>JAWRVF010000708.1:0-190782 GCA_036785485.1 Physcomitrellopsis africana | reverse complement strand
TATATTTTATAAACAACTAAACTAATAATAATATTGTGAATAAAATCTATAAAAAGATTAATGTTAAAATATTAATTATAGAAAGGATAATAGACCATGTTGGTAACAAGAGTAATATTTTATCTTAGTTAGTGGAAGATATTATAAATCAAATGGCATTTATTTAAAAAAAAAAAAAAAAAAAAAAAAAAAAAACTTAATTAGATCCATGGAGAAGAAGAATTTAGTTTAGCAAAGCAATTGAATGTATATACAAATATAAACATTACCATAGAATTGGTATGTTAAACAACATAATATCACAATGGCTTATATATTTGAATTGGTCATAGTATCTAATAATATTTGAATGAAACCAACTCATTATATCATCTTTAAATTAAGATATAGTCTTAAGTTTCAATATACCACAATCAAACACAAGAGTATCTATTGGAATTTTATCAAAAATGATAGCAATATATAATAAGAATTCTTTGCAAAATGATTCGAAAAATGCTCTAAGAAGGTATACTAAAAGATAGAAGAGATTTCTATTAATAAAAGTAAATTTGTGAGATAATGAATAAGATTAGACTTCTATAAGGAATAATAAAGTATTAAATTAAAATTTTACTTTACCTATTATGAGTCCTAAATTATGTACCAAAATTTTATTTAATTAATTTTTGATATTTTGATGAGATATAATATTTTTTATTTTTTATTTATAAAAAAATAGAAAATTCTAATTTAAATTATGTATTAATACTTTAGATTATCAAATTTATTTTAATGAATTTAGTTTTAAAAATTAAATTCTAAAAAATATTAATTCTTATTTAAAATAAGATTATTAGGAAATGCAGAGTTAATTATAGTTGGAATATGGTAAAAAAATGATGGAAAATTATTCCACTCTTGAAGCCACAAAAGATGGTGAAGGAAGAAGATGCAGAATTACTCTATTCTTGAAGCCACAAGTGATGGTGAAGGAAGAAGATGGAGAGTTATTCTACTCTTCAACCGTTACTTTTATAACAACAAATTAAGTTGGCTCTAAATAAATCCCTTTTAAAGGTTAATATTTCTATTTATAAGTTGATAAGTTATTTTACATAAATTTTGACTAATTAAATTATTAGGGGTTAAAACTTATCTATTGATTTGTATCTATGGTGATTTATCATCACCTTGTAGCAAATAGATGCCAACCATTGGTCCTCTCTACAAATGACATTAGTTGGAGATCATGGTGGATGTAACTTGACCTTTTAATGACAAGTGGTATTAAAAATAATAGTTGATAGTTAAAAACACTTAAAATAAGATAAAGTAGCATGCAAGTTATACCACTTGCTTGGAGTAGCTAGTGGAGAGGCTCTCAAATTAGTTGTTACTTGCAAATTATTGGCAATGGTAATTGTTGGTAAATGATTTGAGGGCTTAGATATATTAAACCTTCTTAAAGCCTTGTTCTTCATCAATCTATCTACCAATCTATCTATCTATCTATCTCTTGCTCTCTCTCTCTCTCTTTCTTATACCTTTGATATGAGCCCTTGGCAAAAGCAACCTATTGAGGCACCAAAAAGTTATATTGTTTTGTTGGTTATAAACTTGTGTTGTTAGTTGTTATCTTATATCTTTGTTGGTCCTCTTAGAGCTTACTATTAATAGAATTATTTTTTTATTTATATATATTCATTGTGTAGAAGAAAAAAATTAATAAAGTTAGATAAAAGAATCACCAAATTTGGAGTTGAAATCAAAAAGTTATGAGGGTTTGAAGTTGGAAGATTTTTTGTTGTTGCTACTGCTTTGCCTTGTGTTGTTTTTTCATCTAGCTATATTATTTTCATCCAATTGTGTTGTTTCCATTCAATTGTGCCTATTTTCATCTAGTTATATTATTTTTATTTAGTTATATTATTTTCATCTAATAATATTATTTTCATCTAGTTATATTATTTTCATTCAATTGTACTATTTTCATCTAATTGCTTTGTTCTATCTAATTTTTCTCATTTGACTACTTCCATTTGCTAGTTCTATCTAATTCTTCTCTTTTCTTATTTTATTTTTTTATCACTTGATTTTTATTAAATCAAATGGTAACTATTGCTTGGAAGGTATTATCTAGATAGTTGGAATTACAACCACTTGATTAATTAATCAACCATTAAAGTAATTACACAATTAGTCTCTACTACCTTTCAAACTTATTGCGTAATTATTTTTCTTCTTAAAGTGGATAGGGAGAAATTTTAGTTCATACCTATATGCCATACTCTTATTATATATTCTGCTATTATAATACTTATTTTAAAATTAATATATATTAATATAAAATATAACTCATTAAATAAAAAATAAGATCAATATATAATAATAAATTATTTATTCATAGAATAAAGTATTAAATCTAAGATAGTAGTCAAGTGTTGCATATAAAGTAGAATGTCCTCACTTAACATTTCTAAAGAAATATCTAATTTATAGATTATATATAAATTAATTTATAATTTTTTTTTCTAAAGCCTCCAATGTAAGTGATATAACACAAAGCAATACAACATGGAGATGGAACTTAATATCTACTCCTCTATATATGTTGCAATGGATGTTGAGTTTTTGCTTGAGTACAAGTTATCTAGCTAGAATCTCTATCTTGATGCTATTAATGGTACCAAAGAAGGAAGTTAAAATTTGGATGTTATCTATCAATTAGATATTATATTTGTGCTTACCACTTGCAAAAAAAATAAGAATTCAATACACATTATTAATTATAGCATCTTGAAAGTTTTTTATTTTACAAAGACATTAAAATTAACTCAAGATTCAAGATACAATGTGACTTTATATCCAAAAAATTTAATAGATGATAGAAAAATGGACATGATTACTAAAAAAACTAATCTTTTAAATATAGATAAGTCTAATATATTTCATCAATTATTATATTTTGATTTAAATAATATATAATCTTTGGTGCAAATTAAGACATTATTAGATTAAAATCAAGAGATGAGGTACCTTCTCTCATCTCCTCCTATACAACATTATAAAAATAATCAAAATTCTTTCTACATCTTAAAAAAGTCTAGATTATTAAGGTTATATTAAAAACTAGATTCTTTTTATTTTTAAATAATTCTTAAGTATTTATATTATTTTATTTATAAAAAATTAATTAGATGTATTAAAAGGAATATAAATAGGTTATTATTCTAGGCTTTTCTTTATTTATTGTTCTTATGGTCATTTTTATTATACAAATTTTAGCAAAGGAAGGATAGAGATAAGTGTGTTTTTCAAAAGAAGAGGCAAATATATATTTAAATATAGTCTTTTATTAATGGAATGTTCCATTTTCTAAACAAATTACAAATATAATCCTTGAATTTGGCTATTAGACCTCATAAAATTTATTTCGAGGAGGTTATATTGGTTTTATATTTTAATTTTATTAAAAAGAGGTTTTGAACCTTCAACAAGTTTTATGACATATAATATATACAAAAAGCTTTATAAAAATATATTTTTACATCCAACCATCAAATTAAGATGGATATATTTTTTTACTATTTTCAAATTCTAAAATAAGAATAGAATTTTGGATGTCACAATTTATATTAGAAATATTCTTTATTTTTGTTATTAATTATAATAAAAAAATTATTCTTTCTTTTAAAATACTTAATCAAATAAATTCAAATATTTTATCATGTAATGTATCTAGATTAAATAATCTATCAAAAAAATTTGAACTAAAAAGCTATATTTATAATATTTTTCTTAAATAAGATATTCTAATTATTTAAAAAAAAATTATATGGTACAAGGGCTCAAGAATTAGAAAATATACTTCAACTAAATATTGGTTTCTTTATGATTAAAATTGTGCCTTGTTACATCAGAAATCTTAATAGTGTGGATGTTAGTAAGATTTGCATTCTAATATCTTTTTCCTTAATTTATAAGTATTGGATCCTTATTAAACAATAAAACACTATGGATTATCTGTAAAGAAATTCTAAGGAAGTCTCTTGGCATAATAAATATTTATTCATCTAATAAGTATCAAGATAAAAATTAGATATCATACAATTTATCTAATATGCTCTTTAGTAATATGTCTTAGATTATGGAAGAGAATTGGAACATGAATAAAAGAGTAAGTAATAAATCCTCTCATTGTGAAAGAATATTAAAACATAATGAAAAAAATTTATAGAGGTCCTTAAATCTTTTTTTTCTTGAAGATTATTTTAATCTTAGATATAGATTCAAATACTAATGGGATAGTAAAAGTAATAAAGTACATATACCTGCTAGAATAGTCAAATTTAATATAATTTCAAATTCTTTGTTGGAAGAAAATATCAATGTATATAAAACCAAAAAAGATATTTCTTCATCTAATCATCCTCTAATAGAATTATCTATTCATTTCCAAAATGCTACTCTAAGATATTTTTTTATAAGATAAATATGTATTATTTCAAAGGCCAAAGGATATTCAAGAAAATATAAGCAATATGAGTTAGTATTGGCCTTAGTAGATATTTTACCATTAGAATAAGATTATATATTTATTTTTATAAATCTTTTTACAAAGACTAAGTCATTTAATGGTCAATATGAATAATAGAATATTAAGATACAGTAGTTGAAGTACATTAAAAAAAAAAAAAAAAAAAAAAAAAAACTAATAGATCTACAAAATAGAGTCATATAAAAAAATTTGAATCATGTCTAAAAAAACTATGTGAATTCAAACTATAAAAAGAAGAAGGCCATAAGATCCATTCATGTATCAAATGGAGGAATTTTAGAAATTTTAATTTTAATTTTCTTTAATATTATAAAAAAAAACACCCTTACTTTCTTATTACAAAATTCCAAGGCCAATATGGAGTAATAAATATAATCCAATAGAGATATGTTTGATATGTTATAATTTTTATGCTTTTCTATATAAAAAATAATATTAATTTTTAAAAACTATAGCCATCTCTATTTTTTTATTAATTAATATCTTATATAAAGTTATGGCCTCAATAAGTGAAAACTTGACTTTACCTCTTTATACCAATAAAGTTGAAAATACTACCAAAGATAATTAGTATTCAATTATTTTACTAAATATATCTTATAAGATCTATACAATTTTTTTTTAAAATATATTATAATTAGATTATACAAAAGTTATACACTTTAATCATATTTTATTTTTTTAAATGCACTACATTCTTGATAATGTCTTAGTTATACTAAAAACTCTTAATTAGACACAGATCTCTAAATAATCTTTATTATTATTCAAAATATACTTTTCAATAACTTATGATAAAATATCATTAGATTTTCTATTTTAATCCATAGAAAAGCTAAATTTCCATACAACTTTTTGTAATATGATAAATTATTTTTTAAGGTGCCAATACAACAATAGAATTCAATGGTTGTCTTATAAAGTGCTTTTTAATTGAAAAGAGGGTGCAACAAAGATGCTCCCTTATCCCTCATGTATTCATTATTATTATAAAAATACTAAATGCTGCAATTAAAGAAGTAGTCAAGGAAATTTTTTTATGTGGCAGTAATAAATTATAGAGTTTTAATTAACAAATTATTTTCCAAAATGCTGATAATTCTACACTTACAAGAAAAACACATATATCCAATGTAAAAATTTTAATTAAAATTCCATGAGAATTCAACTTGGATTTCAGATTAAAAATAAATTGGTCCAAATTTTTAACTAATTAGAAATATAAGAAAATAAAGAAGCCTCTATGAAGAATAAGTTCTCGATGTGCTTGGATATTGTCAAATATCTAAGTAAATTCTTGGATACATCTTTTAAAATATCACTACAGATATAAGATATTGACAAGTTTTTAGTTCAAAGAATTCAATATAAAGTAGAATATAGGTGCTTTAAAAAATTCAATATGGTTAGAAGAGTGATTATTTTTAATTGTATTTTTTTTTAATTTTATTTAATTTTTTTCTTATAATAATGGTAAATACTATAAAAGCTACGTTTCAAATTAAAACTATGGATAGGAATTTTTTGAGGCTGTACATAATTGATAATTTAATCCAAAGTTGCATAGATGATAAGTTGTCCTATCCAATCCAACGTGGCGCTAAATTTTCTATTCTTTTGTCTAGCAGTTAAATTTGGTGGATCACTTTCTTTTTTAGGATTAGGCGGATAATTTTTGGTGTCATTGCCATATCTGTAGCATTTTGTGTTTTGTGTCCACATGAAACTCTTTTGGAATTGCTTACATGTGTAATGGTTTTCCACATTTTATATTTTATGTTTACTTATTAATAAGAATAATTTCTTATTCTTGTTATAAAAAAACTATAAGAATTGTATGCATATAAAAATAAAGTGTAATGGATATACTATCATCAATTTGATAACATTAATTTTTTATAATGCAACATTAATTAAAAAGTATTTAATTGATTTATTACAAGATAGGTTGTGATATTTACATGAAAAAGTAGTAATTTTAAAAGTTAGTACCAAGTTTCACTTTTCTTAAGACATTACTCCAATACCATTTGATTACCACATAACTTTATAATTTAGTCATGGTTTAAATAAGTTGTGTTTTAAGGACTTACAAAGATTATAACTTGATTTTTGGATTTTTATCACAATTAAAGTAAGAATACAAGTTCAAAAAAAACTTTTAATTGCCTTCAAAGAAGTAGAAGAAGAATCCAAGAGCAAACATACTACAACTCCATTTTAAGTAATGGATATCCTAAACACTATAAAGATAATAATAAATATGTGATTAAGAGATAAGAAGTTAGTCTTAGAACAACAAATACAAAAGACATGGTTTTAACTATATGTATATATATATATATATATATATATATATAACATATTTTAAATATAATAAAAAGAAATATTGATTAAAATTGATTTTTATTGCAAATAGTCATGATTTTTGTAATCGGATAAGATGATTCATCTTATACTTGTCAAATATAATCTTTAAAAGATACATCCAAAAGAAATAATAAAAATGATAATGAAGAACCTACTTTGTTTTATCTAAAAATAATAAGATACCTATTATTGTACTTAAACTTTATACCTATTTAAAAGAAGATTCCTAAGAAGAAGTTCTTACTTCTATATTTTAATTGAAATTGCTTTCTCTTGGTATTCTATAACAAAAGTTTAAAAGTAACTAATCATACAAATGTAATCATTTCTATTTGAATCAATATTTATAAATACAATCAAAGTACTTATAAATGCCTACTAATATCTTCTACCAATATTTCTTGTTTTAATTTATCAAAAATATAATAATTTAATTTATATTTATATTTAATTATAGTATTTATAAGATATGTTCCATACTAATATTATTGATATATACTTTGTTGGTATCAATGCATCTTTATCTGCATCTTTATAGTGTTTAGGATATCCATTACTTAAAATGGAGTTGTAGTATGTTTGCTCTTGGATTCTTCTTCTACTTCTTTGAAGGCAATTAAAAGTTTTTTTTGAACTTGTATTCTTACTTTAATTGTGATAAAAATCCAAAAATCAAGTTATAATCTTTGTAAGTCCTTAAAACACAACTTATTTAAACCATGACTAAATTATAAAGTTATGTGGTAATCAAATGGTATTGGAGTAATGTCTTAAGAAAAGTGAAACTTGGTACTAACTTTTAAAATTACTACTTTTTCATGTAAATATCACAACCTATCTTGTAATAAATCAATTAAATACTTTTTAATTGATTTATGTCCCAAGCCTCCGTTTTTGTTTGTGTCACCATTTTGAAAAATGATGACAATATTTGTCGATTCATTGAGGTCATCCTATCTAAGGTCACAATCATCTTGATCATCATCATTAAGAGTCATCCTAGTTTTGTGGGATTATGGATTCGGTGTATGATCTGAACCAGTCTATAGATGGTATGGCTAGGATTCCAATAGAGTTTCTGAAGCTAGTTAACAGTATTCTAGATGCTGAAAAGGTAAAGATCTGTGCATATATAGATAGTAGTTTTGAGAGTATCAGGTCTAGTATGTTTAATACAGATGTTAAGGAGCATTGCTCTGATAATCATTCTTTAGTTGTTAAGAGTAATATTCAGAACAGGTTTGATAGTATACTGGGGGAACCTGCTGTCTGTAAGGCTGTCCTAATGACTGGTGCATTGAAGGGAGCACCTTGTAGACGTAAGGCTAAGTATAGTAGTGACTATTGTGGTTATCATTCTAATTATGATATTTCTGTATTAGCTAAGAATCAAAAGGATGATGAGGTCAACTATTGTAAGGGTACAGTATTGTATGGTCCATTGAGAGATACTCCTTGTAGGAATAAGGCTAAATTGATGATAGTATATCCATTACACTTTATTTTTATATGCATACAATTCTTATAGTTTTTTTATAACAAGAATAAGAAATTATTCTTATTAATAAGTAAACATAAAATATAAAATGTGGAAAACCATTACACATGTAAGCAATTCCAAAAGAGTTTCATGTGGACACAAAACACAAAATGCTACAGATATGGCAATGACACCAAAAATTATCCGCCTAATCCTAAAAAAGAAAGTGATCCACCAAATTTAACTGCTAGACAAAAGAATAGAAAATTTAGCGCCACGTTGGATTGGATAGGACAGAATACAGACGCGAACAGTTCCTCCAACATCAACACTCCTGAAAAGATGCAACAGTGCAGGTGATACCAAAGTACAATTCCATGGAATTACTCAACATCCGGATGCCCTGCAGTTGGTTGGGCGGACCCCCGTCCATGCAGCCGCCTCGGCAGCTCAGCTGCGCCTGCGTTGCCCTCCACATCCGCCAAAGCATCGCCGGGTGAGGAGCCAGGCACCCACCTTCACCTTCACCTTCACAGGACACGTACCTCCCCAGCCAGACTTTCAACCTCCGACAATCTCCTCCGGGACCGTCAAATCGCTGTTCTGCGATGCTTTCCATCGCTCGCACTTACCAGTTCCCCACTGTCCACAAGTCGTGCTTCGAATGAAGCCCCGCCTCGGCCGTTGTCCCGCTCGTGATGATCAAGCAACGTGAGCGATTGGTCGTACATGTGGGTATCCCAGCTGCTGGCAGCGGCAACCACACTTTCTCGTGCTTGACTGTGAGTCAACCCAGAATGTTCAGATTGCGGTCTGGTCAAGCACAGCACTCGCCTGGGCGCGTGTCCATATAAACCCGTACCCACAATCGGTTCCGCTCACAACAACGCTCACACCGTTCCGTTAGTTCCTGCTCCCGATCTCTCCACCTCGGGCTTGCTTCACCGGGTTCGTTTGCAGCGTCGCCGACAATTCGCATCGCGTCGACATGGAAGTCATGATCGCCGAAGCTCCGGCCAGATGCTCCAGCATGCTGGGTCGCAGTGCTACTGCGGCTTGTGATGTTCGTGCAATGGGCCGAGCTGGTGGTGCGGGGTTGAGAGCACCTTGTTTGCCATCCAGACGGTTGCGTGGAGGTGCTGGTTCTGAGCTGGCGGCATTTGCGCCCCGTGAGCGACGCAATCCGGTCCAGTCCTCCATCAGATCCGTCCTCGACGTCGAGCCGAGAGTGTTTGCGGATGGTGAGCTTCACAGCTGTGTGGACAGCACCGAGTCGCTGCTGCAGAAACTGGCTGACATGGGGCCACCTAATGATACCGACCTGTCTCGCATGAACGAGGCCGCAGACCGGCTTTTCCTGTGGGATGACGTTCCCAAGCTAGGTACGCGTTCAGGTCACCACCCCCCGTTTCACTGCATTTTCGCCGCATGGGCGAAGTAGTCGAAGCAGTCCCAGGGCCTGGTGCTGGACGTCGAGGCGCAAGGGGGGAGCCGCAGGCTTGGAATTCCGGGGCCAGCTCCGAACGGGAGACTGTCCAAACATCCCTGGACGCATATCCGTGCTGGCTGACTGAATGGGTTGTCCAGTGCACCGCGCATGCACAGCGCTGGCGTGTTTGTTGCCCTTCCTGCAAGGCGGGTTCGCGCCGCCTGGCCCGCACCGGTAGTCACACAAATAGCTGATGTCGCCTGGTTTGTGATGGTGCGTGGTGTTGCAGCGAAGAAGCAGACTTTCACGGTGTACGAGCTGAACGAGTTCGACCGGGACAGTCCCGCGTTCTTGGAATTGAGCAGACAGTCCGTCAACAGAACGGATCCGGTGACCGGAGAACACGTCAAGGCTCTCGGCGACCAGGTCCCTTTCACCAACAAGGTAAGTGGCGCTCGGCAGTGTGCAGTGCTTTCCGCAAACCTCAACCTCGTGCGTTGCCGACAAGTTAGAGTCGCGTATGCAGGTCCGTGACCCTCGAGGTTGGATCACACGGGTAAGAAGGGGCGCGGGGGTCGGTGGGCGACGACGCTGAGGACGGAGGACTGAGGTTTGTGTGTGCAGCTGTACGATTCGTCGTTGCGGACGAGGCTGGGCATCACGACGGGAATCTGCCTGCACATGAAACAGTATCCGGGAAGGGGGGCTCCGGAACTGCACGGCTTGCCATTCTTCACGCCCGATCACTACGAGACCATCATGAGCTGGTACTTGGGCGACATGGGCCACGTCAGCGGCATGGTACGATCCCATTTCCAAATGCAACTCCACACCCGAACTTGGTGATCAGGCGTCCAGAATGTTGAATGTTGGATGTTGGGTGCTGATGAACTGTGGGGACTCGGGGCGCAGGGGCCGTTCATCAACTTCCAGGACACGCTGATGGGCATCACGGGGGGCACGGGGTTCTTCGCGGAGGCGAGAGGAGTGGTGCGACTGCATCCCATCACGCCCTTCAAGTTCATGTACACGTTCACGCTGACGGGCATCCCCAAGCTGCCGGAAGTGCTGACCAAGGAGCTGGTGGTGCCGGGGTTCGAAGTGGAAGCGCACGCGGACGCTGTGCAGGGCAAGCCGGAGAGCACGCTGGCCAACTTCACCAACTGATGGGGGCAGACTGGGCGGAGCGGGAGGGAGGGAGGGAGGGCAGCGGGGTGGAAGATGAGAGCCCATGGGGCCGGTGGAGGATGCGGCGTGGCGGAGAGTCGTGGCGCTGTGGGAAGCGGCGGGCAAGCCGAGGAATGGCGACTTGTACAGTGGGGTGGGTGTGAGAATGCTGGTGAGGGCGGAGAAGGGAGCAGTGGCGGGCGCTGCGGGTAAGCCGAGGGGTCCAATGCGGGGGGCAGGACCGAGGGTGATGGTGGAGTGGTTTTGGCGACGTGCATGGGAAATGGGTGCAGTCGCGGGGAGCAATGGCGAGAGGAAAGCGTGGAGATGAGGAGTGTGAGGGGGGAAGTGCATGGCATGGAGGAGGATCTGTGCTGCTTGTGTTCCGTTTGGGCTTTGGGGCCTGGTCACCGCCACTCCCTTGCATGCCTTCGCCCTCGCCCCTCGCCCCACGCGCCGACCTTTTCTGCGTCGTTGGGAAGCCTCGCTTGCAGTTTCTTGGCTCCCACAAACCCTGAACAGTAGATATGTGGAATTGTGTGAACCGATTAGATTCATATATATATTAAGGGGTATTTGGTACATAGGGGCCCATTTTGAATGGTCATGGTTGAAAAGTAGTATCAATTTTTTTTTTATTTGGTGTGAAAAAGTCTTGCTTTGGATGTTTTGGCTTTTGGATGATAAGAGGCTATATAATGGATCAATCATTTTTTATTATAATTCTAATTATGTGACAAGATATGTTTTTTCTAACAATTACAAGAAGTAAAATAAAAGAATTGTTCTTTTTTTTAATGGAAAATTTAATTATTTTTTAATATGGCTTTTCAATTTTTCTAAAAAATCACATCTAAAAATAGTACCAACAGGAAATCTAGGAGTCAATATTATTCATGCCCAGGAAGAAAAAAATCTGGTCCATCTCATTTTTCCTTTTTAGGACTTCCGACTTATTTTTTTAAGTTCAAATTTAATTTAAAGAGGCTTCTCAATTTTAACCAATCAAAGCATTCAAAAGCATTAAGTACTCCTTAAGAGATATTGTGAATACTTGATGTTTGTACTAATTTTATTTAAATAATTATATATATGGTAATACTTGGTACTACATATTTAAAATTTGGATTAATGAGAAAATGCTTGCTCCTTGATTTATATATCTTTGTATTTATATATTAACACTTAGATGATTTTGTAATGTAACTAATAATGTGAAAAATTTGACAATATATCTTTATTAGATATCTAGTTGTTTTCATCAACATGGTAGAATACTAGTTTTCTTAGAGTTATTTTTCAATGATTGATTTAATCTTTCAAAATAAATATATATATATATATATATATATCATAAATAAGAATGGTTATATTTTTATGTGGATAGTGGTTTTTGGGTAGGTTGCCACATAAACAATGCATTATATGAAAATTGGAGAGTTTAAAAGTGATTTGATTAGCAGCTGCATGTATATTTGAACAATATGATATACATCAATGGTACTTTGGTTGAACAAAAACTAAATAAATACAGTGGACATCTTTTTGCATGGATGTTCTGTATCAAGTCAATGATTATTCAGAAATTACAGAAAATAGTACTTGTATTATAGTTTTACCACCCAAATATGTTTTTTTTTAAGTATATTGGTAATGTGTAATTAAAATATACCCAGTGTAATTTATTAAAAATTCTTTAAATTTGTACTCAATTTTCTATCAACCTGGTAGTTATATATTTTTGTTCAATACAAAATTTTAAGGTTTATTTCTTATATTAATATAATTATACAATTATGAGTTAAATTTTCTATTTTAAATATATTTATTGCAAGTTTGAAGCAAAGTTTGTTAAAATTTATAATATCTAGACATAGATATCTCTCTAAAATTGGTGAAGTATTTAATTTTGTTTTTACTCTTTTTTTTTCTTTTTTTTTCTTTCTTTGAAAAAAGAAATTTAATAGTAACAATAGTTTTTTTATTGTAGAATTTGTTTAAGAAAAAAAACACATGACTAGTATAAAATAAAATGGTTAAAATAGATCTTTAACTTTAAAAATGTTAAAGTAAGAAAATAAATGGAGGAAAGATATTTGGAGAATAGAGAAGCCAATAAAAGAGAACTAGCATGGAATTCACAAGAGGATACAATTTCTTCATAGGAAAAGAGAAAAATGACCATGTTTTAGAAGAATATTATTTGAAGGTATAATAGGTGAGCTTAAAAGCAAAGGGCTATACCTAAAGATGCCTTCTAAAGTTGTTTTCTCCTAGTTTTAGTTAGAGATAACTTAAAAACAAAGATGAACAAGGTGAATTTATTTTGTTATTAAGTAATGTCACTGTAAAAATATTTATGAGATTTTATTTTTATTTTTATTTTTTATTTTTTATTTTTTGGAAAAAAGTGATATTGACCAATAAATAGAGATAATATTGATGCTCCTTAAAAGAATAGAACTGTGATCCACCAATTCATTAAAAATGGTTTATTTGAATGACAAAATAGTCACTTTATTAATCTTTTTCTTGGAATTATTTCTAACTAAACAAAGACAAATTTGGAAAATAGCTTTTGGTAGAGTCTAAGACTTTTTGGCTCATCTTTCATACCCTCAACTAATATTCTTCTAAAATTATGATCATCTTCTTCTGCTCTTATTAGAAAGTTGTATCCTCTAACAAATTCAATGTTGACACTCTCAATCTTGGTTTTACCATTCTCCACACTTTTTTTTTCCTAGCCATTCTTCTATTCTAATGGTCTCAATTAAATAAACCATTTTCAATTAACTAATGAATCATAGTTACATCCTTTGTAGGAAATCATAACCATCTCCATCTATCATGCCTTTATTTCTACATGTCACTTGTTTTAAGCAATTTTTTCTTTAAGCAATTTTCTTTTATGCATCCACCTTCTCTGATGCACCCTAAGAACAAAAACAAATTAGAATAGTAAGATGCAACAATGCCTAAAATGTTTGTAAAAACAATTTTTTTAAAAATAAGCAATAAAAACACTAATAACACAATGCATAATGACTTGTTCATTTATCAAACTTCAATCAATGGAAACATATTGCAAAAGCTCATCTGATCTAGCACAACCTCCAGAAACACCCATGAAACCATCTTCCATGGAAAATCCACTAGTATGAAGCCATTACACAAAAACGGGTTGCATTTTTAAGTTTGAATTAAAAAAATGTTTCAACACAAAAGACTGCAGACATGGATGTGGATGAATCACACAAACAAACCAGAAAGAAAAGAAAAGAAAAGAAAATTATACATGCAAAACATGAAAAAATTGTTAACGAATCCAGGGTATCTCAGTCTTTCCAACCCTCATATTCTCAAAAGATTTTGTTGTATTACTCTGTGGCTTTGGGTGAAGCCTCAAATCCTGTCAACGATTTCACAAATGGGGTGCTGCTCAACATACTGAAATCTGCACCACCGACAAAACGGTGACGAGCTTCAACGCCAGCATTGCGACAGCACGAAGGCTAGTCCCTGCGGCGGATGTGCCGAAGCCCTGATCAGTGGCGTCGGGTGCCGGCCCCGGCGCCAAGTACGCATCGGCATCCGGAGGACTGGCGACAGGCTGCCCCGTCGAATCCACAGTCATGGTCTTAAACGTCCAGGACCAGACCTTGTGCCGCACGGCGCCGGCGCCGGTCGCAGCCGAGAAGCCCACATACATGAACTCGTTCAAGACAGTGGAGAGATCGATTGGTACTGACAGAAGCGACTCCGCCGGCTTCACGTAGTCGCCGTTCGTGTAGGGACTAATAGAGACATCCAGCACATGGGCCAGGCTATTGTAAGTCACATACGCTTGAATGTGGTTGCCGGAGGCTAGGACCACGGGGGTTGCGCCTGACATCGCTGGCTTCGCTTGGTCCGAGACCAAGCTGCTGAAGTCCACGCCGACGTGGTTATCGTTTATGTCTTGGAATTGGGTGTCCTGCTTCGTGTCGAACTCTAGGGCGAAGTATTTGGTCGTCGCGACGGCGATGTTGGAGGAAGGGGTGGCCGTGGCCAGGCCCAAGTACGCGCCTGGGTCGCCTACCGTCTTGTTCTCCGAGGACATGCTGAACGTGAGCCCGGCGCCGTATGACTGCGGTGTCGAAGGCTCGTTTTCGATGGAGAATATGAAGGTGGTCTCGAACGAAATGCTGGTTTGGGGTGAGGTGCTCACGGTGCGGACTGGGTAATCGTACGTGGCTCTCCCAGCGCCTTTGTTGGTTAGCTCCAGTGCTAGGTCGTCGATGTAGATGCGAGCGTCGCCGAGGACTGAAATGCTGTTGCTGCTGTCGGAGAATTGGTAATACTGAAAACTCGTGTCAGCGTCTACATGTCTGCTTATTAGCGAGTACACTAGACAGACCACGAACAGCCATTTCGCCGGCATCACCATAGCCATCTGCGTTGTGACCAGCACCATTTCAAGGCAGAACAGTCGACATTGAGGTCAGGCATTGATGGAAGTGCAGCTGCTGAGACATGTAAAGAAATGAAGCTCACATACAGTCAGTTCAAATTGAGAAAATGTACTCTGTGACGTACACTCTTATATTCAGCAAGGTCTCCCGAAGAAACAAGCAAATTCGGCGACTTGTTGAGAACGGGACACGCACCTCAGCAGAGAGAAGAAATATGGATCCGATAAAAGATTTGCTCTCACTTGTCAAGCTGTACAGCAGGCTTTTACGTCGCTCACGCATGAGAGGAACGACGATAGACCATTTGACAGAGAACGTCTTGTGACACTATCACTTCACCATGCCCTAAACATCTTCCACGAAACGCACCGCAAGAAGACTTCTGTCAACACGATTAACCTGAGAGCGAAGGCGTACAGCAGCAACTATTAGGGTTTCGAAACAACGACCCGCGGAACGGCTACCCTTCCACCCTCCACAAACCAACACCACGAAATGACCGCCACTGAACCCAATCTCGAGACCACACCTAGACTGAAACGCTCGCATCGTGCAATATAAGCTAGGAAAAAATGCGGGCACAATCAAAACCACGGGGGTAGCAAGCTGCAGGGTCAGGACTCAATCAGGACACACCTACATGGGCCATGCAGATTGTCACAGCTTTGCATGGGAGGGACTTGCAACAGCAGGTCACCGGGCAGGGAGGCAGAAACGACGACGTCGAAGGGGGGTGGGGAAAGGGGGGCCAGGATTCTGCACAGTGAGAGACGCCGTCAGCGAGCATAGAATCCTCCGACACACTTGATTATCGCCGTCAATGGACTATATCTCCCACGGTCCCTTGCTCTCTCAGGAATGAATATCTAAGCTTCTGACGCGCTCAGGGACAAGGTAGCCGTTGCCATTGCCGTGTGCTGGCAGTCGGCGTCAGAGGCTCCTCCCCACCCTTGCGCCGTGCTCCTGGTCGTCCTCGGCAATCCTGTATGTTAAGATTCAGACCAGTACTTGGCAGTGATAAGAATGATTGTCATACCTGGGATTCTTTTATTGCAGCTGGGTCCTTGACCTTGCCCAGCTGGGTCAAACCCCATCCTGTGCTATCCCCTTTGCTGTGAATGTGGTTTTGCCCCACTGCACTGTTGCCATGAATGTGGGTGACCCTGAAGCCTTGGCCATTACAGTCCCTCCTTTGTGATAGTTATGAGTTGAAGTTGACTGATTTTGCCTTCTTTGATCAGGCTACATGATGATGCCTCTTACCTGTTTTGTACCTATCAACAACAGCCACTTCCCTATGCTCCATTAGCCCCATCATTTGTCATCAGAAGGATTACACTTGTGTTTGATTCTAGTGGAGCTGATGGCAGATTTTCAAATTAGAAAAGGAAGTGATGTGCATAGTGTTAGTGACATAACATAAATAATGGTATACAATGGATATGCTATTTGAATAGAAAATGTGTATGTTATTTGAATAAAAGATACAGCTGCAGATTTCATGTGCAATTTAGTTGCATTCTTTCTAAAATGGAATGTGATTTTGACTGATTGAGGAAAGACAATGTTGATTGAAACTTGATACACACCAAAATTTATCTTATAAGTTGATTTCCTTATTTTATATGCATTTTTTTTTATTGATATTATTTGAGATTTTAAAAAGTATGTCAATTGGTCCTGTATGTGTGTCATAAATATTTTTTCAAAGCATGCTTGCAATACCAAAATGGTCTAGAGTGACGTCTGAGACTTATAAAGAGTTTGTGGAACAAAGAAGTATAGCTAATTTTGAAGACCATTGAGTCCTCTAGAAGACTTTATTTTCATATATGTATATATATATATATGTGAAACCATGAAAACTTTAAGAAGATTGCAAAAATTTGCATATGACTTTAAGAATAATTATACATTTGAAAAAGTACAAAAGATTTTAAAATAAAATTATAAGTTTCATAAAATATTTTTAAATATTTATGTTCTTTTATTTACATGACATCAAATCTTCCTCTAGTAAAACATTCCTTAAAGTTATTTTGTAACTTTTTGCTTTACATTCACAAAAAAGAGAATAAATTAATAGTTATTTATTTATTTTAAACCTACTAAAAAATCATGCCTATTTATCTAATAACTATTTCTACAAATAAATTTTGGTTAATAAATTTATTTCTAAAATTTGATGTGAATTTAGCCTCATAGAACTTCTCCAAAAAAAATAATTTCTGTTTTCCAAGTTCTTGGTAGTTTATTTATTATTTACTGTAATGTTTTCCTTTGTAATATGTATTTTGTGCAAAATAAAACTCACATTAAGGTTTCTTTATTCAAGTTATTTTAATTGCATGATACCTATTTCTAAATTTTTTTGCTTTTTTAGGATATTTTTGTTCTAGTTTGGAAATTATTTAAGATGCATCATTGACAACAAAAGATATTTTATATTATTTTAATAGATATGTATTTATTGATGTTTAATCATTTGTGTAAGATATTATTTTTTTGATAATCAAATGTATTAAAAAAAATTAAACAAAAAAATGGATTTTTTTAAAAAAAAATTTAAAGAAATGTATGGGTCGATTAAATTAAAAACATACCAAAACATAAATATACTATGATGGATGAAAGCGTAATACTAATAGAAAATATTTTAATTTATAAGATAATCTCTAATGAATTTTAAAATCTTAAAATTTTAATGATTTTTTAAAAATTAAAATTTATTATATATATATATATATATATATATATATTATGTCCTAATTTGAACCAAAGTTTAAAATTTCAGATGTCAACTTGCATTGTCTTTATACCAATCTAATTTTTTGAATGTTACCAAGGTAAGCAACAAATTATTCCTAAATTGTTAACTTAGAATAATTTTTTAAAATATATATTAGCTATGATTTGAAAATTATCACACTGTACATGTAATTGTAAGACTTGTTAAAGCATTTAAAAGGCTTTGCAAAAATTATGGCAAGGAAAAATCTCACTAAAACTTTCTTGTAAGGCAATTTTGAGCTTTGTAATAGTATATGAACCTAGAATAGGACAAAAACAAATCTGTATTCTGCCATAAGACTTTAATAAGCTTTCTAGCCATGTTCAAAACTTCAAACCTCTAACAGATTCTATCTGAACACAAGACACTTAGAGAAAAGAGGATTTTGTCTTTTTAAGAAATTTTAGAAGATTTAGCAAGACCACCCTTTTATTATTAGAGTGGAATGTTTTTTTCTCAATACTCTACAATTCTTTGTAGCTAAAAAATTTAGTTCATTTTTTTTAATTAGAAATATTAATTATTTATAAAAATTTATGCTATTCAAAAATATTAACAATTATTTCTTTCCTCTATTTTTATGAAATGTTGTAAAACAAACGTACAGCTACTATTATGCCTTGTATATTTATGTACTATTAAAATTTTAAAACTTTAAAATATATTTTTCAATGGACCCTTTTTGGAGGACACATTAAATTAAAAATCATAAAAATGATTAAAACTTGAAATTTTAATATATATATATATATATATATATATAATTTTCTGAGTTTAAGTATTATAATTTACAAATTATAATATCACAAGCTAGATATTTGTAGCAATAAAATGTGACAAAGTTATAATCTATGTGTTTTTTTTTAAATGTTTTAACATTCATTTTATGTTTGGATGCCTTATTATTTATATATATGTACATATATGTGTGTGTGTGTGTGTATATATATATATATATATATATAAATCTTTTTTTGTTAGTTTATTAATATCAAAGCTTATATTATAGTCAAGTAGTCAATATTATTTTAAAATAGTATATTATAAAATTAAAAATATTTCAATAAATCATAAGTATATTATCGAGAAAAATTTATTTTTTATTATTTAAAGATAGCCAATTAGGTCTAATACTTTATATCATAAAAACTACCAAAGATAAATAGTTAGATAATTATCAAGATTCTGATCAATTTTGTTTTTTTATTAATAATTTATTATTTTTTAATGTATGACTGATAGTAATAAACTAATAAAAATAATATTCTTAAAATTAAATTCAAAAATATTTTTTCAATAAATTATGGATATTCTAAAAAAATTAATAATATATACATAATTATAAAAAATATTATTAATTAAAAGAAGCATAATATTGGTTATATATATATATATATATATATATATATGATTTTTAGATGAAAACTGATGTTTTTAATTATTTGTATCAATTAAAAATTAATTATTAGAAATCTAATATCTTTATTTTTTATGAATAAGATAAATTAACGGATAATTTTATAATCTACAAGTAGTATATATAAATCTAATTTATCTTTTTGTTTAGGACTTTTTTGTTATTTAGATGATTAGGCCACCAAGAAAAACCTTTAAACGTTGTATAATTATTATCCTAATATGTACCTCTAGTTCTAAATTTGCCAAGCTTGAGAGTATTTTCAAAATTTCAAAAATATCATCTTTTATTTTCTAAAAGTACATATAGAACAATAACTTTTATGTATTAAAATTATCTTGTACTTTCTATATATTAAAAATAGTTTTCTGTGCAAAATTAGCCATAAAAATATATTCTCTTTAAGTACTTTGACTCCAAGTCAATTACTTTTATAATTTAAAAAAAATAAAAAAATAATTTTTTTTTTAATTTAGTTTTTTTTAAATAGTATATATTTTAAGTAGTAACAATTAGCTTTCTATCTAAATTTGTTGTGTATGCTATCAATTATAAATTTATATTCTAATATTATATTTATAGATTAAATTTTATCTTATTAAAATCATTGAGAATAATTTGACACTCTTTTTTAATATCATGTCAAGGACAAGATCTAAACCAACTTTTAAAAGAAAAAAATATTCATATTTTATATTAAAAAATTAAAAAATTAAAAAAGAATTATAGATAAAAAACTAAAAATAATTAAATTAACTATTGTTAGATATAAAAAAAATAAAAATAAGAGAGACTTGAATCAATATTAGAATACAAAAAAAAACTTTGATAATATTTAAGATGATGTCACTCTTTTTATATATATACTAACCATTAAAAAAGTTGTGTAGAAGATTCCTAAGGATTATGGAGCAAATGGCCAAAGTATCTAAGTTGTAAGTCACTTCTATAGCAATTTTCTAAAATATTTCTAAAAACATGTTTTATAACCACATGGCATATTTAAAAGCATTTATGGATCTAATCTATAATATTTCTCAAAGAAAATAATATTTATATATTATATTCTAATTTATTTATATTTATTTATTTCTTTTTCTATTTAATTATGTAATATGGTCATTTGTTATATTATTCCTTTGTCTAAGAAATAATTTCACAAAGAAAGATTAAGTTATTTCATAAGTTAATCATTTCTAAGATTCATCAAATAGTATTTGGTCTAAGCTTAAATTTGTGTTCTATACAAATGTAATTAATTGGTCCTTTGAATCATAAATAATGTCTTATATTTAGATAAAATACCATCCAATTATTTAATCATTATATAAGTTTTTACAACTATTTAAAATTAATATGTTTAAAATGTTGTATGATAAAATAACTACCTTTAATAGTATCACCAAGTAGTGAAACTTTCTTCTAAGGTTGTGGTACCACATACATTGTATCTTATCATCTTTGTAAAGAAAGATATAATTTTTTTAAAGATCTTTACTCCAATTTTAATATTATGAATGTTAAAACAACTTAGATGATTTATCAAGTAATTTTATAAATGATAGTTTCAAAAATAAATTTATTAAAAATTGATTCTTTATTTTGCAAAGAAGTTCTAAGTATTGTTTTTTTAAAATTTTTTCTCTTTATAATATAGCATCTTGTTGTCAATGGATCGTCCTTAGTTTTAATAGATGGCATTGATTTTAAAAAATTATCAATTTTGGAAAAAAATAATATTTTTAAATGGCTCTTATATAAGCTCACTAATATCTATTCCAACATACAAGAAATTCTAATTTATTTTAGAAATTCCTTAAACCTTAGAATTCTTTTACTTCAAATTCTTAATTTTTGTATATTTTAATTAGAAATGGTAGTAATTTTTTTAACATATTAAATATAGAATAAGATTTAATAAGAAATATAAAAATAAAAATAAAATATAATAGATTTTCATTAAATTTAGTAATTGTAATCAATATGCAATTGAAATAAGTTATTTTTTAATAACAATTGGTATATTTTATAAGATCAAATAGTCTTGATATTATGGAAAAGTATTTATACTTTATAACCAACTTTAAATAAAAGTTATTTTTTTAAGATATGTGCATTGATTTTTTATTGTTCTTATTTTTCTTTTAGTTTTTTTAGTTTTATATTTTATGATTGTATGAAACATCAATCATTTGATATCTTACTTACTAAATCATTTTTTGTTGGATTTTAAATTTTTTAAAAGTCACAAGTATCAAATAATAGATGATAATTATAATTAATGAAATAAATATTTTACTTTTTGAATAGATAAATATATAAGATTATTATATAAATTTTTATTGATGCTAAGAGAGTTAATTTATTACCTTGGTGATAATTAATGGTACATTGTAAATATTACTCCAATACTTAATTCACATATTTTGTTTGTCTATTAATTTAAAGATGCAAAACTAAAGACAATATGATATTAATCTTTAGTATGTTAAGAGTCTTTTCTAAAATCTTAAGATATTAAAAAAAATCTTTAATTGGATATAATATTAATTAGATATCAATAGTGATAATAGAAGTTATTTTTTAAAAAATATTTCTTTACTAGTAATAGCTTTTGTACAAGGTTTAAATCATGCTATTTTGATTAAATATCTACCATTACAAAAATAATATTTTAAAGATCTAAAGTTAAGAATTTTTAATAAAGTCTATTAAAATAAGTGATTATAGTTGTTTTGAAAGAGGCAGATATTTTAAAAAGTCATAAAATCAATAATATAAAGTGTATATTTGAGAACAAATGTCACAAGTTTAAATAATTTTTTAACAACTTTTCATATTTGAATCTACCAAAAATCTCTTGAAATAAGTTCAAAACTTTAGTTGTTTTTAAAATGTATTATTGTTGTATACTCATGTCATGCTTGAATAACATCTAAGCATACTTGGCCTTTTAAAAAATATAAATATTTTTAAATATAAATATATATATATATATATATATATATATATATATATAATATTGAATACAAATTATAATAAAGACATTCTATAATGGAATTAGCAATGATTCAAAATACATGCTAACATAAATAATTTGATATTCTTGTGATCAATATTAATTATGATTAGATTAATAGTATCTTCTATATTATTATATTATTCTTGAAAAGAATTCTAAATATTAGTAAAATTTTGTTATAAATATTATAATTAATTTTGAATTAAAAAATAAAAAAATTAAAAAATTATAATGAAATCAAATATTTGAAGTTATTTGTGATAAAATTGAACATAATATAAAATTTTATAAAATTGTCCATATAAAAATGGCTTTAAAATATTTGAATGATATAAAATAAAATATATATTAAAAATTATTTTAAAACCTTAAAATATTGATTCTTTAATCTACTCTAATATATCTTTGTAAATTAATTCTATAGATAGAATAATAACTTAAGAGAAATTTTTCAAAAAATTCAATAGCAATTTAAAAAATCTAAAAAATATTGAATATCAAAGAAATTGAAATATTGAATATCAAAAATATCATTTGAAATGATGTATTTTAAAATATCTATTTCAATTGTATAAAATATACTTTTTTTTTCTTGGCATATATTCCTACATCTATAATGTTTTATAATACAAGATTCACATGTTTATATTCTTTCAAATGTTGAAAAAAAATTGAAATATTTATAATTTTAGAAGACATGATATTACATTAAAAATGGTTATACCTACTTTAGAATATAGTCTTCTATTTTTTTCTTTTTTACATAATTATATAAATAATATATAAATTATTTTTGCAATTTGTAAAATATTCTTTGTTCAAATAGAAGTTTGACTTTTCTAGGCATAAAATATACTTTTTATCTTGACAACTTTTAAAGTAAATCAAGAAGAAATAAAAAAAATTATAGAATAATTAATTTAATTGATAGTTATTATTTTTTTAACTGTAATAAATAAAAAATAATAGAATTATTTAAGAATTTATAGTATTAAATAATTTTATTTTTTTTAAATCTTATACAATTATTCATACCAGTAGGATTTTATAAGTAAAATTTCCAAAAAATGAAATTTAGCCATCTATGATTTTTATATGTATAAGTTTAATTTTTTATATTAATAATATTTTGAGATGGTTTTAAAAAAATTATTAAAATATATATATATATATATATCTCAAAAACTAAATGGAAATTATAAAGCTTTTAGATCCTATATAAATTTATATTAAAAGATAAGCAAAAGATTTGGAAAATTATATAGAATATTTATAGGATGATATTGTATAACAGTCTAGTGATACAATCTTTATTATAGCTAAAAAAATTTATTTTCAGAGATATTATTTATAAAAAAATTATTCTTATATTTTTATAATTTTATATCTTCTTTAGATAATAATAGATAGTATGTTTTAATTTTTCATAATGTAAATACAATTCTTCTTGCTAATGTTGAATTATATTAAAAAAATTGATTTTTTAATTTTTTCATATTTCAAAATATTCAAATTATATAAAATTTATTTGCATATCTTTATTTGTATTTATTTAATTTATTTATTAATAATATCTATGTCTCTATCTTCTTTATATTAGCTACAAATTTATTAACCTACCTTGGTATAGATTAAGAATTGAGTATTATTCCAAAAATAAA
Organism: Physcomitrellopsis africana; assembly: GCA_036785485.1. Taxonomy (NCBI): domain Eukaryota; kingdom Viridiplantae; phylum Streptophyta; class Bryopsida; order Funariales; family Funariaceae; genus Physcomitrellopsis; species Physcomitrellopsis africana. The sequence goes on along the minus strand of JAWRVF010000708.1, from coordinate 166,451 downwards.
AATATCCTATTAAATTCTTGATATTTCATATTTTTTATAAAATTCTAATTTAAATAGATATAAAAAAAAGAAAAAGAAAAAGAAAAGACAATATCAATTAAAATGATTTGACTTGCCATATTAAGTTTTGTTACACAACAAAAATATGATTTTCATTTTGTTTGTCAATTAGAAGTTAATGCATCTATTGAAGTTGGATAGATAGATTAAAATAATTCTAAGAAGCTTCTTAATCTCATTAGCAAGCCATATTTCTTTATTAATAGTAATCTCTTAGTATATTTATAATTCTAATAAGCTATTTATTTAGGCAACTTAATTTTTAGATTAGATGCTTGCAAAGAATTAGGGAAGAGTTTTAATACTAACACAATATTTTCTTTAGTATTTCTTATAGTTAATACTAAATTATTTATATGTTATTTTAATATGTATTAATTAGATCTACTAGAAGAAGTATTAGCACAAATATATTCATTTTTATTAGCATTTTCGATTGCAAGGTATAAATTTTTTCTAATAAAAATTAATAAACAAGAAAATAGACAACAACCTTGTCTCATCTTTTTTTCTATCTAGATTTTTTAGATAAGCATATTTTTTAGTTCTATTATTGGTTTTGATCATTTAAATAATAATAAAATTATATAAATAAATTAATAATTAAAATTTAATCTTTAAAATTTAAAACAAAGAAAAAAGACGAAAAATTTCAAAAGTAATTCTATTTTTTTTTATTATAAGCCTTAAAAATATTTAAGTATTATTAAAATTAAAATTGTTTCAATTTTGGCTTAGTAGATAGTTTCTTAGATTGTGAAAATATTTTTTAATATAATTCTTTGAGGTCAAAAGGTAATTTGGTTGTAAGAGATTTCTTCTACAAAGACCATTTGTAAACATTTCTTTAGAGCCTTAGCATCAATTTTTTATGACACATTCAACAAGATAATAAATCTCAAATTGCCAAGACTTGTGCTGTCTTTGTCTTTATTATAAAAAAAATTCTAACTATGTTTTAAAAGAAGCATCTTTTGATAAAAAATTGGTTGATTATAACTATATAATCTTGTCTAATAGTAATCCAATATGCTTTAAAAAAGCCTTACCACAACTTGAAGTTAGTTTTTAAAAAATTCTATTTCCTTTATCTTTAACTTAAACAAATGTAACTTCAATGGTACTATCAAATTAGATTTAATATATTTTGTAACCTTAGATTTAATTATTCTAATTAGATGTTGTAAAATTGCCATGATCAAATAAAAAACTTTTAGATAAATATGCATTGTAGAACAAAATCATGAAATATCTTTATTATTATTTTTAAATCAATAGTATCACATAATTCATAAATTTGTAGAGTAAAAATAAACAACTTAAAATTTCATTGTTTGATTGTTGCAAAAAATAATTTTAAACACCCGTCCCCATTTCTTCTTCATCTATTTTATACTCTCATTTTTTGTCCTTTTTGTTTCTATTTGTCAACTTGCAAATCCCGAACTTAAAATCGTCTTAAATATTATTGGACTCTTGTATGTAGTAGGTTAAATTGTAAATCTTAATGTGTTTTTATAACTGGGAGCCAAGAAACTGCAAGCGAGGCTTCCCAACGACGCAGAAAAGGTCGGCGCGTGGGGCGAGGGGCGAGGGCGAAGGCATGCAAGGGAGTGGCGGTGACCAGGCCCCAAAGCCCAAACGGAACACAAGCAGCACAGATCCTCCTCCATGCCATGCACTTCCCCCCTCACACTCCTCATCTCCACGCTTTCCTCTCGCCATTGCTCCCCGCGACTGCACCCATTTCCCATGCACGTCGCCAAAACCACTCCACCATCACCCTCGGTCCTGCCCCCCGCATTGGACCCCTCGGCTTACCCGCAGCGCCCGCCACTGCTCCCTTCTCCGCCCTCACCAGCATTCTCACACCCACCCCACTGTACAAGTCGCCATTCCTCGGCTTGCCCCCCGCTTCCCACAGCGCCACGACTCTCCGCCACGCCGCATCCTCCACCGGCCCCATGGGCTCTCATCTTCCACCCCGCTGCCCTCCCTCCCTCCCTCCCGCTCCGCCCAGTCTGCCCCCATCAGTTGGTGAAGTTGGCCAGCGTGCTCTCCGGCTTGCCCTGCACAGCGTCCGCGTGCGCTTCCACTTCGAACCCCGGCACCACCAGCTCCTTGGTCAGCACTTCCGGCAGCTTGGGGATGCCCGTCAGCGTGAACGTGTACATGAACTTGAAGGGCGTGATGGGATGCAGTCGCACCACTCCTCTCGCCTCCGCGAAGAACCCCGTGCCCCCCGTGATGCCCATCAGCGTGTCCTGGAAGTTGATGAACGGCCCCTGCGCCCCGAGTCCCCACAGTTCATCAGCACCCAACATCCAACATTCAACATTCTGGACGCCTGATCACCAAGTTCGGGTGTGGAGTTGCATTTGGAAATGGGATCGTACCATGCCGCTGACGTGGCCCATGTCGCCCAAGTACCAGCTCATGATGGTCTCGTAGTGATCGGGCGTGAAGAATGGCAAGCCGTGCAGTTCCGGAGCCCCCCTTCCCGGATACTGTTTCATGTGCAGGCAGATTCCCGTCGTGATGCCCAGCCTCGTCCGCAACGACGAATCGTACAGCTGCACACACAAACCCCCCCCCCCCCCCCCCCCCTCCCTCAGTCCTCCGTCCTCAGCGTCGTCGCCCACCGACCCCCGCGCCCCTTCTTACCCGTGTGATCCAACCTCGAGGGTCACGGACCTGCATACGCGACTCTAACTTGTCGGCAACGCACGAGGTTGAGGTTTGCGGAAAGCACTGCACACTGCCGAGCGCCACTTACCTTGTTGGTGAAAGGGACCTGGTCGCCGAGAGCCTTGACGTGTTCTCCGGTCACCGGATCCGTTCTGTTGACGGACTGTCTGCTCAATTCCAAGAACGCGGGACTGTCCCGGTCGAACTCGTTCAGCTCGTACACCGTGAAAGTCTGCTTCTTCGCTGCAACACCACGCACCATCACAAACCAGGCGACATCAGCTATTTGTGTGACTACCGGTGCGGGCCAGGCGGCGCGAACCCGCCTTGCAGGAAGGGCAACAAACACGCCAGCGCTGTGCATGCGCGGTGCACTGGACAACCCATTCAGTCAGCCAGCACGGATATGCGTCCAGGGATGTTTGGACAGTCTCCCGTTCGGAGCTGGCCCCGGAATTCCAAGCCTGCGGCTCCCCCCTTGCGCCTCGACGTCCAGCACCAGGCCCTGGGACTGCTTCGACTACTTCGCCCATGCGGCGAAAATGCAGTGAAACGGGGGGTGGTGACCTGAACGCGTACCTAGCTTGGGAACGTCATCCCACAGGAAAAGCCGGTCTGCGGCCTCGTTCATGCGAGACAGGTCGGTATCATTAGGTGGCCCCATGTCAGCCAGTTTCTGCAGCAGCGACTCGGTGCTGTCCACACAGCTGTGAAGCTCACCATCCGCAAACACTCTCGGCTCGACGTCGAGGACGGATCTGATGGAGGACTGGACCGGATTGCGTCGCTCACGGGGCGCAAATGCCGCCAGCTCAGAACCAGCACCTCCACGCAACCGTCTGGATGGCAAACAAGGTGCTCTCAACCCCGCACCACCAGCTCGGCCCATTGCACGAACATCACAAGCCGCAGTAGCACTGCGACCCAGCATGCTGGAGCATCTGGCCGGAGCTTCGGCGATCATGACTTCCATGTCGACGCGATGCGAATTGTCGGCGACGCTGCAAACGAACCCGGTGAAGCAAGCCCGAGGTGGAGAGATCGGGAGCAGGAACTAACGGAACGGTGTGAGCGTTGTTGTGAGCGGAACCGATTGTGGGTACGGGTTTATATGGACACGCGCCCAGGCGAGTGCTGTGCTTGACCAGACCGCAATCTGAACATTCTGGGTTGACTCACAGTCAAGCACGAGAAAGTGTGGTTGCCGCTGCCAGCAGCTGGGATACCCACATGTACGACCAATCGCTCACGTTGCTTGATCATCACGAGCGGGACAACGGCCGAGGCGGGGCTTCATTCGAAGCACGACTTGTGGACAGTGGGGAACTGGTAAGTGCGAGCGATGGAAAGCATCGCAGAACAGCGATTTGACGGTCCCGGAGGAGATTGTCGGAGGTTGAAAGTCTGGCTGGGGAGGTACGTGTCCTGTGAAGGTGAAGGTGAAGGTGGGTGCCTGGCTCCTCACCCGGCGATGCTTTGGCGGATGTGGAGGGCAACGCAGGCGCAGCTGAGCTGCCGAGGCGGCTGCATGGACGGGGGTCCGCCCAACCAACTGCAGGGCATCCGGATGTTGAGTAATTCCATGGAATTGTACTTTGGTATCACCTGCACTGTTGCATCTTTTCAGGAGTGTTGATGTTGGAGGAACTGTTCGCGTCTGTATTCTGTCCTATCCAATCCAACGTGGCGCTAAATTTTCTATTCTTTTGTCTAGCAGTTAAATTTGGTGGATCACTTTCTTTTTTAGGATTAGGCGGATAATTTTTGGTGTCATTGCCATATCTGTAGCATTTTGTGTTTTGTGTCCACATGAAACTCTTTTGGAATTGCTTACATGTGTAATGGTTTTCCACATTTTATATTTTATGTTTACTTATTAATAAGAATAATTTCTTATTCTTGTTATAAAAAAACTATAAGAATTGTATGCATATAAAAATAAAGTGTAATGGATATACTATCATCAATTTAGCCTTATTCCTACAAGGAGTATCTCTCAATGGACCATACAATACTGTACCCTTACAATAGTTGACCTCATCATCCTTTTGATTCTTAGCTATTACAGAAATATCATAATTAGAATGATAACCACAATAGTCACTACTATACTTAGCCTTACGTCTACAAGGTGCTCCCTTCAATGCACCAGTCATTAGGACAGCCTTACAGACAGCAGGTTCCCCCAGTATACTATCAAACCTGTTCTGAATATTACTCTTAACAACTAAAGAATGATTATCAGAGCAATGCTCCTTAACATCTGTATTAAACATACTAGACCTGATACTCTCAAAACTACTATCTATATATGCACAGATCTTTACCTTTTCAGCATCTAGAATACTGTTAACTAGCTTCAGAAACTCTATTGGAATCCTAGCCATACCATCTATAGACTGGTTCAGATCATACACCGAATCCATAATCCCACAAAACTAGGATGACTCTTAATGATGATGATCAAGATGATTGTGACCTTAGATAGGATGACCTCAATGAATCGACAAATATTGTCATCATTTTTCAAAATGGTGACACAAACAAAAACGTGGGACATAAATCAATTAAAAAGTATTTAATTGATTTATTACAAGATAGGTTGTGATATTTACATGAAAAAGTAGTAATTTTAAAAGTTAGTACCAAGTTTCACTTTTCTTAAGACATTACTCCAATACCATTTGATTACCACATAACTTTATAATTTAGTCATGGTTTAAATAAGTTGTGTTTTAAGGACTTACAAAGATTATAACTTGATTTTTGGATTTTTATCACAATTAAAGTAAGAATACAAGTTCAAAAAAAACTTTTAATTGCCTTCAAAGAAGTAGAAGAAGAATCCAAGAGCAAACATACTACAACTCCATTTTAAGTAATGGATATCCTAAACACTATAAAGATGCAGATAAAGATGCATTGATACCAACAAAGTATATATCAATAATATTAGTATGGAACATATCTTATAAATACTATAATTAAATATAAATATAAATTAAATTATTATATTTTTGATAAATTAAAACAAGAAATATTGGTAGAAGATATTAGTAGGCATTTATAAGTACTTTGATTGTATTTATAAATATTGATTCAAATAGAAATGATTACATTTGTATGATTAGTTACTTTTAAACTTTTGTTATAGAATACCAAGAGAAAGCAATTTCAATTAAAATATAGAAGTAAGAACTTCTTCTTAGGAATCTTCTTTTAAATAGGTATAAAGTTTAAGTACAATAATAGGTATCTTATTATTTTTAGATAAAACAAAGTAGGTTCTTCATTATCATTTTTATTATTTCTTTTGGATGTATCTTTTAAAGATTATATTTGACAAGTATAAGATGAATCATCTTATCCGATTACAAAAATCATGACTATTTGCAATAAAAATCAATTTTAATCAATATTTCTTTTTATTATATTTAAAATATGTTATATATATATATATATATATATATATATATACATATAGTTAAAACCATGTCTTTTGTATTTGTTGTTCTAAGACTAACTTCTTATCTCTTAATCACATATTTATTATTATCTTTATAGTGTTTAGGATATCCATTACTTAAAATGGAGTTGTAGTATGTTTGCTCTTGGATTCTTCTTCTACTTCTTTGAAGGCAATTAAAAGTTTTTTTTGAACTTGTATTCTTACTTTAATTGTGATAAAAATCCAAAAATCAAGTTATAATCTTTGTAAGTCCTTAAAACACAACTTATTTAAACCATGACTAAATTATAAAGTTATGTGGTAATCAAATGGTATTGGAGTAATGTCTTAAGAAAAGTGAAACTTGGTACTAACTTTTAAAATTACTACTTTTTCATGTAAATATCACAACCTATCTTGTAATAAATCAATTAAATACTTTTTAATTAATGTTGCATTATAAAAAATTAATGTTATCAAATTGATGATAGTATATCCATTACACTTTATTTTTATATGCATACAATTCTTATAGTTTTTTTATAACAAGAATAAGAAATTATTCTTATTAATAAGTAAACATAAAATATAAAATGTGGAAAACCATTACACATGTAAGCAATTCCAAAAGAGTTTCATGTGGACACAAAACACAAAATGCTACAGATATGGCAATGACACCAAAAATTATCCGCCTAATCCTAAAAAAGAAAGTGATCCACCAAATTTAACTGCTAGACAAAAGAATAGAAAATTTAGCGCCACGTTGGATTGGATAGGACAACTTATCATCTATGCAACTTTGGATTAAATTATCAATTATGTACAGCCTCAAAAAATTCCTATCCATAGTTTTAATTTGAAACGTAGCTTTTATAGTATTTACCATTATTATAAGAAAAAAATTAAATAAAATTAAAAAAAAATACAATTAAAAATAATCACTCTTCTAACCATATTGAATTTTTTAAAGCACCTATATTCTACTTTATATTGAATTCTTTGAACTAAAAACTTGTCAATATCTTATATCTGTAGTGATATTTTAAAAGATGTATCCAAGAATTTACTTAGATATTTGACAATATCCAAGCACATCGAGAACTTATTCTTCATAGAGGCTTCTTTATTTTCTTATATTTCTAATTAGTTAAAAATTTGGACCAATTTATTTTTAATCTGAAATCCAAGTTGAATTCTCATGGAATTTTAATTAAAATTTTTACATTGGATATATGTGTTTTTCTTGTAAGTGTAGAATTATCAGCATTTTGGAAAATAATTTGTTAATTAAAACTCTATAATTTATTACTGCCACATAAAAAAATTTCCTTGACTACTTCTTTAATTGCAGCATTTAGTATTTTTATAATAATAATGAATACATGAGGGATAAGGGAGCATCTTTGTTGCACCCTCTTTTCAATTAAAAAGCACTTTATAAGACAACCATTGAATTCTATTGTTGTATTGGCACCTTAAAAAATAATTTATCATATTACAAAAAGTTGTATGGAAATTTAGCTTTTCTATGGATTAAAATAGAAAATCTAATGATATTTTATCATAAGTTATTGAAAAGTATATTTTGAATAATAATAAAGATTATTTAGAGATCTGTGTCTAATTAAGAGTTTTTAGTATAACTAAGACATTATCAAGAATGTAGTGCATTTAAAAAAATAAAATATGATTAAAGTGTATAACTTTTGTATAATCTAATTATAATATATTTTAAAAAAAAATTGTATAGATCTTATAAGATATATTTAGTAAAATAATTGAATACTAATTATCTTTGGTAGTATTTTCAACTTTATTGGTATAAAGAGGTAAAGTCAAGTTTTCACTTATTGAGGCCATAACTTTATATAAGATATTAATTAATAAAAAAATAGAGATGGCTATAGTTTTTAAAAATTAATATTATTTTTTATATAGAAAAGCATAAAAATTATAACATATCAAACATATCTCTATTGGATTATATTTATTACTCCATATTGGCCTTGGAATTTTGTAATAAGAAAGTAAGGGTGTTTTTTTTTATAATATTAAAGAAAATTAAAATTAAAATTTCTAAAATTCCTCCATTTGATACATGAATGGATCTTATGGCCTTCTTCTTTTTATAGTTTGAATTCACATAGTTTTTTTAGACATGATTCAAATTTTTTTATATGACTCTATTTTGTAGATCTATTAGTTTTTTTTTTTTTTTTTTTTTTTTTTTTAATGTACTTCAACTACTGTATCTTAATATTCTATTATTCATATTGACCATTAAATGACTTAGTCTTTGTAAAAAGATTTATAAAAATAAATATATAATCTTATTCTAATGGTAAAATATCTACTAAGGCCAATACTAACTCATATTGCTTATATTTTCTTGAATATCCTTTGGCCTTTGAAATAATACATATTTATCTTATAAAAAAATATCTTAGAGTAGCATTTTGGAAATGAATAGATAATTCTATTAGAGGATGATTAGATGAAGAAATATCTTTTTTGGTTTTATATACATTGATATTTTCTTCCAACAAAGAATTTGAAATTATATTAAATTTGACTATTCTAGCAGGTATATGTACTTTATTACTTTTACTATCCCATTAGTATTTGAATCTATATCTAAGATTAAAATAATCTTCAAGAAAAAAAAGATTTAAGGACCTCTATAAATTTTTTTCATTATGTTTTAATATTCTTTCACAATGAGAGGATTTATTACTTACTCTTTTATTCATGTTCCAATTCTCTTCCATAATCTAAGACATATTACTAAAGAGCATATTAGATAAATTGTATGATATCTAATTTTTATCTTGATACTTATTAGATGAATAAATATTTATTATGCCAAGAGACTTCCTTAGAATTTCTTTACAGATAATCCATAGTGTTTTATTGTTTAATAAGGATCCAATACTTATAAATTAAGGAAAAAGATATTAGAATGCAAATCTTACTAACATCCACACTATTAAGATTTCTGATGTAACAAGGCACAATTTTAATCATAAAGAAACCAATATTTAGTTGAAGTATATTTTCTAATTCTTGAGCCCTTGTACCATATAATTTTTTTTTAAATAATTAGAATATCTTATTTAAGAAAAATATTATAAATATAGCTTTTTAGTTCAAATTTTTTTGATAGATTATTTAATCTAGATACATTACATGATAAAATATTTGAATTTATTTGATTAAGTATTTTAAAAGAAAGAATAATTTTTTTATTATAATTAATAACAAAAATAAAGAATATTTCTAATATAAATTGTGACATCCAAAATTCTATTCTTATTTTAGAATTTGAAAATAGTAAAAAAATATATCCATCTTAATTTGATGGTTGGATGTAAAAATATATTTTTATAAAGCTTTTTGTATATATTATATGTCATAAAACTTGTTGAAGGTTCAAAACCTCTTTTTAATAAAATTAAAATATAAAACCAATATAACCTCCTCGAAATAAATTTTATGAGGTCTAATAGCCAAATTCAAGGATTATATTTGTAATTTGTTTAGAAAATGGAACATTCCATTAATAAAAGACTATATTTAAATATATATTTGCCTCTTCTTTTGAAAAACACACTTATCTCTATCCTTCCTTTGCTAAAATTTGTATAATAAAAATGACCATAAGAACAATAAATAAAGAAAAGCCTAGAATAATAACCTATTTATATTCCTTTTAATACATCTAATTAATTTTTTATAAATAAAATAATATAAATACTTAAGAATTATTTAAAAATAAAAAGAATCTAGTTTTTAATATAACCTTAATAATCTAGACTTTTTTAAGATGTAGAAAGAATTTTGATTATTTTTATAATGTTGTATAGGAGGAGATGAGAGAAGGTACCTCATCTCTTGATTTTAATCTAATAATGTCTTAATTTGCACCAAAGATTATATATTATTTAAATCAAAATATAATAATTGATGAAATATATTAGACTTATCTATATTTAAAAGATTAGTTTTTTTAGTAATCATGTCCATTTTTCTATCATCTATTAAATTTTTTGGATATAAAGTCACATTGTATCTTGAATCTTGAGTTAATTTTAATGTCTTTGTAAAATAAAAAACTTTCAAGATGCTATAATTAATAATGTGTATTGAATTCTTATTTTTTTTGCAAGTGGTAAGCACAAATATAATATCTAATTGATAGATAACATCCAAATTTTAACTTCCTTCTTTGGTACCATTAATAGCATCAAGATAGAGATTCTAGCTAGATAACTTGTACTCAAGCAAAAACTCAACATCCATTGCAACATATATAGAGGAGTAGATATTAAGTTCCATCTCCATGTTGTATTGCTTTGTGTTATATCACTTACATTGGAGGCTTTAGAAAAAAAAATTATAAATTAATTTATATATAATCTATAAATTAGATATTTCTTTAGAAATGTTAAGTGAGGACATTCTACTTTATATGCAACACTTGACTACTATCTTAGATTTAATACTTTATTCTATGAATAAATAATTTATTATTATATATTGATCTTATTTTTTATTTAATGAGTTATATTTTATATTAATATATATTAATTTTAAAATAAGTATTATAATAGCAGAATATATAATAAGAGTATGGCATATAGGTATGAACTAAAATTTCTCCCTATCCACTTTAAGAAGAAAAATAATTACGCAATAAGTTTGAAAGGTAGTAGAGACTAATTGTGTAATTACTTTAATGGTTGATTAATTAATCAAGTGGTTGTAATTCCAACTATCTAGATAATACCTTCCAAGCAATAGTTACCATTTGATTTAATAAAAATCAAGTGATAAAAAAATAAAATAAGAAAAGAGAAGAATTAGATAGAACTAGCAAATGGAAGTAGTCAAATGAGAAAAATTAGATAGAACAAAGCAATTAGATGAAAATAGTACAATTGAATGAAAATAATATAACTAGATGAAAATAATATTATTAGATGAAAATAATATAACTAAATAAAAATAATATAACTAGATGAAAATAGGCACAATTGAATGGAAACAACACAATTGGATGAAAATAATATAGCTAGATGAAAAAACAACACAAGGCAAAGCAGTAGCAACAACAAAAAATCTTCCAACTTCAAACCCTCATAACTTTTTGATTTCAACTCCAAATTTGGTGATTCTTTTATCTAACTTTATTAATTTTTTTCTTCTACACAATGAATATATATAAATAAAAAAATAATTCTATTAATAGTAAGCTCTAAGAGGACCAACAAAGATATAAGATAACAACTAACAACACAAGTTTATAACCAACAAAACAATATAACTTTTTGGTGCCTCAATAGGTTGCTTTTGCCAAGGGCTCATATCAAAGGTATAAGAAAGAGAGAGAGAGAGAGCAAGAGATAGATAGATAGATAGATTGGTAGATAGATTGATGAAGAACAAGGCTTTAAGAAGGTTTAATATATCTAAGCCCTCAAATCATTTACCAACAATTACCATTGCCAATAATTTGCAAGTAACAACTAATTTGAGAGCCTCTCCACTAGCTACTCCAAGCAAGTGGTATAACTTGCATGCTACTTTATCTTATTTTAAGTGTTTTTAACTATCAACTATTATTTTTAATACCACTTGTCATTAAAAGGTCAAGTTACATCCACCATGATCTCCAACTAATGTCATTTGTAGAGAGGACCAATGGTTGGCATCTATTTGCTACAAGGTGATGATAAATCACCATAGATACAAATCAATAGATAAGTTTTAACCCCTAATAATTTAATTAGTCAAAATTTATGTAAAATAACTTATCAACTTATAAATAGAAATATTAACCTTTAAAAGGGATTTATTTAGAGCCAACTTAATTTGTTGTTATAAAAGTAACGGTTGAAGAGTAGAATAACTCTCCATCTTCTTCCTTCACCATCACTTGTGGCTTCAAGAATAGAGTAATTCTGCATCTTCTTCCTTCACCATCTTTTGTGGCTTCAAGAGTGGAATAATTTTCCATCATTTTTTTACCATATTCCAACTATAATTAACTCTGCATTTCCTAATAATCTTATTTTAAATAAGAATTAATATTTTTTAGAATTTAATTTTTAAAACTAAATTCATTAAAATAAATTTGATAATCTAAAGTATTAATACATAATTTAAATTAGAATTTTCTATTTTTTTATAAATAAAAAATAAAAAATATTATATCTCATCAAAATATCAAAAATTAATTAAATAAAATTTTGGTACATAATTTAGGACTCATAATAGGTAAAGTAAAATTTTAATTTAATACTTTATTATTCCTTATAGAAGTCTAATCTTATTCATTATCTCACAAATTTACTTTTATTAATAGAAATCTCTTCTATCTTTTAGTATACCTTCTTAGAGCATTTTTCGAATCATTTTGCAAAGAATTCTTATTATATATTGCTATCATTTTTGATAAAATTCCAATAGATACTCTTGTGTTTGATTGTGGTATATTGAAACTTAAGACTATATCTTAATTTAAAGATGATATAATGAGTTGGTTTCATTCAAATATTATTAGATACTATGACCAATTCAAATATATAAGCCATTGTGATATTATGTTGTTTAACATACCAATTCTATGGTAATGTTTATATTTGTATATACATTCAATTGCTTTGCTAAACTAAATTCTTCTTCTCCATGGATCTAATTAAGTTTTTTTTTTTTTTTTTTTTTTTTTTTTTTAAATAAATGCCATTTGATTTATAATATCTTCCACTAACTAAGATAAAATATTACTCTTGTTACCAACATGGTCTATTATCCTTTCTATAATTAATATTTTAACATTAATCTTTTTATAGATTTTATTCACAATATTATTATTAGTTTAGTTGTTTATAAAATATATGTCATCAAAGATAATATATTTATTAATTGTGCCAAAATCTTATCTAGTAAATTGTTGTGGATTTTTAATCTAAAGATCTTCTTATAATGGGCATATATCTACTATAGATCTATCAATTTATTTTTATTTTTATTGTAAAAATTTTCTTATTATAATAGTTAATAATTAAAATAAAATTATTAGTATTTATTTTTTGATTCTAAGTAAGAATAGCAAATTAATAATCTTAATTGCTAGTTTGTTATATCTATGATTTTAATATATAATGAACATGGTTAAAGTCACTAGAATAACAATGAGTAGATCAAGAATATATATATAAATATCCTTTTATTTTTTCCAATGCATTACAATCTTTAATTTGATAATCAATAGCTAAGCAAAATCAATATCAAATAGAGAGATGATTATAATCAATCATGATTGTTTTGAATTTTTTAATCATTGGATTAATTATCACAACTTCTATTTTTATTTTTATTTTTATTTTTTCAAAGATTTAATACTACATAATACCTAGGATTATTATTTCTTGCATTTTCAAGATCAATGTCAATAACTTACTTGTCTTAGCTACAGCTTGTTTAATAATAATCTTAAATTTATTTAAAAACTTCATAAGTGTGATTTAAGTTGATATCTTTAGAACTTCCATTTCAACTAATTTATTTATATTTTAATTTTTCTTAGAATCAAAAAATAGATATTACAATGTCATGTAATGTGAATTTTAGCTTGGATATGTACTAGGCATCTAGTTGTAGAAGGATTTCAACTTATCTTGAAATTGGATTTATAATTCAAAAAATAGAATGCATAAGGTATTTAAAAATATGTGTCTTTATAATCTTAAATAACATAAATAAGTTTCAAAATATCTTAAGTACATCCTATCAATCCTTAAAAAAATCCTAAATATATCTTATCAAATTTTAATCAATTCCAAAAATATTCCAAATAATCTTAAAATAAACCTATTATATCCTAATAAAATTCTAAATAAATCCTAATTAAATCCTAAAAAATCTTAATTAAATCTTAAATAAATTTTAATTAAATTCTAATAAATCTTAATCAAATCCTAAATAAATCCTAATTAAATTCTAACAAATCTTAATCAAATTTTAAATAAATTTTAATTGAATCTTAACAAATCTTAATCAACTCTAAAAAATCTTAACCAAATTTTAACTAAAATTCTAACTAAATTCTAATCAAATCCTAAAGAAATCCTAATCAAATAATAATCAAATACTAACAATTCTAATCAATACTAAATCAATCTTATAGCAAATTAAAATCCTTATAACTTTTTGTTTAATCAATGATTTTACTTCAAACCTTTCACACTTATCAATCTTCTAATTAAAAACAAGTTCAAAAAAATTGAAGAGAATCACACTTACAAATTGAGAGAAAAGCCATATAATTTTCTTGGATGTCGAGCGACCTCCTTCTCCAACCTTGATGTTGAGCTCCCAATCCCAAGATCTTATACTTGCATTATTAATTTGCTTCCAAAAATTTTATCAACATTGACAAATACATCAATAACTAGCCTATGAAAATTTACTTCAATCTAATTGGCAAATTGTTGTAGATTTTAAAAATCCTTATTAATCCTCAAACTCCCAATTATTGATATCCTAAATAACTTGAGTTCTAATAACTTTGAATTTGACCAACCAATTGAACTCAAATTCACATCACAACCCTAGTACAAGTATATAGACAATTCCTCAAAATTTCACTTATAGATTTACTACATAATTCATAATATTCTTCAAAATAAAAATCCTACTTTATTTTTTAAAAATAGAATCACTCAAATCCAATTCTAAATTTACAAAGCTGTCACAAAGTCCATACTGCATCAAAACTAATGCATATAGAACCTCTTTGTAACTGATCAAAACTAATTCATGTAGAACCTCTTTGCAATCTACCCTCTAATCCTACTCTCTAATTGACAAAAGAACCCCATATTTTTTGTAGGTGTATGGTTTTGAGCATTGGAGTCTGGTTTCAACCTTAATTCACAACTAGTCCTTTGTAAGTATCAATCTAAGGTTTTTTTAGATAATTTTTATTAAAAACTATCCTTGATTTTTATTCAAAGATTCTTGTAATATTATTTTTATTAATCTATCTTATCTTATCTTGTTTATAGCCCCACAAAGTAAATAGAAGTCTTTTTAATAAAAAAAGATAATATAAATAGTATTTTTTTATTTTTTCCTATCTTTTACCTTTGATTTATAAAGAAATTTTTTACTAAGTCTTTAATTAAACTCTTCTATAATATAAGTCTTTTTTTATTCTTTCATCCAATAGCTATGTTATAATATGATAATGGTTAAAAAGTATATATTTTTTATATTAATTTAAATAAATAAATTATAATATCTTATAAATAATATCTTTTGAAGGAGATTTTTTTTAAAAATATATATCCTTCTATAATTCTTACTTAGTAATAAAGCTCTTGTAACTTTGTGTTCTAGTTTTTTTAATTATAATTTAAAAAGTTTTGAAGGAATTTTTTTCCTAAAAATAATTATGTAATGCAATTTTTTACAAAAATTCAATCTTTGTTCTAATAATCTTAGAAATTACTACAATTTTGCATAGATAGGTTTTTAATAAAAAGCCAACATAACTACACCTATATCCAAAAAAAAAGAGATTCTCATTAAAAATAATTTTGGTGGGATGTAGTTGACTTTCCTATTGCATCTTGTCTATTGCCTCGGATAAGTCACATTCTTATCCTAAATTCATTTCTATAGTTCTTTGACCATGTTTAGACCAAATTGTTTCCTTGTTTTCTAATAAGTATTATTACATTATCTATTCTAATATATAACTTATAAATAGTCATATAATTTTTATTTTATTTTTATTGTTATTTTTTAACAAATTTTTTTTATAATTTTTTTTTATTTTGTAATCTATATGTCTATATCATTTCTAAGTTTGACAAAAACCAAATCCTGAAATGATAAGCATCTTTGCATAGCCTAAGCTAGTTCAAAATCCTAACCTTTAGTGTACTTAGAAATTGCTTCTTAAAATACAAAGTCACCAATCAAGTTGTCTATTTATCAAAAGGTTTCAAACCTACTATTTCCAAATCCATTTTGATAGAATTTTACTTCCAATTTCCTTCTTTTTTTGCCTACTATCAATATACTATACTTAAAAAGTTCCTTTGCTATCAATTGCTATTACATTCAAATTTATTGGCAAATAAGAGAAAAATCGTCAATAAAGATAATTTTTTGTTTATATATTTTTATATTAATATAAAACAAACTAACCACAGATTTCATCACAATATTAAAAAATTAGCACATTTGACTTTTATATACTAATGGAAGTTAGAAAAAAATTATTATATAAATTTTATATATATTAAAAAATTAAAAATAATTAAGAGTTTCTATCATAAACTCAATAAGAACTATATATACATAGTTTAATAAATTCCTTTTTTTACAAAAAAATAGAACAAAAAAGTCAAATATTTAAAGCAAAAAATATATATCTTATATTTTATCAGACATACTTTTAATTTTAGATTATTTATTATATATTATAGATACATCATTATAAGTTGTATAAAACTTTGTTGATAATTAAGTCTATAAACAATCATGTTTCCAAGAGCTTATATATTTATATTTAAAGAAGTACCCAAAAGTTGGAAAGAAAACATCAAGCATTTATTTTAAGAACTATTATAAAATAGACATATTATGTCCTAAGTCTCAATATTTAAAAGAGTGTCTAATTTAATAATATATATAATATCTAAAAAAATTACATATATCTCTTTTAATAATAAATATATTTACTAGGAAAATATATCTTTTGTTTATATCAATTTTTATGTTCATTTTTAAAAATGAGATTATGCAAAAATTTCTTTTTTTATTATTATAAATTTAAAATCTAAGATATAATTTTATTTAAATCATGATATTTATTTTAGTACATTAAAATATATATATATATATATATATATATATATATATAGTTTTTTATATATTTATTTATTTTATTTATTTTAATTTTAATTTAATTAAAAATTAAATATTAGTATTTTATTTTAAATTTGAGATTTAAATTATTTAGAATTTCATCTCATGACTTCTTATTCTTCAAAATTAAAAATATATGATTCTTTTATTGGTATTTTTTACATCATTTATTTATGCATATTATTTACAAATTTATTATAGAAGTTCTAAGCAACAATAACATAATATATATATATATATATATATATATATATATATCTGTATTTTATTTTTTCTTAGTGATTTATAAAAAAGAAAAGCTAATTATATTATCTTAGTTTATAAAGATGAGAGTTTAGTAATTATATTTTTATATATATTTATATATATTTATATATAAATAAATATTGCAAGTCTTGTTTGTTATTATATTGTTGTTGCTTGGAACTTCCATAATAAATCTATATGTATATGTTACATTTGCAAAAGGAGGGTATCGATATAATAAAAGAGAAGTGTCTATTTAGAGGTTATCTAAAAATATACTATTATTCTTCTTATTAATATGATGTCCTTACTTTAAATTAACAATGCTCATTATTTAATTTACTTTGTGGTATTGTAATCAATAGCAAAGATTTCAATCCATTGGACAATCTTTAAACTAATTTTATATCTAATTTAAACTTGTGGCTCTTTATTTTATTTTATTTATAAATTATATATATATATATATATATATATATACTAAAAATATCATTTATATAAATTAGAATAAGAAACTATATAAAAAGATGAATTTTGGAGTATTCTAAATTAAATTATAATTCTTTATATCAAATTTTGTAAAAAAATATATTATTTATAAAAAATATAAGGAAGTTATTTCTTTAAAAAATCTTCCTAATTAGTTTTTAAAAGTAACAATTGTTGGAGCATCATCAAAGATAGGCTACTTTAAATGTAGTTTTTTAGATCTTAATACCACATTTATTTACATTTAACTTCTACTTGGCATTATATTTATAGATATACAAAGTTTGTAGAGACTTGCTAATTTTTCTTTAGTCTAGTAGATTATTTCAACACCTTAAATGTGCCTTAAACATCAACTAAACATTAAGGTTCAAGTTTACTTTGTAGTTTTAATAGGCAAGCTATTCTACTTAGTTCTTTCTTTATTAAATACCTTCTTACAAAGATAACAAAATCTCTTTAAGAATATGAAGACTATAGCCAAGACAATTGCAAACACTTAATGGGAGTTTGTAAGTAAAGTCTCTATATGATTTAAGATCCACCATATAGATATGTTTGCTTATCTTAATCAAAACCATTGTACATGTGCATCAAGTCAATTATGGTAATGTTTATTAAAAATATTTCAACTAAAGCAACAATTACTTTTTAAAATCTTAAGAGACACAACATCAATGTCATAATATTATAAAAGATTGTTGCATTTGCATTCTATCTTAATATGCTTATTCAAGGTCAATAGAATTCTATTTTTAAAAATTATTAATGTGATTAATTAAAAAGTTACAATTCTCTTGGATAATTATTTGTATACGTTGAAGTTGTTAAGTGTAGAAAGTTACAATATTTAAGGATTTTTGCCAAATTGAACTAAATATGATTAAAAAAATTGGCATTGATGTAATGATGGCACTCATAAAAGATTTTATAGGATTTATTATTAATCTTATTTTTGGTATTATTTTTGTGGTTACTAAGCAACATTCACCAAATAAAATTGCACCAAAAATGTTTCAAGAGCTCTTGCATTAACTTGTGGCACTACATAATCATAAGTATGTTAATATTTAGAAGATCTAATTTTCTTATTTGGTGAGCGTCAATTTTCTTCTATTGAAGTTGATTTAATTAAGCAAAAAAATTTCAAGAGTTGTATGCAATCTATTAATGTAAGAGTTCTTTTAAGGCAACAGTTGATTTGTAAGATCACTACACCTCTTTTGGGGAAAGTTTGTACTTGATGAACAAAACAATTTAAGCAAAAGTAAGCCATGCAAGTTAAAATAAAAATAACACAACTAGCAATAAATTGTTGATTAACAATAATTTAATGAAATTTATATATAGACCACATTTTACCACACATGTGTTTATTGAAGAATCACAATTAGATGGTTTGAAGTAAATGTGGTATAGGCCACATTTAAAGTGGCCTTATTATAAAGCATCTATGTTCGAATGTCTACACATTTATTCCTATTGAATCTTCATTTTTAGGACAACTTTAAAATATCAAAAAGAGGCATGAATGGAAGTCCAATCTATTGTAATGGACATTAGACCACATATTTTCTAATCAATAAATCTTGATCCATTTTCCTCCACTAATACCCACAATCAAACAAAACTCAAACTCCCTGGTTGGTAGTTGGTAATTGATTAACTAAATGGTTGGCAATAAAGATTGCAACATGGAGTGGACTAGGTGTAGCACGAGTATGAAGGGACCTCCTGATCTATTTGGTAGCCAACGAAGCTTTAGTGAAGCTTTATTGTAGTGATCGTTGGCCTATCTGCTTGAATGTGTTTACGCATGTAATTGTTCATATCGCACAGTTTACGCCACAATGCCAGGATGGAAATAGCGTCACGCTGCGTGAGAATCACGACTAAAGTCTCCCTACACAAATGTGATGGTAACGACTATCATTCCAGAACCCCGGCGGCCTTTATAAAGATGTGCTATTCACCAGATAGTTTATCAATATGTACAATTAGGATTCCAACTGCCCTATAGTTATTTTTCTACGCACTAGAGAGCGAGACTGTACAAGCAGCAAACACTGACCAAAATTTTAAGGCATGGTTCAAATCAGTTCTGACATATATGGATATCTTCTGGAGACTCATGAGAACTTCACATTTTACCTTGAACCTGCAAGAATAAGTACAAGAACGATCACTTGTTCACCATTGAACTAAATATAAGTTTCGAGTCTGTACAGAGCATAATGTGATGATACATCATGGGAAAAATTCTAGTATTCAGAATCAGAGACCTTCAGTAGCTCTTTGAAGAACGCTCCAAATTTCCTGAAGACAGTTAACTGATCGCTGCTGCGTCTTATACAAAGAGTACTTGACTACATATTGAGCATCCATTCAAAAGTACTGGAATAGCATCCTCCACCCAACAAATGTACTACCTGGCAGCTTTAGTACAAGAGAAATCGCCTAACTTCACTCACCAGAGTTGCTATCTAGGACAACCAATTCCTTATCTGCCATGAAATAATAGAAATGTAGGCTGATGACAGCGACATCTGAATGAGAGAATATGTGGACCACACTAGCATTTATCGCGAAAAAAGGGGACAATAAGTTCCCAACAAAACCCTCAGCAATCGTAGTTCACACCACACTAGCATTTATCGCGAAAAAAACCTATTGAAGGTGAGTTGCAGGAACCTGTCAAGCTGTGCCGCATGTCAAAGGCGGCTCCCCAGGATAGGTAAACTTATGCAACTTTCACGGGTAAGAACCAGAGGGTAAAATACAAGAACCACTCAAAAAATGGGATACGCTTCTGTACTAAAAAATTTGACGTCGTTGCAACCTGCAACCTGTAACCTTCAGCTCATGGCCTGGACGGTTAGTTGTGAAATTAGAAGTAAAGTAGTCAGGGAGCAAGGACCAAGACTTTGATTGTGCCTTGAGAGTTGGCTGCAAGCATGGTGGGGCTCTCGCTTTTCCAGCACACAGCACTTATGAAGTGAGAGGTATCATCATCACTCTCCTCAGCGTCTTGAGATCCAAACCTATGCCAAGATGCCGGTTTAGACATGGCCTACAGATAAAGAAACAAGTTCAGCATACTCTACCCCGAAATATATGCTTCGGAATTCCAACATAAAAGCTACAATCCATAAAGTAAGGACAACACATTCTGACAGCACGAACAAATCGTAAATCAAACGTAAAATAGAACCAGGTTAACTACGGTTCAAGGCATCTCAGATTGTAATACTCTGAAAGATATATAAGATCAGAATAAAACATAGAACCCTAGTCCACTTTTTCAAAAATAACCACCTCTACTAAATTTCACTTTGCCTCAGATATACAAAACCGAGTCCTAAAGAACACGAAACGTCATGTTAATTCTAAATTAAAACCAGAACATATAATCAGGATAATACCTTATGATACACAAACACCTCGTTTGTTTCACTGCCACAGGCGATGTACTCGCTGTTGACCGTCAATCCAACAAAGTTCTTTTCATTGGTGTGTCCTTTCAATGTCCTTATCTGTACCCAGAATGCCTAATTTCAGTTGAATAGCACTTACACAGGAATTATAGTACATAGTCAAGACTCAACAAAGAGAAGCCCGACCTGTCAGTTAGTGATGCTGCATAGAGGTTGTAGTACATCTTCAAAATTTTCAGAATACGCTGTAAATGCGTCATAGATTGACCCGGCATACCGAATTGACTTCACAACGAACACTTCTGAAAGATAATCACAAGCATGTACTTATGATGAATGTAGCATACCGGGCAGTTATCTTTAACATCCCAAAGACGCAAAGTGCTGTCCGTGGATGCAGACGCCAACTCTGTTGGAGATAAGAACTTAACATACGAAACAGCTTTCCGGTGCCCATTGAACA
The DNA here is from genome assembly GCA_036785485.1 of Physcomitrellopsis africana. NCBI lineage: Eukaryota > Viridiplantae > Streptophyta > Bryopsida > Funariales > Funariaceae > Physcomitrellopsis > Physcomitrellopsis africana. Next base: position 144,679 of record JAWRVF010000708.1, on the reverse strand, counting down.
CGTACAGGGGCATATAAGAATTGCGCACATCAAAATAATGAATGTGATGATCCGCAGAACCAACCTGCAACCAGATAAAATCCACAAACTAAGCTAACAGCACAAACCCAAGATATAGATGTTGGAATATCGAAGATCCAGTAGATTACTATTAAATGAGGGTACAAGTAGATTCTGACATGAGCCATTTTGGAGGAATGAGGATCTTACTGCAACATAGCTGCTTGATCCAGGATTATACTTCACACAGCAAATATTTGCCTTCATGTCTATATTTATAACGCTTGACTCTTGCCTCGTGCACCATATCTTCACCTGCAAACAGTAACGTAAAAACATTCCGGATCAACCACATATTAAACTTGATACTTAATGCGGAAAACTCCAAAAAACCTGAGTTTGTAAAAGCTTGAAAAACAGAATCGCATCCGGTACTTGAGTGATTAAGTTCACCAGATTCCAACAGATTACCTTGCCATCATCACTTCCCGAGACTAGCATAGTCGGATCAGTTCGTGAAAAATCCACACTCCAGGCCCTCTTTTCATGCTCCTCATATTCCATAATGCTCTGCAAAAAATTTTGAAGTCAAAGCCCTGACCATTCACCGTACATTAATTAGAAGTAAACTTCAATCACACCAACATACACAAGAGAAAAATTTAAGGCGTGATAACTTCAACTTAACGCCATCAAAATGAGGGACAGACCTGATGCGTATTAACATCCCAGATAGTAATAATCCCCTCATAATCACTGCTAGCGATATGTGAATTGATGTATTTGTTCCAACTAAGGCAGCTTAATTTTGACCTAGTTGACATTTCCACCACTGGACAGTGGACATCAGCCAACTCATTGACAACCTGAAAACATTTAGAAAACAAGCAATCAGGACAAAATTAACATAATCAGCAACTTGATAGAAGGTTACGAGGCCTTGCATTCACAACCGCGATTCAAGATACACTTGTGCGTCACTGTTACTACGATACTTCAATATAATATCCCTCGAGAATAAGAATACGGGCATTAAGCACATGAGCATAATAATTCAAGGGCACCTCAAAACGAGAAGTCGATATTAAGGACATAGCTATCTTAAAATAGAAGCATACCGTTGCAAATTCAAAAACTTTAATCCGCCTTGAAACTCCAGCTGTTGCAAACAACTGATCATCCCTATCAAACTCAATGCTGCACAAGCAGTACTGCCACTGTCAGTTTACAGGTGAGGGATTTTCAACAAGTTACAAGTCAGAAGGTAAACTAATCGCACATTTGGATATAAACGTACTTTCTAAGGCTGCTCAACTTATTTTTTAAGTATAGACGATACTACAGCTCGGACACTGCGAAGAAAGTTATACTGAAGATAAGAAATGAAAGCCGATCCCAAAAATCACCGTTGTCTAACGGTGTCCGCCTACTCCAAACAGTCCTACCTTGAAACAATATTTGAGGAATGAAATAAATCTCCGTGCCGTAACTCTGCAATTACACGAAGTCGACTGCACAAAAGAACGATGCATCCATATTGGCATCATTGCACATAAAAAGTGCGGCACAATAATCGGACAATTCTACACAATAGATCTGGATGAAATCCCAACAATGGAATTACATATAATCAACTAAGATCAACTTGATCTACACACAAGTCCAAAGGAATGGAACCCTAGCACTCAACAAGTCAAAACTGAGAGCAAGGATTCATACATATGTAGGACTTATCAACCATTGAAAAGCCAAAGAGCGACATACCTGTAGCGTGTGAATGCAGTGAGAACGGACTGGAAATCATTTAAACCGAAACAGTACCGATCGGAACCTGCAGAATTGACCTCTTCATCCTTGCGCACAATCACCTCATTTATTTTTTGTTTTTGTCGTTGAACTTGTGCTGCTTTACTTCTGCGCTGTAAATAAGCTTCTTGCAAATCCTCGAACTACATACATCACAAAAAACAAGAATATAAGAAAACGGAATCAATGCTGTTAAGCATCAAATCGAACAGATTATTACTAAAAAAACTAAGGACATGAAAGGACATGAATAGCACGCTACGCACTTCCAGAAACATGTTAACCTTGGCCAAAGCCCACAATTTTAAAGCATAGTTGACCCATCTTCCTTGCGAACAAATGCATCGAAACATAAAACAGGTTAAGTTAATAATTGGGCAGCAACTGACCGGTAGCCAAAATATAAAACTACATCACATCGCTCTACATGTCCTGCCTCCAATATCTGTGAGGTTCGTGAAAAAAACTACAGCCATCTGGGTAGTTTTACCTGAGCCACCACACGGCATTTCTTTGCCATTGTCAACACCGCTGGTGAGGGTGCTAAACCTTGCGAATCTAATTGATTCTTGCCCGATGCTACACCATCACCTATCATCTCCTTGTACGTTCCAATTGAAGCTCCACGTCCTCTGAAATCCATACTGAGGCTGGTGAGGGGCAAAGTAGATGGAACTGATGCACCACCCTGACCACCTCGTTTCTGAGAAGTAGCTCCACTCTTACTTGTGTTTTCGCATGCCGCTAATGTATCCGGCGTAGAGGTCGATGGTCCACCCCCAATCATGCGAATCTTTAGAGCATATTTCTCCTTGGCACGCAGCAAGTCTTGACGCTGCTTCTCCACGGTACTGATATCTTCTTTAAGAAACTGAAGGTCTCCTTGTAGCTACATGTACACAAGACTTCAGTTAATAAGGGGTATACTAATTAATTAAATGCATCAGACAAGTGTACAACAGACACTTTCAGTTTAGGGCAAGAGACACGTTTATATGGATGAAGACCAGATTCATAGAATTCTTTGTACTGCCAAAATCACAGACGCAATTCGTGTACAACAGTGGCAACACATCTTCAACAGACATCATGTTCTTCTTAATAAAATGAATATTCTCCATATGATTAAGCTCTTACAAGATTAAGCTCCTCTTGCTTTTGTTGCCGAGATCGATGTAAAAACTCCAGTAAAATCTCCATGTTGGTCTCGGCTTCTTCTTGTTCGGCCTTCCGTTTCTTCTCCGACAGTAAGTGCATCAATGAATCCAACTCTTTAACAGGTAAATCCACACCCTGATACGGAAGCGAGAAATTGTAAACGCCAATTTTGTGCCATTGGACACACAACAAGCTAAAAAAGCATGCATTGCTTCCTAATCTGATGCGTATTCAATACACATCTTGTTAAATCGTAGCCCCCATAAAATTCCTGGACAGATGGGAACTATTTGAGAGGAAAAAGTAAAAGGTAAACGATATTAATAAAAATAAATGAAAGAGCAAGCAGACAACAAACCTGCTGTAGGGCAAGTCGTAAATTCTCAGCTGGCGATGCATTGCTGACAAGCTGAGAGGCGGACGCCTTTCCCAGCAACTGTTCCACGTAATTCCAGGAGTAAGCAATGTGACAAATTTCTTTTTAAGCTGGGCTTATAAATAAAAATTGTGTCAATTTCATCACTAGTACAGAGAAACATTTCAATTGTAAGCTCAATCATACTATTACTAGAATGACGGCGTCATTAGATCTAACTCAAATTAAAAGCAGCATTTAACCAAAGGTGGAGTAAATGACTACAGTAGAGGGCACATTCTCACCTTGTTTAATAAAAAATTGGGGAAAAGTTGATTATTGGTAAGGTACAATCCGCAGCAAGGACAATTACTCTTATTGCTTAAATGTGTCATAATACACATGTAACAGAAGCTGTGTCCGCATGCAGTCAAGAAGGCGTCCTTCATAGTTTGAATGCAAATAGGGCAGAGAAAGTCCTTGTCCAGGGCCGGCTTTGTTGCCATTGCTACCTCATATTTATTGTCCTCAGATGACCAGGAGCCCGTCCTTGGTTCTTGCTTAACCTCTGCTACGGAGGGAACATGAGGTCCTACTGAACCCTGGGTGAAAGGACCTCCTCCCTCCATCCTCACCCCACCGGTTGCTTTCCTGTCAAAGCTTCAATTCGTGGCAGCAACTTGCCATAGCCAAGGGTCTCAGCGCGTGTATACGCCAGCTGAAAACTAGATCTAAACTAAGGATGCAAGTGATAATACTCAAGACATCCCTCCCATATCCAATTCCTTCACAAAAAAACATTTCCTTTCTTGCGCTCTGCAAATAGCTACAATACACCTTCCGCGGTCAGGCATATTCACCAATGCTCCGAGAAGAAGAGAATCCCACTTCCTCCTTGACTGTTAGCCAAGAAAGTTTCCCCGCAGACCACATTATCCACAAAGTGTCCGTAAGAATAGCGAAAACCCTAAGGAGCCCGTACCAGTCACGAAGAGGTAGAGGTTCTCAGAAAAAGAATCACACGCCAGATACCATGCGATGCAAAACTGCCAGTACTTCAAGCAAGCTTTCGGGATCACTCGGCTCTAAAACCCCCGCTTGCTCCATAATGCATCCAGAACTATCTTATTTACCACGTCTCCCGAAACGCGCACACCAAAACACCACAGCCGCAGCTACTCAGACATCTCAGATACTCGCAGCGCCTAACTTGGTCTGCTAGACACTATGTCCTCCCCATCACCAACCTCCAAGCAGTCAGACCCCGTCACTCGGCACCAAATTCTGCCTCCTAAAAATATATGTATATATATATGTATATATATATATATATATATGCTCCCTCCAGCTTCAACTGAGTCTCAGAAACTTCGGAAAACCTTACGAATCATCCTCCCAACTTCACCAAACATCCGACACAAAAACACAACGCTTCACCACAGCTGCGCAGTCCATGGAATCTACACTCCGTGGCAGAGACAACGCCGAGACTATTCTTCACCGTTAACGCGCAAATTCGAACCAAAAGATGCGAGCAAGTTTCCTCGGCACTGCAAGAAGATGCCGCGCCGGAATAACTACCTCGGAGCGGAGACGAAGCTGACCTGTGGCCTCTGGAATAGCCACCAGGGGCGTGGAGCAGCACCTTGAGCCACCGTCGCCAAGCATAGTGGAGACGACGATGATGTCGACACCAAACCCAGTCTCAGTAAACTCCAAGCAATCGAGCACAGTTACCGCAATGTTGTTACGATCTACCCTCCACTCGCTGCCACTCTCCGAAATCGCCCTGCGGTAAACTCATCTACTTTTCGCGACTCAACTTAAGCCCATAAATGACAATTCAATTCATTGGTTAATTGGAGGTGCGACTGAATGATAAGTGAAATTCAGGTCACCAGGTGCACGTGCTAGGCATCCAGAACTCACACAGGATTGCTCGAAGGAGGATCGTCTTCTCATATAGGAAACTCCCCAATTAGTTAAAGTAGTGGTGTACCAAAGGCTCCGCAACCAGTCCGAGTCAACACTAGGTGGTGATGCCATGCCCAGGGCCCGAATTAGTGTAACGAGCTTTTATGGTTGGCCACACAAAGCTGCGAAGCTTGGCACGACGACATGAGAACCCTGCGGGAGCGCACGGGGAACGACAGCTTGCGAAGGCTTATCTTGAAGATGGAACAAGAGCTGCCAGGTGTCCAGCAGGGAGTGGAGGCTGGGATTTGACCACGTGGGCCATTCGGGGCTCGGAGAAAATATCTGGGAAATCGTGGAGGATCTAAAACTGGATGAGGGCTCGCTATCATCAAACCATTCCTTGTTCAGATTCCCTATGTCATTTTAACGCTAGGAGCTTCTACCCCAACGTACCCGGCTGCGACCTGGCACTCATACCCTCATGACCCGGGGACGTCTATCCTCGGCTAGGGTTCGGGTCCTGCCCGAATCCACCTCCTGCCCACTAGCCCACCTGATCCGCCCACGAGTGGCTAGCCAGCGGGCCACCTTAGGGGTTTGGTAAATATTCAAAATCAGCTTGTAAATCTTCAAATACCACAGTTGGTATTTCACTAAAATAGGATAAAAATTCGGGAGAAGTAGAGACTTACATGGGCGGAGTTCGAATCCTAGAAACACAAACTACTCTTTGATTTTCATAATTCAAAAAATGTGTATATACAGAAAACAAGTATTTTTTGTTTTTTTTATTGTATAATCATATAATTCTCAAATACAAACAAAACTTAACGCCCAGATTAATATCCTGAACTGCACAAGCATTCACTCCCAAATCATAACCCTTTCTTTCAAAAAAGGAAATTTATAACAGTCAACATACAGAGGTAAACCCTAACTCCAAACAACACATAATGCAATTATATTTATTTAAAGGAATAAACTCTAACTCCAGAAAAATGCATAATGTTATTACTCTTGTATGAGAAAACCAATTCCAGTCCACCCCCTGACAGGAAACAGATGCAGTATCAAATGCATGTCCTCAATATGCAACACACAACCCTGATCCACAACAACCAAAGTCTGCTGATGACCAAATACTTGGGAAATTTTATAAATGTATATATATATATGTGTACATATATTCACACACACACCCTTCTTGCATGTCCATGGGGGACATTCATACATTCCCAACACCCATAAATTCCCAACACTTTGCTCTCAGTGCATTGTTGGTCATTCAATGTATGGGTAAAGGGTATTAGGAGGGAGGAAGTGCAAATTTAAATCTGATGTGTTTAATGTTTTTTGATTTTTGAGTCAAATTTCAAATCTAAAAAATAAAACCAAAACACACAAAAACAACAACAAATCACCATTTACTTTTACAGAACATTCATGAATGGAACTTCAAACTGTGATTGATTTGATGTGTTTGATTAGTATACATGGTACAACAGTCCAACATGGATAATTGATATTTGTATCAGTATTAATTCTATCTAAATACCATAATTATTCAACATAAATTTTTCATTTGATAAAAAGGATACTTTGGATAGAATGAATTGTACAAGATTTCATAGCAATTACACTGTTTTCAGTGTGTATTTGTTTCCAGATTTGATACATAACAGTGACTTCCAATAATCATGTCTAACTTCTTGTTCTATATGTGTATACACATATACTTACCTGTAAATTTTGTACTTTAAGCAGACCTAAAACCTGGAAAACTTCTTTAATTTGAATGGAGTTGTAATTCAATATTGCAAAAATCCAAATTTCAAATCCAAACAATAGGTTTTGGTGTTACACTAGCATGCTTACAATATTTGGAATCTGGAGACAAAGCATACCTTGTGATGTATATAATACCAAGAACTTGACCTAAGAAGGCCACACATCCATGTTTAAGGACCAACACATTTATTTTTGTCTATGTGGCACTTAGCAATTTAATACCATTTAAGTAAAATCAACCAAAAATACATTATTGAGGTATTTTTATACAATCTTTTCATTCCAAATTGGTTGGTATTTAACCCATTTTAATTAAAACCTCATAAAATCAAAATTTTAATTATTTGTGAATCTAAATAAATATAGGTGTTGAATTTTTTTAAAAGAGTATTTACATACATTGTTAATTTCTATTAGACATTATGTAGATAATTGATAATTAGTCATATATTGTAGACAATAGTCAATATATAGTTGAATAGTTGAATAGTTGTTGTTGTTGCCGTAGCTTACTAAGTTGTCATATGGCTTAACAAGACAAATATCCATATGTCAATAGTTGAACTAATTATTAGTGTATTTGCATCAAAAAGTCTATATTGTTAGACCATGAATTTATATTATATAAGAGCTTGGTAGAGAGATTTAATTCAAACAATTAGTTCCCTTGAATCATCAATAGTTGGATAGTAAGTTCATTTGTATTTGCTTCATTAAACTTCTATTCTAATAATATACTTCCTTATATTTCCTCACATAGTATCAAAGCCAAATACTTTAAATTTCTCCTTCAATATGTTAAGTGATTTATTAGAGTTTTTTTTTATTTTACAAAATATAATCTTTTAATTACCTTTGAAGAAGTTTAATTATTTGTAAATTAGTTTTTTTAAGTAGTTGAGAAGGAGAAAAGTTAGAAGAAAAGAAAATATAATTTATTTTTTTTGAAAAGAGAAACTTCAAGTTTTTACTCAGAAGTTGTAGATTTTTTTAATTATTTTAATTTTTAAACTTTCTATTAAAACTCTACATAGGAGCATTAGCTTAACAACTACAAATTCTAAGAACTCTAGAAAATTTGACAAGTAAATTTTTCTTTTGGATTTTGATATAATTTTGTCAAAACTGCTATAACTTCCTTGATTTTAGGAGCTTAGACTTGAATGTTTTTTCATGTACTAATAGTACAATATTACTTCTATCTAAATTTTTTCTTGGTTTTTTGGAAATTTTTTAAATTTTTTGTAAATATGCAAAAAGACTATAGAAGGGTGTTAAGCCTTACCTAGATTCCATTTCTACTCACTTTCTATTACTTCTTCTATTTTTTATATTTTTTCTATTTAAAATATACTTTTTATGAGATAAAAATAAGATACTAAATTATAAAAAAAATTAATAGAGATAATTGGCATTCATAGAAGAAAAAAATCTGATTTATTCTCATTGATAAAGATTTATTGAAGGTTGTCTATAGAAAGTACAAGAAACCTACTAGGTCACTAATACTTCCAAAAAAATTAGAAAAACAGGAAGATATAGACTAAAGGATATCATTTGCAATTTGCTTCTATCTTACAAGCACAAATTTTTTTACCACAAGCAAGGCAAAAAGTGTAGAAGCTGCATGGAAGAGTCTAGAAGCAATATATGAGATAAAAGACACTTTGAGCATATTATACTTATTTTGCAAGTTTATGACCATGCAAATAAGTGAAGGTGACAATATTATTATACATATTAGCAAGCTATAGGAGATACTTGAGTAAATTTTTTCTATTGCCAAGAAAGTTTCTAATATAGAATTTGTGATAGCATTATAGGGGAGTCTCTTAGAATCATATCATATACTAGTGATGATAATAAAAACAAGAGCTTTGAAAAAATCAACATTATAAATGGTCACAATTTAATTATTGTAGTAAGAATCTTAGAACAAGAATGTGGGATCAATCTTCAAATCAATCATGGTGGTAAACAATAAAACCAAGCTATATTCTCATATTCTTAATTATGTAGGGTCTTTACTTATTTTCATATTCCTAATTATACAAGATGTGTATGATATTTTGTATATTGAAGGATTGATTAAGAACTTTTTTCTTATTAGCAAAATAATAAATAAAGATTATAAAGTAAATTTCAAGACCGATATATATCTTATGAAATAAGACAATACTATCATCAAACATATTAAATATAGAAGCTTGTATAAAATATAAAGATCTTTGAATGAAGACAAGAAAAAATTTCTTGTTAAGAAGAAAAAATAAACTTTCAACAAGGTTAATCTCTAGTATCAACAATATAGTCATCTTGGTATTTTAGACTTAAAGAAACTACAAGTAAGTGATATTATTACTTATCTAGATTTGAATAAAGACACAAAGTTAGAATTTTACAAAGCTTCTCACACACATCCATCTAAGAAAGATTTTAAAAGATTTTACAAGGTTTTCAAAGATTTTAGATAGTTATAAAAGATTCTTAAAGGTTCTTGATAGCTTTAGAAGGTTCTCAAGGTTGCTTCACATTGAAGCAATAAGATATCATAGATATTTATTTAAAAAAGATTTTAGAAAGTTTTAGAAGATTTTAAAAGGTTTTTAAAGATTATTAATAGTTTTAAAAGGTTCTCAAGGTTGCTTTGCATTGAAGCAACAAAAAACGGCTCAAGAAGCATTTTAAGATGACTTAAGGGTGAAGTCTTTTACAAGAAGCTATTTAGAAGCTTCTTAATTTTTAATATATATATATATATATATATATATATAGAGGTATTAAGATTGAAGGGCTCTTTAATCTTGACAATGCATGTCTTGTGGCCTAGTTTGGACCTTTAAATCTTATTTTTGTTCTAGTATTACATTACTTTGCAATAAGATTCATATATTCTATTATTTTGTTATAGTATTGCACATATCCTTGATCTTGTCCATAATACTTTGTCAAAATTGATATAATATACTATTAGAGCTTAATCTTTTTGAATAGAGAATAGATTACTTGTCTTCTTGGAACTATTAAAGCACTCTAGAGGTTGCAGATTACCATCTTTTAGACCAATATTGTTATTAATTTTTTATATCTATTTTTTTATTTCATTTTTATGATAAAAAATAAAGAATTTAATGTGGAGAATTTCGAAGTAGTCAAATTGGATTCAATTATAAATACTCTTAAAGTATTAAAAGTCAAGACAAAGATCTTATATAAGTAAAATGAAGAACTTTATTTGACTATACATAATAGTCAAAGAGTAAAACCATCTTAGCTACTATTATAAGTTATATTAGGAACTCCATTATGAAGGTCTACTTCACTCAAAGATATATGCATTTGAGACAACAATCCAATATCAACAACAAAAGAACCAAGAATTAGCCTTTTAAAAAAAATTAATAAAATTTATTAAAATTTTTGTAGCTTTGTAAATTAAATATTACCTTAAAAATATCATATGGTATGATTTTAAATCTAAAAATACATTAGATATCTAACTATAGAGAATTTATCTATAACTTATTAATCAAACTTTCATAAGTTGTTTGTTTTTAATAAAAAGAATAAATAAATATAAAATAATATTTAAAAAAATATTCTATTAATAATAATCTCTTATATTTAAGTAGATTTGTATATAAGATTTTTCTATTTGTATCTAAGAAAATCTTAATATCCTTTTTTATGCCAAATCATAACTAACTAATTTTTTAAAAAGTTAGATTCTTAATAACTTCTAAGAAAATCCATAATTTCCTTTCAAAAATTCATCTTTATATTAAAGATATTATCATAGCTCCATAAATTCATTTTTTCACCTCCATAAAATCTAAGCTCTCAAAGATCCTTTTTGTTTGTATAAAATGTTCAAATTATAACAAAACCCTTTAATATCTTATTCACTTGCAAAAGATTGATTTCTTTTTGAACTTTAGAATCAAATAATTTTTGATTTAGTCATTCAATTTTTATCAAATTTCTCAAAATCATAGCTAATATTTTTAAGCTTACCATAAGAAAAATCAATTGTAGATTTTTTTTTCAACTATTTGATATTTCAAAAATCCTAATATGTATAAAAAATCCTAATTTATAGAAATCCAAATACTATTTTCTTCATATCTCAAAAATCCAAAATCTTAATGCCACAAAAAAAAAAAAATTGTATAACTTTTTAATATAAAAATATACACTTTTTAAATTTTTGAACTAAAACCTTGTCAAATTATTTAAAATATAGTTCAAAATAAAACCACTAATTAAATAGTATTATATTGTAATACAACTATATAGTGAAATATAAGAATATGGATTCTATTATAGAAGAGCCTAATTAAAAAGATATAGTAGAAAAACATAGATTATAGACAAGGAGGAAGTAAAAATTAAAAGGTGATAATATTGCCTTCTTGTAAAAGAAGCTTCTATATTACTTGGTATAGCCATAAATAAGGCAAAGCAAAATAGATTAGAAAAACAAATAATATAGGCATCTTTAGGAAGGAATTAAGAATAGATTTTAGCAAAATTTATTTCAAAATTCAAAGAATTGATATCCACAGAGGACCAGTTGTGAACTTAGATTGAAATCAGATCTTGGGATATAAAACCACGTACCTACGGCAAATAGAGAGTTTTTTTGTAGATTGGAGAGCAAAATCTGAGAAAAAACTTTAAAAGGTTTTTTGAACATTAGTTATAAGTGATTTAGATAGATATTGTCTTTATAAGAGCTTTACAAAATTAGGGTTCCTTTGGATGATTCAGATTTTTATAAAATAAAAAAGAATTTATATTTTTGAGAATTTTGAAAGTTTGGTAGTAGATCTATAGATGAAATTTTGTGGATTTGTGATTGTAGTTATGTTAAATGCATGATATAAATTTGAGCTTGATCAAATGGTTAGATTAAAGGTTATTGAAGTTCAAGTAGGTCACAAGCTCAAAAATTAGGTTTTGAGGGTCAATGAGGATTTCCAAGATATCTAACAATCTACTTGTTGGATTGAAGTAAAAATTATATATATAGGTGGTACACTTTATTTTCTACATATTTTTAAAATTTATATGAAATTCAATTGTACAAAAAGGAGATATCTCCTTCTTGTACAATTGTATATAGGTGATACACTAAGTGATAGGCATCAAGGTTGGAGAAAGAAGCTCACTAATACTTCAACAAAGTTTTAGATTTATCTTCTATTTGGTGAGTTGGATCTTCTTCAAAAATTTTGTACTTGTTGCCAATTTATTTTTTAACATGTGTAAAAATTTTGAGTCGAAATCAAAAATTTAATCATTAATTATTGAAGTTTTAATCTACTATAGGATTTATTAGGATTTGTTATGATTAATTTAGAATTTGATTAGAATTTATTATGATTCATTTAGAATTTGATTAGAATTTGACAAAGATTTGATTAGGATTTGACAAAGATTTGATTAAGGTTTTATTAAGATTTTTTTAAGATTTAGGATTTGAATAGGATTTCATTAGGATTTTATTAGAATTTCATTATGATTTGAATAGGATTTTATTAGGATTTTATTAGGATTTTATTAGAATTACATTAGGATTTGACTAAGATTTGATTAGGATTTGATTAAGATTTGACTAAGATTTGACTAAGATTTGACTAAGATTTGATTAATATTTCATTAGGATTTGACTAAAGTTTTATTAAGATTTATTTAGGATTTAGAGCTTGAGTAGAGTTTCATTAGGATTTGTTTAGGATTTAAGATTTGATTAGGATTTCATTAAGATTTATTTAAGAATCAAGATTTTATTAGGATTTCAATAGAATTTGACCAGGATTTAAATAGGATTTGACTAAGATTTCATTAGGATTTTATTAGAATTTATTTAAGATTTAAGATTTAAGATTTAATTAAGATTTAATTAGATTTTATTAGAATTTGATTATAATTTTATTTTTAGTATTTAATTATTATTTTTTTAATATTTTATTAAATTTATATATATATATATATATATATATATAATTTCTTTATAATTTCTTTAAATATTTTTAATAATTCTTTTGTATTTTTTTTATAATTAATTAAAAATATAATTAAAGTTTTTAAATATTTGAATATACTTATTAATCTTTAATTATAATTTTTATATAATTCTATTAGAGGTATTAGGACTTATTGTTACAATTTTCTTTTTATCTTCTACAGCCACGTGCCTAGAGCATTTTCAAGCAAGACTTCTTGTAATACAATAGCGGGTCTCTTATTGTCCTTAGATTACAAGTACTGACTTCAACTTCTAATATCTTCTTCATCTCAATATAGAATGTTTTGAACTGTATATATAAAGTATAGTCAAGAAAGCGCTTTTTATAATCTCAATTGCCAATCTTTTATTGCTTTCTATACGCATGACTTATACATCAAAAAATGATAGTAAATACAAAATTGACACCTTGACTTTGAGCACCTATATTTGCTTTACAAAAACTCCAAATTACTCAATTTTTGTACCAAAACCATAGCCAAAAACTTAAACTTGCTGATTTCAACCTTTGATGTTTGAATTGCCTCAAAAGAGAAATCCTAATTCCAAATAAGGCCTCAAATAGTCCCCTTCAAGTCCATTGAGCATAACTTTTGGCTAATAGGAATGGAGATTTCTATCATCTATTTTCATTCATCTATATGCATGGCCTAATTATTCTTTTTGATATTAAAAATCCCTTTCCAATCCTCTTTTTAATAAGATTTATATAATATATGTCCTAAATATCAAATAAAAAAAATAAACAAGATTTTAAGAATTATTGATGTCTAACAAAGGTGATTCAAAATATATAAAAGTTATTATCAATATGAAATCAACCTCAAAAATCACTATTAAAAAAAAAAAATTGAGATTGTACAAACCTTAATAGTAGTCTTTTTAAACAAATTCCTTTTAAAATAGTAATCTAACCATATTATGTAGCCAATTCAAATCCACCAATATAGCTCTCACCTAATTATGTAAAAAATCATACATTAAATATATATATATATATATATATATATATATATATATTCATATGGTAGCCAAATCACAATGTGATACCATTATAGCCTATTAAGCTATTATATGGCTTAATAAGATAAATATGTACATGTCAATATTTGAACTTATAATTGTTATTATATTTGGACTAAAAAAATCTATGTTCTTAGACCATAGACTAATGTTATATAAGAGCTTGAGAGAGAAGTTTATTTCAAACCATTAGTTCTCTTTAATGATTGATAGTTGGATAGTGAGCTCATTTGCAGTTATTTCATTAAACTTCTATTTTAGTAATATGCTTCTATTTATTTTCTCATAAAGTTTTTGCTTCATATACTAAAAATGCTTTGTAGTACTCTTAAGAAATTGAGTAGTAAGAAACTTAATTTTTATTAGGCACAATAATAAAAATATAAAGATGTTTAAAAACTTGAATTAATTAAGTAAAGTTTAATATAAAGAAACTGATCTTAAGTTAATTATTTGAGAATAGATTTAAAAAAACTAAATTACAATAGTATCAATTTTGTTTTATAATTATATTTTAATTTTTAAATTTTTTTTATAAGAATTATTATAAAAATATTATTAAAAAATATTAAAAAATATTATACATATAATAAAATGATGATTATTATTTATAAAATAATATTATTAATAAATAATATAATTCATATTGATATCATATATTTAATTTATAAAAAAATTACATGTTGATTCTTTAAATTTTATTATTTTTTAATTAGATATAAAAAAAAGAAATAATGAGTCAATAAAAAATATGATGAATAAGAGCATTAAGTTTTTTAAATCAATAAATGCTCAAATAAACCTAATTTTCTCAAAACATATTCAAATAAAAAAGACTAAAATATTTATTATATGAAATTGGATGGTTATTTGAAGAAACTATATATATATATATATATATATATATTTAAGAATTTGGATAGTCAGATTGCCAAATCTTATAATTAATATTATATGAATTTTTTTATCACAAGATATCTTTTAAAAGTAAGTTCCACAATGTTGCAATTAAGTAGATGGCTTTAGGTTCCTATAGTCTTAAAGTGCACATCATGTTATAATTTACATACTCTCCTTAGAGTTGATCTTGATGGATACAAATTTTGAAGGATGAAATCTTCAAGCAAAGCATCCATAAGAAAATCTTGGCAGAACTTTGCAATAATATTTAAATAGATTTCTAATAAATGTTGATATAAAAGTTTAACTATATTTTTTTAAAGCATATATATATATATATATATATATATATATAATATGTCAAATGTCAAAGAATATCATGTGTATATTTTAAGTCCAGCCAATGTTGAAAATACCACCAATAAAAATATTTTTTTTATTAACAAGGTGATGTCATAATGGATTCTTAGACAAACATAAAAGTTTATATATAGCTTTAAGCAAGCTAGTGCAAATTTTAGATTTGTATAAAATATATTAAATAAATTTAAATATATAATAAATTTAACTAATAAATTTATTTATATATATATATAACTAAAAAAATCCATTAATAATATGTTGATAGATCTAGAATATCTATTTAAATAATTCATTTATTATTTTTCTTGTTAAATAGAAGTGAATACACACATAAGTATAGAATAAATATTAGAAATTACATAACAACCTTAAGTTCTCCGTATTTCAACTTACAAAAAAAATATTAATACAAATCCAAAATAAATTTTCATATCAAAGCATTTGTGAGGTAACAAGATTTGTAGTAACTCTAAAACCAAAAGCATGTAATTGTCTTCTACATAGGTAAGAGAGCTTAGGCCTTTATTGGTATCATATTAGTAGAAATTAAAAACATTTTTAAAATGATTAATCATTTTTACATGGTATAAAATTTTGGTCCATTGTTAACATTTTTATTTACAGATGGTAAAATTAGAGCAATTTGGGACAATACATCAAAATTTGCACATACAGTGTTGATCTAAATTAATTTTATTGGTTTGCATGATTTTTATATTTATAATGAATATGAAATTTAAGTTAATAATGCAAATTAATAAATTGGTGAATGTTCCAAAATAAAATTAAACTATACAATAAGATAATATTATTTCATTACCTTGACTATGAGCAAAATCATGCATTTAAGTGTGAGCAACTTGGCACATGGTATTAAAAAAGTTAATATTTACAGTACATTGGTTGATAAATTAGAAATTTGAAGTGTGTATATATATATATATATATATATTCACACACCCAAATGAGTAAATGATTAAGCAGATAGCAAAAGCATATTCATGTTAGCCTCATTGTGTCATACATGCAAACTTGCCTACAGCAGCCACAAATATATTTGTGGCTATTTATCCATAATAAAAGTAGTCTATATATGCAAACCCTTGTTTTTCAGTAACTTGCCTACGTATTTTTACTTTTAATGGAAAAATGTAATAATGTGATAAGATTCAACCCATCATTGCTAAAGGTTCAATTAATAAATGTGAAATCAAAATTGTTATAAATAAGTTCTATCACTTTGTCTATTTTTATTTTTAAGTTTGAACACAATAGGCAGAATAGTTTGTAAAAAACAAACAAATATATCAATGTATTTCTTTTTTCTTTTTTCTTTTTTTTTTCCTGTTGACATACATAAGTATAGAATTGTTTAGTCATCAACATAAGCTAGAAAACTTTCAATTGTTTGAAGAACGGTTTGCAATATAATGCACATTTCAATGTGAATAACACACACAGTTAAGAAACTTATGTTGTACAAGCATTCAATATGAATAGTGAGCAATATTGTAACTTTTTGAAGTAAACAATTTATATGTTTTTTTTAATTTGAAAAGGACATAAAACACCTTCAAGTCCTCATTACATGTGTATTGTAACAAAAATAATTAGCAGAGACAATTGCAAATGAAAACCAAGCATCTAGTGGCTCGGCTAATAAAAGATATCAATCACGTACTGATTTATTAGCCTCATACACAACCAAGTTATGGCAGTATATTACTTTTGGTAGCTGAATAATAAATGCAATTTTCTCCCGCCCCTTCCAAATACATACTAAAATATCATTGTTGCTGAGATGCAGTTTTAAAAATTACATTCTAAAACGTGAATTTTAAACTATTGCCAAGAAAAAGAAGAGACTTCTTGAATGATTACAGACTGAAACATTCTTAATTTTACTTTTATCATATTAATGATTAAAGAAAAAAAAGAAAATGGTTCTAATTCACACTCTTGTAGAGCACAAATATAACAAACAAAATAATTCTATTGAGAACATAAGCTATTTTATTTATTTTTTTACATACAATTTCATCTATATATATATATATATATATATATATATGTATATATATTTAATCATGTGTTTCTTAATTTACAGTTTTATCTCTTTTATGTCACTTCCTGTAAATTGAAGTATTGAATAAACTCTTTTTATAAATTAGTTTCTTTTCCGAAATTAAACCAGTTCAAAGTTTCAAAGTTTTGACTTTTTATTCCTATTGTGAGTGCAAACACAGGTTGCACTTATGTGTTTTCATTTTCATGTACCAACTTTTACAATCATAAATTTGATGTTCCTTAACTTTTCAAGATTTTATCACTCAAAATTATGTAGTATAAATAGATAAAAGGTGCACAAATCTCAAAGGAGGTATTTTTATTTTTCAGTAAAGATTAACATCAATTATTTGAGTCAAACGAGTTTTCTACACAGTCAATGCAAATATGGCCTTAGATCCTCTTGTCAAAGTTGTGTCCAAATGGATCATATCATTCAATAATCAAATTTCTGTGCTCTCAGCCCCACTGGAATATATAACCATGTTTACCAGCAGATGATTTCTACTGGTAAGGTTCAAAAGTGGAGATGATTGACAATCAGTAAACAAATGGGTTCCTTGGAGAATGTGTAAACAATTTCTAATTCTCACTATACATAGTAAAGCATCAGCTGCACCAGCACAATCTGTATCAATTAGTGCAAGAGTTTTTCCTCCTGACGTAACAATTGTGTCAAAGAACACGTGATATTAATCGACTGAATATTCATTTCTTTGCTGTTTTCGTTAGACAAGGAGCAGTACATGCCACTGACCCACAATACCATGTTGTTACAATACTGCTCGAATGCAATGCTACGTAGTCTCTCGCAAAGATTTAGTTGCAAATCATGCAAGGATTGGTGTGTGTACTCTCACAGTCAACGCCGACAGCTGAAAAACTCAATCCTACCACCAACGATATCCGCACACAATAGCAGGGGGTACATGCGCGCAATTTTGCAAAATGATGCTTTGGTTAAAGATAACATTGAACAGGAGAATGGTGCGAAATATACTAATTCAACGAAGACATCATTTTATCACCATATTAGAAGCGGCTTCATGGAATGAAAGTAAAGGGTCACGTGAATCACATTTAGATTGAAGAGCTGAACCGTATTATAGAAGTAGTTTTGAAGTATTTCTATCAGAAGTTCGTAGCAGATATGCTACATTTAGATGGTGCTCATGGAGGCAATTTCTTTTCCCATCACGCGATTCCTATGCATCATTTTGGAAAATCCCCGCAGAGAGTGTGAGTCGGTATACACTCTCCTTAGCACGGCAGCGTCCTCAAACAATCGTGATCCTGTAGTAAACCACACTAAGCAATCCAACAGCGGTCTCCGAGTATAATACACAAAGGGTAAAATATTCTATAGGTTAGAATGGACATCCCAATTCCCTTAAGATCTAGGAACATCTTCCATCACACAAGAGAAAATCACCGAAACCATTCGAATTCTCTATGTACACAAATTGCCGGATAGATTACTTCAACGAATGTATACATGATAAGCACAGTTCAATGAATCATCACAATGCTCTACCCTTCGGACGAGTCTGTAGTCATGCGAAAGCGAAAACCCAACTTCGCACACACATCTCCTCCCTCTCTACACCCAACCTACTCTAGACACGCTCTGAATGTTACAACCTGCATAAGAGTCGCAGACTTGATTTCAAAATCTGCGAGCTGCTCCAGCAGCTACACAAGGAAACCACAACCTTTCCAGGTATCAACGAAAATCTATTGCCACTTTTCGGCAACGATGTGGGCGAGGTCCACCACCCTCTGCGAGTATCCCCACTCGTTGTCGTACCACGCAACCACCTTCACCATGTCGTCGCCCATCACCATCGTCAGCGATGAGTCCACCGTCGACGACACGTCCGTGCACCTGAAGTCCACTGACACCAATGGCTCGTCGCACACCGCCAACACTCCCTTCAGCTCGTCCGTCGCGCACGCATGCCTGAATGCCTGGTTCACCTCCTCTGCAAACGTCTTCTTCTCCACCTGCACCACCAAGTCCACCACCGACACGTTCGGCGTCGGCACACGCAGCGCGATTCCGTTGATCTTGCCCTTCAAGTTGGGCAGCACCAGCGCCACGGCCTTCGCGGCTCCCGTCGATGTCGGCACGATGTTCAGAGCTGCGGCACGCGCTCTCCTCAAGTCACGGTGCGACGCATCCAACAGCCTCTGGTCACCAGTGTACGAGTGGGTCGTCGTCATGGTGCCCTTGATGATCCCGAACTTCTCGTCCAACACCTTCACGAACGGTGCCAGGCAGTTGGTCGTGCACGATGCGTTGCTGATGATGCTGTCAGAGTGCTTGTAGTCCTTCTCGTTCACTCCCACCACGTAGGTAGGTATGGCTCCCTTGCCGGGCGCCGTGATCAACACCTTCTTGGCTCCGGCCTGGATGTGCTTTCCGGCACCCGCCTCGTCCACGAACACTCCGGTTCCCTCGATCACGAGGTCAATCTCCATGTCCCTGCCAATTGTAAACAACGTCAATCCCGTCACGCCAGTAACTCATGTAACCCTCCAACCATAGACTAGAAACTGTAAATGGCTCCCTGCTCGATGGACGTTGATAGCTTCTTGCATCTTCTTTGATGATCTGCGAAATGTGCAAATTAAAAATGAATAACACCCAGTAACCCCACATGAGCACTTACCCCCAGGGCAGGTTGAGTGGGTTCCTGTCGGACACCACCTTGATGACCTTGCCGTCGACGCTGATGGCGTCGTTGCCCTCAACCTTGACGTCGGCATCGAAGGTTCCGAGCATGGAGTCGTACTTGAGCAAGTGAGAGGCCTGCTTCACACCTCCGGTGTCGTTGATGACGACAACTTCGAGGGGCGAGTCCTTCCTGCCGTGCCAGCACCGGACGAAGTTGCGTCCGATACGTCCGAATCCATTGATGGCGACCTTGATCTTGGCCTCGGTGACGGCCCTCTTAGCCCCGGAGCTAGCGAACTGCTCCGGCAATGTCAGCGCTTATAACTTTGGAGCAACTGGTAATAATACTGCAATGAGACATTATCTTAAAAGAAATGTACGTACCACAGCAGACTGAGCCGAGACAACAGAGGCGAGGTCCGCAGAGTGCTTGCCGAAGGTGACAGCGTTGGTGCTCTTTATCCCGGAGAAGTCAGAGAACCCATTGGATCCCGCGACCTGCAGGAGCCACACATGCAATCAATGTGAACTCAAGTCTTCAGATTGTATTCGCTCCATTACAAGTCTAATTTAGCTATCAACCTTCCCCTATTGAGATTTAACCTTTCAAACTACGCCGGAATTGCTCTTAGAGTGTCAACTAAATCGCTATATGTCCAAAAAGAGATAACTAAAACAATATCAAGTTGAGACAAACGTAAAGATACTGCTGGTATCCACTAATAATTGAGACGCAGGCATTGATCGACTATATCCATCTGATACATCAATGCAGAGACCAACTACTTCACGGATGACTTCTTCGTTCCAATTCGCAGTGAAGTAAACGTTGCTTCACACATTGTGCAATTTCACGATGTGCTCATCCTAAATGATTCTAAGACCAACTACGATCTCCACATTCACAAGCTCAGTATTCTCAGGTGATTTGATTATTCGTTAACCGCAACGCTGTCGACTTGTCCACAACCACATTATTCACTAACCTCTGTAATGGAATTTCAACCTACAGCATGCCAGTGATCATCTACATCACCTAATTTGCCGAAATGGGGTACCGCATCTAACCTTGAGGGAGGCGGAGCTGGGTACAGTGGCCGCGGTGAACGCGGTGGCAGCCATGGTTGCGAAGTGATGGATTCGTGGACGATGTCAGGTAGAGCGATTCGGGAAGCTACGGAGGGTAGCGACGCAGAGTGCCTGATATGTATGATGGCGAGCGTCTTCCAAGCCACAAGCGAGGCCAGGACGAGATAAGATTGGCTATCCCTCCTCCATTCACAGCGTCGCTCAGTGGAGCCCCTAGTTGGCACTTGGCATGCTCGCCATGGATACTCGAGCTGCTAAAATCTACGGTTGATGAGCGCAGTGCACGATGTTTGCTTTACTTGAATCTTTTTTTTGTCTATTTATTGATTCCAAGTCAGATCTCCTCGTGATGGTGAATTCATTCTTTCTGTCTAACTGGGAAGCCGCCTTCAGTGGACTTGCGGAGACATTTCTTGGCCTGGATGCTCAGTGTATAGGAACAGTTTGTGCCTGAAACTTGGTTAATAAGTGTCAGATGTTCATGACCGAAATTGTGAGGATATTGCTCAAATATATCTGTGGAAGTGGGTTACTTCAAGCACACTTTTCTGTTTTGATTTGATCAATCAACCTGATAACCTTTTTTGAGAGAAACCAAATATGAATATACGAATATATACACATACATACATAGCATTCACTTCCAAATCATTGTTTCGTTGTTTTTCACACCGATTGTTGCATCTGATTTAAAAGGAGTGACGAATAAATTTAGTCCATTTACATGCATACACACACACATATACATATACATATATATTGTAAAGATTCTCAAAGCTCCTCTACCTCACCAGGGAAACGCAGAATGAAATACAGTCACATTTTCGAAAAAAGAATTCAGGCAAGTCATTCATTTATCTTTTCATTTCATTTTGTTTTACTTTTAGGGGCTTTGGAGCATAACGAGCCATGTACTGATGAAGGACACTCACATAAAAGGAAAAGAAGCCTGAGTTGAGACATGGCTGCACTTAGAATGAGAAGACAGCAGCGAGGGCATCGAAGAAAAAGCTACAGGAAAGATGAAAACTGCAGCCGAGAAGAACGTTCTACCCAACTGCTCTTGTGGACCACAATACCAAAAGGCAAACCTCGGAGGATACGTGGCAACAGCTCTTATGCAGGTGATCCCCACTCCGAGCTCACGGATCCACAACCGCACCCCTTAAAAAGTTGGCAGCCAAATCATGAAACTTTTCATTCGCATCAACGCTGGCCAATGCTTGGCTAGTGGTAGGAAAACTATCTTCGAAAAAGGTCAGTCCTCTGGAGGAGCGTCCTGCGCTCCTCGCAGATACTCGTTTATCTCCACTCAACTGGTTTTGACCACAAAACCCAAAAGTTGGGAGAGCCAATTGCGAGTTGCATCCTCAGAAATAAAGACCATACTAGCGGTAGTGCATGTGCATGGAAGCGCCCAGTTTGTGTAGGGATAGACGAGACATGCATGACAACGGAGCCTCCGAATTCTACAACTCGGGAACAGAAAGTATGTAACATGGTGTTGGGTTGGAGAGAAGGTTGTAGAGAAGCCCAGTTTGTAGTTCACGCAGCAATAAAAGGTCGAGGAGATCATGATTAATCCTATGTAGCACACAAAAAATCCACATGTATCAATTCAACATTGCTACAACCACCATTTGAGAAGGGAAACTGAAGCCTGACTTACCGATCACACGTTTTGCCTAGGAAGTTTGAAGGTCATTCCTAGACAGGGGTGCCATGACCCAGTACTTAGCTGATCGTTCCTCCTTCTTCGGTGGGCCTGTGAATACTACTTCCTTCTTCTGTTTCCCCTTTGTTGCCAGATGACCATTCCATTCTGTAGAGTGGGGTTCTACTCTCGGAGCCTTGTTGACTCTCCGTCTTGATTCAATGCCCTCACTGTCCATTGCGCTGACATGAGCAAGCCTATTTGCAGCGTCCGTTCGTTTCATATGAGATACATCACACTGGTTTAAGCATGTGACAAGTTTTCTAGATGTTGCGAACAGGTTTCAAATGCTGGATAGATGGATCCGTTCTTGAGACAGTTTGCACCGTGTCGAGCAAAATGCTGAGATTTGGAATCGAGCCAGTCCCAATTCTCTGTCAAAATCCTCCATTTCCTTCGCTTGCACCATGAACTTGTCAAACTCGGTTCTTCTGTCATTACTGGGTCACCGCAATGGACGGTTTGTGTGAACGTTAATGAATTAATCTCAATAAGTTCCATGACAATATGCCATGAGAGCATTGAGATTGAATGCATACCTTCTTTCGTTGCTCTTGTCGAAGTTTCCAGATCTGCAACGCAACAGAACCGGCGTCCTCGAGCAACTCGGCACATGGGTTAACGATTCAAATCCCATATGTGAAATTCCTAATCTTGTTTGATGGCAGCTAGCAAGGAGGTAATGACTCTCTCACATCAAAAAATAAAAATAAAATCTTGGTTTACAAACCATTATATTGGAGTACAAATGGATGCTAAAACATTACATAAAATCTTGTTATATTTAACATACATGGATATTCAATCATTCATATTCAAATATATATATATATATATATATATATATAAAAGTTGATTTGTAATGATAGTACAAGAAGATCAATCCCCAATAAATTTAACACCAAAGAATTAAAGGTAGTCATTGAAATTCATCTTTAATGTTACAGTTCAACAATACTAAAGTTTTTACATTGTTAAGAAAAAATGATGAAATCACCCATATATTTAATTACCAAGTGCATACTTTACAGATTTGTTTATTTATTTTAAATTGAATATATGATTTTAAAATTTTGTAATAAAATTATGTGCTAGCAAAAATTAAGTAATGCTTTAGCATTTTTTTCTTATTTTTTGCAAAGAAGGTGTCTTTCACCATCTTGTTTGAAATATTTTTGTATATTTATACAAATGTACTTTTTCAAGATTTTATTTAAAACTTAATAACAAAATTAAACTAGTGGATTTTATATCAAGTATAATGTCTATTTATTCTTCTGTTTGTAGAAATGTTGCTTATTTTAGAATTTTAAGACATTTTTTTGCAAACACTGCAAAATTTTTAATTATTAGTATTAAAGGTTAACCTATAAAAGACAACAAAAGAAGATGATATACTTTAAAATGAGTTGTTTAGATTTCTTCCTTATATACGGATATTCTTCTTTATTATACGGATATTGTTTTTTGAAATTTATGTCCAACAAATGCAAAAATAGATACGTATTGATTCTGAAAAGTCTAAGCATTTAAATTACAATATAGAATTTAATCAAACCAAATAAATGATATTCTCTGCAATATAATTCAATTGGTAGAAAAACATTGAACATGCACGGAACTTTCAACTGTAAATGTCTATTGTGAATAAAGAAGTGGGCTATTTATCGTCAATTTCTTCCATGATTAAACCTCTTTGATTCAACATTCCATTTCTATACAAACATGAAGAATGTGCTCGTCGAAAGGGGACAATTCCTTGGGTCGGTGTTGCATTCAAGCCATGGTTGGTGCATTAGGGTTTGCACCACACGGTGACGATGAGCATGCGAGCCTCAGCGATCCCACCGCCATGCCAGCTCTGGCGTTACCCACCGTCAACTTGCATTGGCTGCATACTTCCTCACTAGTTCGATTCTGGGTTTTTAACGCAGGGTTGGGGTTTGTTTCTGGTGTGAATTCTCGTTTTTTTTTCCTGGCGAAATAGTCTCAAATCCTCCAGATCTCATGCTTCTGTGGCATTGCATGTGATCCTTCTTCATGCTCGAGTGTTCACAGTTGTCAGATTCTGACATTTGGTGATCTTCTCAATGGCTTATGGATTTTAGTGCGTTTTGGTGCAATTCCTAGCTGAGAGCTGGGAATAGCTGGAGGCGATCAGTTCGCCGAATTAAGGGTTTGGGTCGGAAGAGTCCAGCAATCTTCTTATCTTTTGTAGCGGGCACAGGTCTGAAGACGAAGCGGTGGTTTTGGTATTGAGTGGAAGTCTCATTTGAGTGATTCATTCTAGAGCGATGGATAGAGGGAGCGTGAGTCACGCCGCAGGCTCTTCATCTCAAGGACGAAATGCCTGGAATACTCCTCTCCGCAACCAACCTCAGAGCCAAGCTAGTGTCCGACCTCATGGTGCCGCAATTAAAATGCCAGTGAAAAACCCTCCATTGTCTTTCAATAGCCAACCGGCTGTGGCAGATCCGATTTACAGCTCCAGTGATGAAGATTCAGAGAGCGGAGGAGAAGGCAGTGCCCGTGGTCGCGATGTGGATGCTCTGGAGTCTTCCATCATGGCTGATTATCCAACCACAGAAGACATTGATGACACAGGTGTCGCTCTTTTCTTAAGAACTCAGTGTGAGAAGCTTTGTTCTCGCGTTGCTATTCTCTTCAGTGGAATAGAAGATGTTTACAAAGATTAAGGGCAACATTTGCTTGTCAGACCTTACCAATATGAAAACATATCCACATGCGAATTTCTGGATACATCTAGGGTAGGGTAGGCTTCGATTTTATTCGATGCATTTGGAAGCTATACTTCCTTCTTCTGGAAGAAATTGAGGGCGTGCTGATTACATGGATGCGCAATTCATTGGTACAATCTGGTGGGTTCAGGGTTTATGAGACACATGCGTCTCAGTTGAATAGTTTATTCAATTGTTTTTTGTGAGGCGGAATCGGATGTGTGCTTTTTATTGAAAGCAATCACGGATATAATCCTGTTTTCATTAGTCTGTAATCGGTGACGAACTCGTCGGTGTTTTATCATTAATCCAGGATTAACGAAGATTCGATCGTTGTTATTGGCACGACGCAGTGGTGCAACGTCCTGCTTGATCTGCTTAGAGCGAGTAAGAGCCACAGATCCAGTGTGGGACTGCAAGGCCGGTTGTCATGTGATTTTTCATCTCATCTGCATACAATCATGGGCTCGTCAAGCTCTCGGAGCAGCTGCAATTCGCTCCCTTGGCCAATTATCTGGCCAACATTTTCCTGCAGCCCAAGCGGAAGCAGAGGACAAAGCCTGTTGGCACTGCCCAAAATGCAGGTCTGCTTTATTGCCCCTAATGATGCATCATGGGTGCTTCTAATGTTGCCATAATAGATGAGAACAAATTCAGAGCTTGGGTTAGAGTTTGGTGCACGTTGTGTCAATGTCGAATTCAAGGTTTTCTTAGGAGGTTTATTCATAGGAGAAAGTCACCCCTTTTGAGTTATTCACTCTACCACAGATTTTAAAGGCGTTTGTTTTGCCAAATTTTATTGTAGGACCGATTACTCAAAGTCAGAGCTTCCAAGGGAATACAAATGCTTTTGTGGGAAACAAGAGAACCCAGTACATGACCCTTGGTTGGCTCCTCATACTTGTGGAGAGAGATGTGGTCGAGCTTTGCCGAGTAAATGTGGCCACGAGTGCGTATTGTTATGCCACCCTGGGCCGTGTCCGACATGTCCTCAGCTACTCAAGTTCAGGTATTTTAGATCTCAAGGTGAATTAATTAAGTTTATTTGTGTAACACAATGCTGTTACTGAAACATTGCACTCGTATACTCTCATTTTACTGGTAAAAGAATAGATTAATTGGATGAGCGTATTAAAATTGGTTAGGTATGTCATCTAGACTTGGGCGTGGTTGTTTGTTTGACGATCGCTCTGCTAGCATGGAGATGGCTATTATAAACCATTTTCATCGTCTTTTCCTTCGAGATTAACACTCCATGTTGTCAGATGAGAATAACTCTCTTTTTGAACACCCTTCTACTATTAGAACATATAGTATTTGTCACTCGTCTTTCAGTTCTCTTCTGTGCAAGGGTGCGATAGTTCGTTCTTGAGCAGCCTCTCCAGAAAATCAGTAATGAGATGAGTTGCTCACCTTATGTGATTGGGTTCTACGACAACGTGCAGTTGCTTTTGTGGAGCCGAATCCAAAATGCGGCGATGTGGGCACAGCAAATTCTCATGTGGAAGAGAGTGCAAGAAGGTTCTTAGCTGTGGTAAACACAAGTGTGAAAATGCCTGCCATGAGGGAGATTGTCCCCCTTGTAGCAAAACTGCCATGCATAAATGTCAGTGTGGGAAGACAAGTGCGATTCGAGCTTGTGCAGAGTCAAATTTTAGGTGTGAGAATCCTTGTGGTCGACAGTTATCTTGCCAGAAACACTGGTGTCAAAGAGGCTGTCATTCAGGACCGTGTGGGGATTGCTTCTTAACTGGAAAGAGGAGCTGCCCCTGTGCAAAAGTAGAGCACAAGGGAGTCCCATGTGATGTGGTTATACCCACATGCGGGTCAACGTGCGAAAAAGTTTTACCTTGTCAAATCCATCGCTGTTCAGAGCGCTGCCATTATGGCTCATGTAAAGAAGTGTGTCGTGTTGTTCTTGTGAAATCTTGTCGTTGTGGAAGTCTCAAGAAAGAGGTGAGTAACCACTCTGAAGCTGTGCCTAATTTTATGGTTGAGGAAGTTTGCACACTGTTCTGGTGCTGGGGCGGAGCATACATTAGATTTGAATTTGCATTTTGTTGCTGGTTTATTCTTTTATTGGGATCAGTGTGAGAGATCCGCAGTTTAGGGCAACGATTTATGATAAGCATGGACCTTCCTTGACGAATGTCTGCAATTCATAGGTCCCTTGCCATCAAGAACTGTTATGTGAAAGGAAGTGTCAACGAATGAAAGACTGTGGTCGGCATGCATGTAAACGTCGCTGCTGTGACGGGGATTGCCCACTTTGCTCAGAGGTTTGATTCTAATCGGGTTTTGCAATGAAGTATTTTTCCTTTATTTGCTTTTTTCTTTTTAAAAAATAGAAGAATGCAAGTGTAAACATAAATAGTTTTTTTCTCCTTGGTTGTAGGAGTTGGTGTCGTTTCATAACAGTTTGAAATGGGGCCATCTCTTTTCTCTACCATGTTTGTTAAATGAGAAGTCTAACTCCATGCTTATGTTCACAAAACTTGAAGTAAAATGGGACATGGTGAGGACTTGTAGGTGTGCGGCCGGAGGCTGAAGTGCGGGAATCATAAGTGCCCAGCTCCCTGTCACAGGTATTGCACCTGGTGAGGATTGCAAATTTTGGAGGTCCATATTATTATAAGCTATATTTTATCAATTCTTGCCGCTCTTTAATTTCAAGTTGTAGGTTCGGATCGCTGGTAGAGAGGTAAAACAGGTTTGGAATCCAGTTGAGTATCCACTTTTGTAAGTTCGTCACATGTTACTAGAATACCACTTTGTATATAACATCAGCCACTTCACTTTAGTTCATCAAAGCAACTACTACGCGATTGCATGTGTGTGATCTAGTGCGTAGGCAATTTGGCTATTGTGCACTTCATGCGAAAGATCTTGACCTGAAGTAATGTCGTGGCTAGCAGAGGACTGTGTGCACCTTGTCCAATCAACGTGCAAATCTCATGCGCTTGTGGAGCAACTTGCATCCAGGTTCGCTTATGAACTCAAGTATTAATTTCTATTTGTGCAGCGTATATGAAGACGCTGTGTTCACGATACGAGTTGTTCACATGGCATGCGGAGGTCATACTTGTTCTTTTTGTTGATATATCTTTGCTGTAGATCTGGGCATTCTAGTAATGAATCGGATTGTTGTCTAGAACTCTACTTTTCTAGTGTTTTTACATCTAATTAATTTTAATATTTACGGTCTCCTGCTTTTTAATTCTAAATTGTAATTTGGATATGGGGTCTAATATAATGCAGGGCTTTATGTCTTGACTTCAGCACCTACGAGTTACGGGATTACCTGCGGTTTTCTTTGCTGATATGTGTAGTGGTCAGGTACCTTGTGGAACAGAAAGAACACAACGGCCTCCACGTTGCGCAAAGCTCTGTTCGATATCCCCCAAGTGCAATCATGGCTCAAATTGCAAGGTGTTAACCTGACATTCTTAAGCGCGAGTATTATTTTGTGACATGACCTGAGTGGTTCTGGTTTTGGAGGCTGTACTCTTATCAATACTTTTTGGATTTTCATATTTTTGTTCTGGGTTTTCCACATTCACCAACCTGATATCAGTTCTATTTTGTCGTTAATTATTTGCAGCCACACAGGTGTCATTATGGTGCTTGTCCAGAATGCCAGCTGCCCTGCATGACCCTATTACCGTGTGGCCACAATTGCAAGGAGAGGTATGTGATGCGTGTTGCGCTATTTAAGGTTTTGAATGGTTTTTATTTAATAACAATAATATAATTAAAATTCTTTTATCTTTACTTTTGTGTTCTGAAAGTGGTCCGTCTATACGTGTTTTCAAATTACGCTTTTTCTTAATTTCAGGTGTCATGGGGCTAAACCTGTTCCAAATCCTGAGTACACTTATAAGACCAAAAAAAAGAAACCTGTTCACGACGGATCAGCTAGTACTGGTGAACCTTGTCCGGCTTGCTCTGAACGAATTGTAAAGAAATGTCTTGGTCAGCATCAAGGCAGTGAGCGCACGGTATGTACCAGTGTTTCAGATCTTGCATCCATTCTGTTAATATTCTAGCAATCTGCAGTTAGGAATGCAGACACTTTCAGATAATTTCTGAGGAATCGAGGAGGGGACATTTGTCTTCTCATTTTCATAGTGCAGATTACCATGTGCTCGTACTTGTAAGTTAGGATATTATTTTTGGTATTGCGTTTAACTTGGTCACTTATCGTTTTTAAAAATTAGGTCTGTATTTTAAATCATTTTTCTCAGAATCCCAATCTTTGGTTTATCTAATGTCAGGTTGATCGTTATGCAGATGGTATGCTCACAGAGTGCCGAATTTCGGTGTAGCAAACTCTGCGGCAACCCGCTGGCTTGTGGAAATCATACTTGCAGAAATTCATGCCATTTTGTCACCATTCCACGCATTGTGGCAGGGGAAGAAGTTTATGTTAAGCAGGTTGTACCCATGCCCTCTGGGATAGACTTGGCAGAGCCAACGGATGAGCCTGAGAGAGTGTGGGGTAAATATGGATCCTCGTCACTTAATGAAAAGGGCAACAGTAACAATTTGGTAGAGGAGACCTCAACACAACCTGACAACGTTAAGGTTGTCGATAGCTGTGAACAGTGTCGGTTACCTTGTCAAAAGGTCTGTTGCTTTCTGCCATTCTCGCATTACCATCTTGGTTCTGTGCCAATTCGTTGAAGTATTTTCTCTACTTGCATTATTTTAGCTCCAGATTGTTCTGGTTACACCAGGTACATAGGACCCATCTTAGCGACTCAGTGGTTGTTTGATCTAAAATAGTGTCGGGAATTTATTTTTAATGTATTCCATGCGATTTCTGCTGGCAGAAGCGGTTCCTTCGGTGCCCACATCCATGTACTCAACGTTGTCACATTGGGGATTGCAAACCTTGTAAATCTGTCTTGAAGCGTGCTTGCCACTGTGAGGCTTTAGTTCAGTCGTTTGAATGCACTGCCTTCAATTCGGTCTCCGATGAAGAACGAGCCAAGTTACTGAGTTGCGGTGGGCCTTGCCACAAGTACATACAATGCTCTTGCTCTTCAGTTCAATTGAGATTCGAGGCAATTCTTGATAGACCTTGGTAGGTTTCATTTTGATTACTGCGTGGCTATTTTCATCTTATCTCGGCAATAAATGAACTGAGACAATGTGGGTTTTCTTCAGAAAACTTCCAAATTGTTCGCATCTATGTCCGGATATTTGTCATCCAGGAATTTGTCCAACGGCCGCTGACAGCTGTCGCAAGAAGGTACTTTCTGGAACTAACCTGCAACTAGTTTCTCTGTTCATGAAATGCATCCTGTATTTTCATTCCGCCTTCAGCTGGTTGAACGGTGTTTGTGTCTAGAGTTTGGAACCATTTCGATATTTGAAGGTTGCACTGTATTCGGATATTTGATTCGTGTAGGAATTGTTGAAGTGTGACCTGTTTACGATTTTAACCCGGTGATCGTCGTTGAAGGTCAGTACTGGTACTGGTTAAGCTGTACTAGGCAAGGATCAGAGCCATTTCCGTTATGCTTCTTGAATCTTCGTAGACCAGTGTATATTGATCTAAATTTTCTCGAAATTGTTATTTTCATGCCAGGTGACTGTACGATGTGCCTGCCAACGCCTCAAGAAAGAGTGGCTTTGTTGTGATGCACAAGCTGCCCTACCAAAAGGCTCACAAAAGAGTGCAGTTTTTGGAGTGGGGCTCTTACCTTGTGATCAAGAGTGCTCACGTTTGGCTGCTGAAAGGAGGGAAAAAGAGGAAACCGAACAGCTGCGACATCGCAAATCGAAAGAACCTGAGGTATGCAAATTTGTTTGTCCAGTGTTATGTTTCTCGTAATATTTAGTATAATTTCCACTAGAGTCTTAGTTTTGTGAAGATGTTTTCTGCGTGACTGAAAAGGTTTTGTTATATGTTGGTTTTAGTGATGTCTTTATGGCCATCTTGTTATAGATGAATACAGCACCAGTTAAGGTCCCAAAGAAACGGAGAGGTCGTAACCTGGACGATACGACTAAGGCTTCAGCCTTCAAGGTGAATTTTCTTCTTATTCATCCATGTTTAGGATTTGGAGTGTGTACAGTATGCATGTCTCTACTAAGTATTGGCATATAAGATACGTGTCTTTCTGACTTTTAAGACGTTCAGAATGTTATTTTTAAGACTGTTTCTGGCTCTATACATGCAGGAGAATATTGTCAAGGCAGGTCGCTGGATAAGGATAGTTTTGTTGGTAGTTGGTGCATTTCTTGTTCTTGTTTACGGTTACAAAGGCTTGTTGGCACTGTCTCGGTGGATGGACGCTCGTGATGCTGCTAAACCTCGTAGACGCATGTCTGGAGGCTTTTAAATCTGCATCTCTGTTTCCCAAGGTGGAGCATATATTATGTATTGTTATCTCATCCTGTAGATGTTTTGAGAGGGACAAGAAGCATTTTTCTTGTCCGTCAATTTTAATTTGTTTCCGTCGTCAATGCTAAATGAAGCTGCGCTCACGTGGATGGAACTAGTAATATCAATTACTTTAAACTGTACAATCTATGCCTATTTCATTCGTTTGTCCTCGTTGGTTCCTGAAATTCTAGCAGCTATAATGGAACAAAGTCGATAGAGAATCAATGGCCCTTTATATCATGTCTTGTCACAAATGTGCGCACCATATTACTGGTGCAGTGGAGCGAATATATTCAAGATGATCGTGTAACACATTGGAAGCTTGCTCTTCATTGGATTGCTAGCCACGGATCAAAAAGCGTATCGAACACACCAGCCATATCAAGGAGTATAAACTCTAGTTAACATAAGGCAGAACAAACAGTACTAAGTCTCTAGAAGATAATTAAAAATGTTGAATCAAATTTAAAAGACTGTAAAAAAGTGCTCTATCAAAAAGGTAGCTGTGCTAAGCCTGGTGAAGATTTCTTAAGTAACACTCCAGTTTCAGCGGCCGCAACGGCCCCACTTCATGGGACGCGAGGCATAAGCATTTAGAGTGCAAAATATATGGCAACAGAGGATATGATGCAAATGCCTGAGTCTCTTCGAGAGACTCCCTTCCTCTCCTCTGAATAATGCCCATATCTTCACCTGAAACGTGCCAATCTCAACCCTGAAACGTCGATTCCATCCATACTCCAATGAACTTTGAGATATGAGAATCACTTCAAATACTCTTTCCAGCCGATAGTCTCGAGCCTGTCTGCTTTCTCGAGCACCATATCCTTCAAGCTGTTCTGGTAGGCAGCCATCTTATCAACAATCTCATCACTCTCAACTCCAAGTATCCGCACAGCCAGGAGACCTGCATTTGTTGCATTCTGAATCGCTACTGTTGCAACGGGAATTCCTCGTGGCATCTGGACGATAGACAGCAACGAGTCCAGCCCATCTGTGTGGCTTCCTTTCACAGGCACTCCAATCACAGGAAGGGGAGTCAACGAAGCAACCATCCCGGGGAGGTGAGCAGCTCCTCCTGCCCCAGCGATAATCACCTTTACACCACGTTTGTGTGCATTCTGGGCGTATGAGACCATCCTCTCTGGAGTCCTGTGAGCAGACACCACCGTCAATTCATATGGAATACCGAATGAGTCCAAAATCTCTGCAGCAGCAGACATTACTGGCAAGTCTGAGTCCGATCCCATGATAATTCCAACAGGTGGGCCCGATGGTTTTGCATCTTCAGAAGAGCTTGTCAGCGCAGTGGCTACATTCGAAGGAAGCACACCAGAGACAAAGGAAGACTTTTCCTTGGGGTACTCTTGTATGCCTTTCGTGTTGATGATCCAATCCATGCGAGCTTGCACAACCTCAGCCGTTGGGCCTACAACCGTAATGTGCCCCATTTTCCTCTGCTTCCGGATTTCTGGTTTCTCGTACCAGTGTACACTCGCCCCGAGCACAGACATGGCTCTACGCATAATGTTATGCGCGATGGTGAACCCCTCCTCCCCATCAGCTTCACCTAAAATGTTGTACATCAAAGCAGCAGGGACCTTCATGGAGGGGTCGCCGAGAGGAAGCCCGAGGACACACCGCAGGTGCTGCTCATACTGGGAGACGAAGCATGATTCGATGGTGTAATGTCCACAGTTATGGGGTCTCGGTGCGACTTCGTTCAGCAAGACGTTTCCATCCTTGAGAAGGAAAAGCTCAACACCGAACATGCCAGCTCCAGATAGAGATCCCACTGCTCGCTCTGCAACCTGCATGGCTAATTCAGCGATCTCTTTAGGGATACGGGCCGGAGCTTCAACTGTGTGACAAATGTTGCTAACATGTGTGGTTTCAACGACTGGAAAGGAGCGAATGGAACCATCCCTCCCTCTAGCCACCATGATGGCCAACTCCTTTACAAATGGCGCCCACTTCTCAGCGTAAAGACCTCGTTCAATGCCCCCTAAGGACGAAATCGCTAGGGGTAGAGCTTCCCTGGATTCAACCACCGCGTTACCACGTCCATCATATGCGTCCCGCCGGCTCTTCAACATCAGCGGGTAGCCAAACAACTTCCCAGCCTCCTCCGCCTCCTCCGCAGAGTCGATCTTCATAAACTCGGGAAGGGCTACGTCGTGTTTTTTGAAGTGCATCTTCTGCATATACTTGTCCTGCACGATGCATGACCAAAAAACATTAAAAGTAGGGAGAGTGGGAAAACAAAAAAAATCTCTTACAAGGAGAGATGCTTACTAAATAAATTTGATATCACATGGACTACAAACAATAAATTTTGCACAAGAATTGGTTCAAGGGTTATCTGTAACCTCTCACCTCCGAGCATAGACCTAGTTCAGTATCCAAACACCGACTAAAAATCGTTCACTGTTCGCAACACAGACTCAGCTGCGTTGCTTATACCTCTCTTAATAGCAAAGGGTCCTATCCATCTGTTTTCAAAAACAAACAAACAAACAAAAAACCAGAAAGAGCGCATAACCATAGCAATAAAACTACAGGTAAATAGCAATCAAGGTCGAATTTGAGGTTCAGTAATGCCAGACCTGAATAATGCGAATTGTGAAAGGTTTGGGCTCAATGTCGACATTCTCACGTGCAAGAGCCTCGAGCGTCTCAACATTCACATGCTCAATCTCAACTGTCAAAGCGCCACATCCTTTAGCGAATTCCCGAACAGCTTGCATATCTTTGAAACTTCCAACCTGATGATGGTACGCAATGTTTCCAGCTGGACAATCCTCAAGCGGGTCCAACACAGCTACCTTTATGCCCATGGGAGAGGCTGCTTGGCAGAGCATTCGTCCGAGCTGTCCGCCGCCGAGAACCCCAATTACCGTATCACACAGACCCCATGTTGTTGTACACAACGTCTCGCACCCACTAGAGTTCATGACCGCAACGTCTCCCTGCTCCTGGTGATCCTCCACAGTTTCAGAGGACTCGGTAGTGGCCGAAATAGCAGTTTGTGTGAGGCGCAATTCTCTCTTTCTGCTAATTCCCCCGCACGAGTTCCCTAAACCCTGGCTAAGCCCTCCTTTCAAAGCAATAGTCAGGCACTCCCTGTTTGACCTCAAAGCCTTCGCAGTCCTCCCCAATGCAAAACCGGGAAGCGGGAGTGTAGACGAAGCCGCCGGGACGGTGACCTTGGCAGGGGCGTCGACAAGACTTTTCAGAGCAGCTACTTGCGATGAGGCACAGAACACACCCATTGCCGCAACTTCAACTCCCTCAGATACTCAAACCAAAGCAGCTCAATGCCTACACTGAGCTGCCAACCGCACAACAAATCACAAGTATACAATCCTCGGCCCTCAGAGCAACTCTAATCTCATGCCTTACAAATTCCTGAACCAACTCAACCCTTCACCGAGACGAAACAGAACCAAAAAGGATGGAAAGGAGCCCCCCCCCCCCCAAAAAAAAAAAAAAGGAAAGAAGAGAGTACCAACATATAACCTTCGCTAAATAAAAACCCTTATCAAAATCTCTAAACCATCGCGTACTCTGACGTGGGGAAATTGTTTGTCACCGCAACACAAAGGGCGATCCCACAAATCAGCGGCTGCAAGCAACCACCCACAAACATCCACATACAAAACGATGGCTCTTCCTCGCTACATCACCAAAAGGCACAAAACGATAACGTCTCGGTAGAGCTCTTCCGTCGCTTCTCGGCAAGCAGGCCGCTAAGTTGCAACCAACATGGTCGATCTGCGTGCTGGCTGCGCCATTTGTGGCAGGATTTGGAAGGCGGAGGGGGAGTGCTGGTCTGGGAGTGCAGGGGACGCGACGGATGTATGTGGACGACGAGGGTCGTGCCTTCGGATGAATGAGTTTAGGTTCTGTTCGTCGGATGGAACCTGGCAGAATCACACAGACGTGTTGAGCTTATCAACTCCCTCATTCTTGTGCCAATATATGCCCCTAGAGGCATATTAGGCAACATTCTTTCTTACTCATTGGGAGATAGTATTAATTGGGTTTGCATATCAATCATGCACTCTCGTATTGGATTTATTCTTTTTGGATAGAGGACCGGTGAACTATGGTGATGATCTTCTTTGCCATGTCCTTTCACATTGCAGTGAGATTATTTTAACTAAAACTGCTTATCATTAGTGATTTTTTTATCGATAAATCATATATTTTATTTTAATTTTTTTTGATATATTTCTTTATTTATTTATTTAAAATATTTTTTTTATTAGCATTTAACAATGTTAACATCATACTCATTTACTTATGTGTAAATGGTTATATTTTAAATTTTTTCCAGGGGGGTATTAAAATACCATAATGCTATATGTTTCAAACATGTATAATATTAATGGACCTTCATAATAAATTCTAAGAAATCATTATGTTATATCAATTTATTTTATTTTTATAATCCATTATTTTATACCCATGCTATTGATTTGCATTTTCTTGTATTCATTTAGTAATACTTCTACTACTTTTTTAAATATTAGTATTACTATTAATTGATTTTAATATCATGCATGCCACTCAACTGTCAATTTAGAAACAACAATCTAAATAATGTAATTTAGTTTTTAAACAATACTCTAATTCATTCTGTAAGTGTACAATTAATCACATGTATTGCAATAACATAAAATGTTCCTAAGGCAGATTTTATAGTAAAAATTTTGTGATAAAAATGTGATTTGTTCACAGTACCATGTTGTATATTCATTCATTAATTCCAATAAATTTTTCTTTATTTCAAAAATTATTTTAAAAACTTTATAGTATTTAATGTATTTAAAACGTAAATATTTTTTTCCTGTATTATCAATGTTTTCATATTTGTTTATTTTAATTTTTGTTTTAACAGTGCTTTTAAAAAATACTAAAACTTTATTATTTAAAATTATTAATACTGATATTATTATTATAATTTGACATTCTGTTTGTATCAACACAGTAAAGAAAGACATCAAATTGCAAAATAATTATCATGTACAATACACTTCTGATTGTTACTGATTGTTCTTGATTGAAGGACATATGTTCTTCTTGCATCACCCCACTTTGGTCAAAAATTAAGAATGCTAATTAGTAGTTCATATTGATTTATTAATTGCAATATGCATTTACGCCACAATTGATATTGCACAAATTAGAAGGTGTTTTTACTTTTGTTAAATAATTTTATTGTCAACCATAAAGACCTAACTTGTGAAAGATCTTTAATATTATGTGTAATAAATCTAAAATTAATACAACATAATTTGAATGAATTTATTTTGTTTTTAGAAAATAGATTCAATCAAAAAAATTCTTTAAATAAATAACTTTAAAACTTGAATCATCATTTAATTCATTCAAGTTAATATACAATATTAAAAAAAAAATTTAAAAAAAAATTAAATCAATTCATATGCCTATTTTTGCACATATCATAGATTTCATGGTTGATAATAATAATAGAGAATGCCAATTCTAGAACCATGTTTTTTGAAACTAGGATTGTTTGTAAATACAAAATATATTGGTGTAATATTATCATAGACATAAGATTTATTCCAATAATTATCTAGTTAGTATGGATAGATAGAAGTAGGTAAAAATAGATTAATTTGATAATATCTTAGAGAGAAGCTTATTAGAAGCTTTATAGATGCGTTTTCACCTTTATACATGGCTATAGGTGATTGGTAGGCTAAAAACTTGACTAACAAGTTAGCCATGTGTTGCACATGTTGATAGCTTGTGGAACAAGGTAAGTATGTGGTGCACATATGAAAAACTTGTCTTGCAAGTTTAACACATGTTTTGCAAATTAGAGATATGTTGGAGGTTCTATAGAACGCCGCTACATAGTTCTTAGATAGATAACATATATAGAAACAAGAATGAAGCCTTCTTCACTCTTGTCAACGCCTTTCTTGTTTTTAGTCATGTTTCAAGAGTCTTTAGTCTTCTTGTCTTTGATAATAGCCATTCTAGTTTTAATATTATTCTATCTTTGAAAGGTTTTTTGTTCTTTTGAGTAACACAAGAGTGTATTGATATTTTATTCTTTTATAATTCATGTCCTTGATAGTTTGATAAGAGTGAAGATTCATTGTTTTTATTTTACGTTTAAAAAAAAATAGAGTAATCTATTCACTATTGTTGCATTTGAAGATTGCAGACTATCCACTTTTTAATTAATATTTTTTATTTTTTAATCTTGATTTTTTTTTAAAAGAAAGTGGATTATTCCTCTTTATAGAGATTTTTATTTGATATTAGATGTTACAGATTATCCTACTCTAATTTAAATTATAGAATTATTAAGTTGTCTGAGATGGAAGGAAAGATTATAAATATTATATTTAGCAGAAGTGAGAATAGATTTGCAACTATCACAAATCTTCAAGAACTTGTGAACACTCTTAGAGTGGAAATTTCATGAATCACTAATACCAATCATGGAAGTATTATTCCTATCTCTATGGAAGAAGTTTAGAGTCTACACCAAAAAATTGTACAGTTGAGAGAAGCAAGTAAATTGGTCTCACAATTCAAGAAGCTTTACTTTTACAAGCATGAAGGAGGCAAAGATTAATATGCTTGAGAAGTTTGAAGGAACAAGATCAAAATTTTGAAGATTTTTACAATAAATCAAGCTATATTTAAGGTTGCATCTTTACCAATATCCTAATGGATTTACTCAAGTTGGATTCATAAGTGTATTTCTATCTAGAAGTATTTTTTTTTATTTGCACCTTTGATGGAAAAATATTCACGACTTCTTTATAATTTGAATTTATTTTTTGAAGTGTTTACAACCTCATTTAAAGAAAGTGATTGAGAAAGAGTA
The DNA here is from genome assembly GCA_036785485.1 of Physcomitrellopsis africana. Classification (NCBI taxonomy): domain Eukaryota; kingdom Viridiplantae; phylum Streptophyta; class Bryopsida; order Funariales; family Funariaceae; genus Physcomitrellopsis; species Physcomitrellopsis africana. The sequence goes on along the minus strand of JAWRVF010000708.1, from coordinate 105,782 downwards.
GTAGAGATTAAGCTCTTATTTTTATGACAAGGATCATAGTCAGCTATAATATACATTGCAAAATTTCAAAATCTTATTTGTAATGTAGAGTGGAATGACAAAGTCCTTATCAATCAATTTTATTATGAATTGAAAGATAACATCAAAGATTTGTTACTAATAATATCAAAAGCAGAGTCTTTAGAACAATTTATTACTTAAGCCATTACATGTAATAATCAATTATTTGAAAGATATCAAGAATATCAATTTAATTAGAGAAGAATGAGTCAATTAATGACAGCAACTCCTAAGTTTTCAGAAACTTATTTGACTAAGCTAGATCCAATGCAAATTGATATGGTATATTTTTAAATCTCTCACCAAATAGGAAAAGACTTAACATTGTCAAAAAGTTTGTGCTTATATTGTCGAGAAGCAAATCATATTGCTCAATATTGTCCAAAAAAACAACGCAATCACAAAATGAAGAGTATGGTTGTTAAAGAAGATAATGTGTTCAAAAACAAGTTTTTCTAGCTACAATAGGGACTATGCGGTTAGAATTATAAGCAACACCTTGTAAAAGTCTTATTCTATCTTTAAATATTCCACGTTGTTTTACAATAGATATGTTTTTAGGACCTAAAAATTACAAAATCTTTGCCTTATTAGATTCAAGAGCCTTAGTTTGTTTTATAGATAAAAACTTTGTCAAAAAATAAAAAATACCTCTAGTCAAGAAAATTAAATCCGTACATGTAGAAATCATAAATGGTTATTTATTATCTTTTGAAGATGTTATCCATGAGACATTTCCTTTAAATATAACAACTAAGGAACAGAATAATGTAGTAATATTTAATATGATTAGATTTCCATCTAATTTAGTTATTTCAGGATTATTGTGGTTAAAAAAATATAATCCTCAAATAGATTGGACTTCTTGTAACCTTGATTTTTCTTGTAATTTAATCCAAAAATCCATTAGTTGAGTAAACATGTATAATTCTAATACATCCAAATCCTTACTAATAAATACAAAAACTTTTTTATATGTGGCAAAAAAAAGACCATCTTTTGTTATATATGCCACATCCATTTCGAATATTGAAGAGACTACAAGTGGTATTCCTAGCCAATATTAAGATTTTTAAGATATTTTTTTAAAAAAATACAAATATTCTTCCAAAGCATCAATCTTATGATTATTCAATTGATCTTTAAGAGGGAATTCAACCACCATTTGGACCAATCTATAGTTTATTAAAAAACAAGTTAACTACATTAAAAGAATATATTGATAAGAACTTGACTAAGAACTTCATATGCCATTCAAAGTCTCTAATAGGAGCTCCAATCTTATTTGTGAAGAAAAAAGATGGTTCATTGCAGATGTGTATAGATTATTGAGAACTTAACAAGATTACCACCAAGAATATGTATCCTTTATCTTTGATTTTAGGACTTCTTGATCAACTCAATCAAGCAAAGATCTATACAAAAATAGATCTGTGAGGAGCAAACAACTTAGTTTACATCAAAAAAGGTGATGAATAGAAGACTGCATTTTAAACTAAGTATGGATATTTTAAATATAATATCATACCTTTTAGACTTACAAATGTACTAGTTGCTTTTTAATATTTTATAAATGATATTTTTTATAAATTTCTTAATAATTTTTTTGTTTGCTATTTAAACGATATTTTGATCTACTCTAAGAATACAAAAAAAATATGAATTTCATATTTGTCGTGTGCTCCAAAAACTTAGAAATGTAAGACTATATGTTAAGATAGAAAAGTATGTATTTTACACTACTCAAGTTGATTTCTTGAGATAAATTATTTTGAATGATGGTCTCAAGATGGATCCTAAGAAAGTCTAGACAGTCATGCATTAGAAGATTTCAAGAATAATAAAAGATGTACAATACTTTTTGAGATTTATTAATTATTATAAAATCTTCATCAAGAATTTTTTTTAAGTTATAGCTCTATTTACACGCTTAACTTATAAGGACAAATTTGAGTGGAGTAAAGAAACAAAATTATCATTTGAAGTTTTAAAGATAATTTTTATTTCTGCACCAATCTTGTATCATGTCAACTTTTTCAAGGTATTTTTTTATAGAAATAGATATATCAGACTTTGTTTTGGATGCGATATTATTACAAATAGTAGTAGATGACAAACTCCACCTAATAGCATTTCATTTTAGGAAATTTTCAACAACACAAATCAACTACAAAATTCATAATAAAAAACTTCTTATAATTGTGGATCTTTTTTAAGAATGGCATCATTATCTAAAAGGTGCTTTTAGTCAAATCGTTGTATAAACAGATTAGAAGAACTCCAAATATTTCATATCAATATGCATGTTGAATTGTTGTCAACTCGTTGGAGCATGTCTTTATCAAGATTCAAGTTCATTATCGCTTATTGGCTAGGAAAACAACAAGGTCTGTCCAATGCCCTTTCTAGACATTTTTATCTTGCACCAAAAGAAGGAGATTCAATTTTTAATCAATAAAGAAAAATCTTTTTAAAATCACATCAATTTCATCTTTGAGCAATGAAATCAACATTGATTGTTGATTCAACTTTTCTCAAGCAAGTCCAATCAAGTATGTCTTCACACCCTCTTGTTCATGATATTAAGAATAATTCATTTAAGTTTCATGATACTTCTAAGTTTGAGTTTAAAAACAATCTATTCTATTTTGAAGGATGATTATATATTTTAGAAGGTGAAATAAGACTACATGCTCTTAAAGCTTGTCACAACTTCCCTACAATAGGATATTTTGGATATAAAAAGACTTTGGAACTAATATCAAGAGATTTTTGGTGGCCTCAAATGAGGAAGGCTATTAAAGAATTTGTACAATCATGCAACATTTGTTCAAGATTAAAAACTCCTTGTTATCAACTTTATGGACTTCTTCAACCATTATCTATATTATAACAACCTTGATCTTTTATTTTTATGGATTTTATCATAGATCTTCCAAATTTAAATTTATATGATTCTATATTTATGATTGTAGATTATTTTATCAAGATGATCCATTTTATACTATCTATTATAGGTGAATAAACAATTAAATTCTTCCTTGATAATATCTATCGCTATTATGGATTACCAATGGATATTATATTAGATAGAAAGATACAATTTGTATCAATATTTTAAAAAATCTTTTTTAAAATATTGAAAGTGGATATAAAACTATTTTTAGCTTTCCACCTTCAAATTAATGGACAAATAGAACAAATAATTTAGATTTTGGAGCAATATTTGAGATGTACCATCAATTATCATCAAGATGATTAGACAACTCTTTTGCCATTGATAGATTTTTTTTATAATAATTTGGTACATTCTTCTATTCAACAAATTCCATTCTTTGTCAATTATGGTTATCATCTATGACTTGATACTTTTGACTTTTCAAAAGTTAATACTCTTACGGTGAAAGATTTAACAAATCAATTATCAAAACTATATGTAACAATGAAGGCACAATTAAAGAAAGCTCAAAAATGACAAAAGATCAATATAAATATTTATCATAAGGAATAGCCTTAATTCTACATAGGCAATAAGGTATAGTTACTTTGTTGTAATATCAAGACTATTTATCCTTGTGATAAGCTGGATTATTGTAGGGTTGGTCTATTTTTAATTTATGAATAAATTAATTGAATTGCTTATTAATTATACCTATTGAAATCTATGAACAAAGATCAAATCATGTATTTCATGTGTCACTATTTAAATCATACAAGACAATGAATATACAAAAAAAAAGATAAATGCCACCGTCTTTTATAAAAATAGATAATAATAAAGAATTTAAGATGGAAGAGGTCTTAGATTCAAAACAATATCAAAATCAGCTAGAATATCTTGTATATTGGTGTGGATATGATAGTAGTGAATGCACATAGGAGCCATGCAAGAATTTAACAAATACATTAGTATAAATCAATGTGTTTCATTAATAACATCCATCAAAATCAAGATGAAGAGCAAAGAAAATCTTTGTTGTAAAGCAAAGCAGAATCAATAGAGATTTCATTTTATCTTGTATCATTATTTGCTATTTTTTTCAATTTATTTGTATCAAAGAGATGAAGAATCAACAATCAACAAATTTATTTTAAAAACCATTATTTGTTGACTTACTAGATGAGATATTATGACTATTAGAACCTTCAAAACGATGGATTAGAAATGGAGATCCTCAAAAACAACACATCTTTCCTTGAATTAGTAGCAAGATACAATATATTTGGTATCACAACCTTGAAGAGACTTCCGATGTTTGGTAATACTTTTAGAAGTAAGAATTATTTTTGATAGTGTTTAAAATATTTTCTTTAAAAAAAGTTATGAAAGCCTTAATAATTATTAAATAATAGGGTGGTCCTTTTGCCATAGTATGGGATACTATTGATAGCTAAGAAGACCTATTAACTACCTTCATAGAGAATAAAGATCAAAATATGTAGCAAATACAATTTAGCACATCTTAGACTTTCTCAACCCATAATCATCGCTCTTTGTGGAACTCATTTCTAGAAGGGGAGATAATATTATGGACATAAGATTTAATCCAATAATTATCTAGTTAGTGTGAGGATAAATTTCACCTCTCAATCCAAATTACAAGATGGATTCATTTAAGAGTTGCTTGTAATAAGTGAAAGAGGCAATTAACAAGAACAATAAAAAGAACAACCACAAAATAAGTGAGGTAAATGATATCAAGTAAGTGCACAATTTAAAACTAGATCACAGTCTGTTGATTATATTTTTACCTAGTAAAAAATAAAAATAAAAAATAAATTATTTTTTGAATATATAATTTTTTTATCTTTCTAATGATATAAAAAATATATAAATCTAAATTATTATAAATAAGTTATGATAGTTTAAAGATAAAAGATAAATAATAGAAAAATAAAGTAAATTTTTTTTTACCTCAAAGATAACTTGCTTAAAAAATCATGAGTTTGAACCTCACCAAGGCTCACAAGTAGTGTATAAGGGTGTCTTAGAGAGGCCACAAGGCCTTAGTCTTATCCTCCTACCTACATTTAAGGTGCCACAACCTACTTGGAACTTGTGCACCTCCCTTCCTACAAAGACTATGCTAGGTACTGATCCTCCTATTTTCAATTAATAAAATTCATTTTTTTTGCATTTTTGACTTCACCATAGTATTAAAAAACATTCAATTAGTCTAAGAACCTTACATGGCCTTCAAATCTTGCTCCATTTTTTCATAAAAGCTCCCAAGGTGGTAAAACTTATTTTTACCAAAGTCTTCAAAATTGTTCTAAAAATTCCTAAAAAAATTCTAAAAAATTCTAAATAAATTTTAAATAAAATTTAAAAATTCTTAAAATATTTTAAAAATAATAATATAAATTTAAAACTATTTTATTCTACCTTGGTGATTTTTTATAATAATAAAATCAATTTAAATCAACTAAAAATCCTATTTTCTATATAAATAACTAAAAAGACATGAGGTTTATTTCTCATGCATTTCCTACCTATTAAATAATATTTATATATTTTTAATAAGTGGTATTTATAGATAGAAGGCCAATATAGACATTGGTTTTAATAATTAAATATTAGTTCTTATAATTAAGAAAAAATACTAAATCAACTAAGATAATTTGATAATATCTTAGAAAGAAGCTTCTTAGAAGCTTTATAGATGTGATTTCATCTTTATATATAGCTATAAGTGATTGATAGGCTAGAAAATTGGCCAAAAAGTTAGCCACATATTGCACATGTTGATAACTTGTGGAATAAGCTAAGTACGTGGTGCACGTATGAAAAACTTGTCTTGTAAGTTTGACACATGTCTTACAAATTGGACATGTATTGGAGGTCTTATAGAACACTGCCACGTAGCTCTTAGATAGATAGTATATATAGAGACAAGAGTGAAGCCTTCTTCACTCTTATCAATGCCTTTTTTATTCTTAGTCTTGTTTCAAGAGTCTTTAGTCTTCTTGTCTTTGATAATAGCTATTCTAGTTTTAATATTATTCCATCTTTGAGAAATCTTTTTATTCTTTTGAGTAACATAAGAGTGTATTGATATTTTGTTCTTTTATGATTCATATCGTTGACAAATATCTACATAGATTCTACTTTGATATCTATATTTTTTAATATTTTGAACTATAATTTTGATTCTAAAGCATTATGAAATTTAAAATTATTACATGGTATAGAGACAATAAAAATATCAATTTAAATTAGAATAAAAGGATTTTTAGACAAATTCTAAAAGATAATTTTATATGTGATAACTTGTTTGAAAAAGATTTTAAGAACAAGTTTGAAAAGTAATAGTAAAAAAAATCATTGTTTCTACATAGCACTAATATTTATAAAATAATAAAAATAAAATGTTTATTATTTTAATTATAAAAAATTTAAAATTTATTCTCATTGATTGTAATAATTTTTTTATTTAATATCAATTTTATTTAATTTTTAATCTTAAATTAGAAATAATATTAATAATTACTAAAGAAAAATTTGATATATTATAATACTTATATATACAAAGATATAAAATTATAATAATTAGTTGTACAAAAAATCAAATAACAAAAGATAAAAAATATCCAAAAATATAAATATTAGAGATATACACTTTGAAACTTCACAGAACCTTTTAGAATATTTTAGAGATTCTTGAATTAAAGAAAGTTGGTTGAAATGCTTCCTAGTTGGTGAAAGTAGCTCGAGAAGCTTTGTAGGAGCTTGAAAAGCTTCTAAGTTGGTAGAAGCTGCTTGAGAAGCTTCTTAGTTTGATAGAAGCCACTCAAAAAGCATTGTAGACAGGGATATATATGGAAGTCAAAGTTGAAAAGTTCTTTAGTCTTGACAACAAATCTCTTGGTGTTCTAGCTCATCTTTTTTGGTGTTATTTATATACTCATTTACTTAATTGAAGTTCTTGTTGGTTTCTTCTTAAATTTTTTTTCTAATTCAAATCTCTTACTCTATATTCTCGCGTCATTGACAGTTTCTTAAGACTAGCCTCATTTTAAATATCAAAGTTGGATCCTTTTTGTTAGAGAGTGGATTATTCCTCTTTTTGAAGGTATACCAATGTTTTAGAGGTTGCGGATTATCTTCAACCTTGACTTCCATATATAAAGGATTTACTATTATCACTTCCGGATCCATAATTGACTCTATCCCCACAAATCCAAACGTATTTCATTGACTCTATCCCCACAAATCCAAACGTATTTGATGATAATTTCTTGGTGAAGATTAGATCTCAAGAATATCCATAAGAAGAGAAAAATTAAACTAAAACCTTTATCAATATACAATAATCTATTCCAAGATAAAATAGAATAATAGAAGCAAGTCAATTATCATATCCAACTTTCAAATATTGAGAAAATTAATAGAATAAAATTTAGAAGATTCACTTCTTATACAAGCTTCAAGCAAATCATTGCAATTTTCATAGTCTTCAATTAAGCAAAGTGAAGGCAATATATTTCAATGCCAAGTATGATCATGGTTGGAGCCATTAGGAGCAACATCCAACCATACAAGTCTTGATTCTAATACTTGAGGTTTAGTGATATTGCTTGAGCTTAAAAAGGTGAATCCTTCTAAGCTTAAAATCTTATTTGGAAGATGTTTAGAAGGGTGCAATGATGATTAGATCTTTGAATGGGATGTTTCAACGATAGAGGTATTAGCTCAAGACAAAAGACAATTTCTTTGAGGACCAATAGAACTTACTGCCCAAGAATGGAAAATAGAGTATATAACTTCATTAGTACAGTATATTCTTGATTTTTTACATATGTAGAAAGATTTTCAAAGATATGAGCTCTTTTAAAACTTATTACTAGAAAAAAGAGTAATATTAGGGACATACACTTTTGAAGTTTATAGAACCTTCTAGAACATTTTAAAGGATCTTGAATTAATGAAAGTCAGTTGAAAAGCTTCCTAGTTGGTGAAAATAGCTCAAGAAGCTTTAAAGGATCTTGAAAAGCTTTTAAATTAGTAGAAAGAGCTCAAAAAGCTTCCTAGTTGGTAGAAGCTACTCAAAAAGCTTCTTAGTTTGATAAAAGCCGCTGAAGAAGCATCCTAGATAGAGATATATATTGGAGTTGAAGCTAAAGAATTATTTAATCTTAACAATGCATCTTTTGAAGTTCTAGCTGACCTTTCTTAATGTTGTTTGTGTACTGATTTGGTTAATTCAAATTCTTATTGGTTAGTACATAAAATCTTTTTTTTAGCTCAAGTCTCTTATTTTGTATTCTCATGTCTTTGACAACAACATTACTTTCTTATTATTATTATTATTATTATTATTGAATATTATGAAAGTCTATAAGAACTAATAAAAGTAACAAAATTCATAAACATGTATATAAAATTTTAAACATAATAGGATCAAATATGACCTTAATGCTAATAAGATCTATTATATTGGCATATTATTATTACATAGATAGAGAATCTAATTAAGAGTAAAAGAACCTATTCTTCTAATTCAAAAAAGATCTTAAATTGTAATAAGATACATTATCATGTTCACTATAAAATTCTATATTAAAATTATATATGAATAGAAAAATAGATAATGAAAGAATAATTTTTTTTTTAATTGTTGTTGATCCTTACATTCTTATTTGTAGCACTTATTAATACAAATAAGGAGAATGCATAGTGAAATAGTAGTAACTTTTTATATTCTAAAAAACAAATTAACATCAATAAAGATTTTATTATAAGATCTATTAGTTTATAAGTTGGATTTGTTTCAAATTTTGTGACTATATAAATGATTAAAAAAATCAATAATATATAAAATTTGAAGTTAATATAATAATTAAATTATAATCTATAAATTATTATAATTAATCAATTAGAATTAGGATATATGAAGAAAATTTAGGTTATTAAAAAAATATTTTTAAGTACTTTAATTTTAAGATTATAAAAAATTCATGATTCTATAGAATTTTTTCTTCCACAATTAGATGTTTGGTGCATTTCCAAGCATTACTTTATGCAATATAATATAAGTGGCAAACTTGGCATGAAGCTTAGAATAGAAGGTTTTAAAACTTTAGTTGATTGATATTTTGGCAAGATAGAGAAAGAAGACAAAATAATTGAAATAGAATTAAGTGGCTTAGATAGAATTTAAAGTAGATCATCTTGTGGATCTTTTAGTGGAAGATTAAGTATGTAATTAGATTTTGAAACTACGCATATATTTTTTATATATTTATCTTATGTATAAAGCATCAATAGATCTATAATTAAAAAAAAGATTTGACTACAAAAATATTGCAAGTAGTAATTGATTAGATTGAATTATTCTATAAAAAGAATATTTTAAAATATTTAAATATTATATTAGTAATATAGAATTTAGTTATATTTTTGAAAAAAAATATATATTTTTATTTGCCTTGAAGAAGTTTATTTTACTTTATTTAGAATAAAATCTACATATAGAATGCAAAAGATTGTAAGTGTTGAACATTTATGTAAATTTTATAGAAGAAAATTAGATCTAAGGAAGATTGATACAATAAGAGAATAAAAGAAATTTATAATTTTGTAACAATTACATATAGATTTTTAGATGCATGTATATTTTATTATATTTTAATTTTCTATTATGCTCATATGATAGATCTATTGTATAAATTGTTATATAAAAGTTATTGATTTAAGAGAAAAAAAAATACTGATATAATATAGAAATTAAAGATATTATTATTATCACTTCTAATATTAAGAAGAATTGGTTATAAGTATAATAAAATAATAATTCTTATTATAGATATATATTCTATTATTATTATATAAATTGTAGGTCAAGATGATTCAAATAAAAATATGTTTGTAGTCTAATTTGAAATTAAAGTTTTGAATATTAGCTAATGTGCATATTTACAAGTAAAAAGAAAAATATGGGAAGTTATTTCAATTACAAAAGGTAAATAAGACTATTTTAATTAATACAATAGTAATAATTAAAATATATTATTTATCAATAATAGAGATAATTATTAATAATATAATATTAGATATTATAACGTTAAGATGGATTATTATATTAAGGTACTAAATCTAAAATTTAGGCATATTATGAAAAAAAAATTAATAATAGATGTGCTATCTTAAATAAAAAATAATAAAAAGATAAGATAATTGAAAATATTAATAACAATAGCATATAATTCTACTTGATTTTATATTTAATTAAAAAATATAAGTTTTTTTAAAAAAAATTAAATAGATTATATATATATACATATATATATATATATATATATTATAAAGAACTTTTTATAAAAGAGACTATAGTAAAGGATTAGAATGCCACAAAAAATGTCCAATAAGAAGAAGGATTAATATAAACTACTAAAAGAATTTTATAACAATTTATAGTCAAGACATAGAGAAATTTGGATCATGTTTATTAAATTCAAGGAGTAAAATTGGTAGAAGAATATTTAATAAAATATAATTTGATTTTTAGAATCATTTGTAGCTTTTCAAATGTATTCTGATATATAATATTAATATGATTTATACCTAATATATCTTTTGGCTACTTAATTTAAATATGTTATAGATTTATTTATTATATAGGTAGAATTGTGACAAATAAAGTATTTAATTTTGGCTTAAAAGGATCTATTAAATTAAGTAGAAGTTAGAATATTTCAAATAAAGTTTAATGAAGTAGTTTGTAGGTTTTTACTCAAAGATATTATTTAATACAATGGAGGTGTAGAAATGGGCACAGAGGTGTAGAAATGGGTACAAAAAATAATAAAGAATTAGATATACAAGAAGCTTATAAGTTCTTTAAAAGTTACTAAATAAAATTGTTATTGAGTAGTATTTAGAATCCAAAAGAAAATACAAAAAATATGAGAATATCTACTAATTATAAAATAATTGATTAAGAATTGTAATAAGAAGGCAAAAGAATGGCTTTAACTTTTACCATTTATAATATAGATTGATCAAACAACCTATAGCTTAATAACAACATAAAAGCCTGCAATAGCCTACTATTAAGTTTAAAAGTTATGGATGCATTTTTAAGAAGGAAGAAGAGATTGAGATGTTGAGAGTAAGATTTATAAAGATTAAAAAAGAAAAGAGAGTTGGATGGAGATGAAAAAGATAGTGACCATAAGATTTGGAATATATTAGTAGTAAGTCTTGACAACTTAAAAATGGAAGAAAAAAACATGTTCTTGGATATATGTTTTTTTTTTTTTTTTTTTTTTTAAATTTTTAAATTTTTAACAATGTATATCTGCAAGGCATGTTGAAAGAAACAACATTATAAATATGGACCAACAATGATATAAAGATATTAGTAGAAGATGCAAGATTTATATTAAATATATTGATGATCTAATTATTTGTAAAAGTAGACAAGAATGGAATTATAAGAATACATGACCAACTACAAGATATAGATCAAGTGATTGTTGAAAATGAAACAAAATATAAAGACATACAAACATAAAATATAAATGTGGAGCATTTGTTTGGAATTCTAAAAAAATAATATATTTAAATATTATACAAGTAAAATTTATAGAACTAACAATGATAGAAAAGAAGTAGTATTTGAAAGTTAGGGACATAATATGTTTATATCATTATGGCATTATTTTTTTTAATTCATAAGGTGTATGTTAATGCAAAGTTATTTATTGAATTATTATTTAGTATAATATTTTGGAATTTATATATATATATATATATCAATTATACTATGAATATTAAAATTTTAAATTCTATATATTTTTAAATTATATTATTTTATAGTTGGAAGGATTATGTTGCAACAATCTAAATAACTACATGTTTGGTGAAATAAGAAGTGCATGTTTTTCAAAACTTTGGTTATTAAGTTATAGTGATGGAATTCTTATATTAAGTGATGACATAAGAAGATTAGACATATTTTTGAAGTTGATAAGACATTCACTCAACTTGAAATGTTTTCTATTAAATTTATTTAATATCAACAATGTTTGTATAAGAATATTTAATAAAAGATTTGACATGCTACATGACAAAGATATTTAGAAGAGGTTTAAGACTTTAAATGTCTTATAATTAAGAAATTATACTTTCATATATAAACTTCTAAAATCATTATTTAAAATTGATACACTATTAGAACTTAATTTAAAAGGGTGTATATATTTGATGTTATTACTAAAACAAATAAAGAATTTAATATCATTAAAATCCTAAATTCTTTTAAATATACAATATTAAATTTTTTTAAAGATTTAAGATTGCTAAATATATTTAGAAATAATATCAAGCTTAAGCAAACACTAATATCAAATATTGTCAAAGATATAAGATTTTTCAATTGATTTCATAATAATATTAAAGGTGAACGTTTATTCATATCTAATTTTGTCAAACATGTGAGTTTATCCAACTTATTTAGCAATGATTTTATTTTATAGCAACTATTGATATTTAAAGTAGTCAAAGATTTTAAATTACTAAGTTTACTTAGAAATAATTTCAAATCATCTAAATATGTAATCTTGAAGCTTATTAAAGACGTCAAATAAATTAGATAATTTCAAATTTTTTATTAATTTAAAGATGATAGATTGCTTAAGCTTGAAATTATTACCAAATGAATTAGATAAGCTTATACCTTTAACCACCTTAAATAATAAAGAGTACTCAAGTTTGATATCATTTTCAAATAAATTAAGCAATCTTAAGTCTTTGACTATATTTTATATAAGTTATTGTTTAAGTTAAATATTATTGCTAAATGGATTGAGCAATCTCATGTCTTTGACTACCTTAAGTATCAAAGAGTGTTTAAACTTAATATTAATACCAAATGAATTTAGCACCCTCAAATCTTTGACTAATTTAAGTATGAAGGGGTATTTAAGCTTGACATTATTGCCAAATGAATTGTGCAACCTTACATCTTCAATTGATTTAGACATAAGTTAACGCTCAAGCTTGATATCATTGCCAATTGAATTAGGTTTAATATTATTGCCAAATATATTAAAAAATTCAAAATTTATATTATAGATTTTAAAGTTTTTCTTTTTCTTTTTCTTTTTTAATTTGTAAGATTAAATATTAAAAATATTAAAGATAAATTTGAAGCAAATCAATTTGGTCAATCTAGCCTAATGGATTGTAGCAATGAAAAGATAAGAATGATATTATATTATAATGAATATCATCTTTTAGAATTAGATCTTAAAAGTGTTTGTTAAATATAAAAGAGACAAATAATATATGTGGCATTAAGGAAAAATTGAAGGAAAAAAATTAGATCTTAGAAGAGTGTATAATAGGAAGAATTAAACAAGTCAAAACAAGGTAGTTAAAATAGAAGATAGTTTGGAAAGACAAAGGAATAGGCACAATTTCTATTTTATATGTTTTTATAAATGCACTCAAGGCTTATTTTAAAAGACATGATATTCTTATATTGTGAGTATGCTTTGAATAAATTTGTTATAAAAATACCTTGTATATTATCTAAATTTTTATATATATATATATATATATATATATATATTATTGTGGATTTTCTTGCTATATAATAAACTAATCTTATAGAAGTTCTATAGAAGGGGGGCACTTTCTTAATCCTTCTTTGGTGGAAAGTAGGAATGGAAGACACTGAACCAGCCACTATCTTTTGGCTATGGTTGTAAATTCTTATACAATTGATTATTTTTCAATTATTCTTCCAATAAATAAAAGAAATTCTTATAAAAAAAAAGATAGGTTGTACGAATTTTGAAATATTGTATAAAGAGATACCAAGAACCAAAAGCAATAGGTAGCATTATCATGAATAATTGGTTATTTTCATGCAAATAAGAATAAAGCTAGATTATTAGACTTTATTGAATATAAGAACAAAACTTGATTACTTTAGAATTGAGATAGTGATATACAATTGTAAGTATATGGTAGAGCATAGGTTTATAGTTATAAATGCATAGAAAATGTGTTATATAAAAAGATTTATCTTATTTGTACAATATATAGAAGAATTAAAATATTACTTTTTTCAAGAAGATAAAAAAAAAAATTATTTTGGTTTTTTCATCAAAATAAAGATTATATATATATATATATATATATATATATATATATATATGAATAAAAATGACAAACTTATATATAAATTTGTGATGTACAAAAGAATTTTATAAATAAAATATTTTAGTTTTGGTTGGCAATCTATATATCACTATTTTTGGTATTATTCTTATTATTATATTTTTTTAAAGATATTTACTTTATAATAGATAATAAATACTTATATTATATTTTTTACAAAGAAAAATATTTCTTATTTTTGTATATTTGATACAAGTATTTTTTACTTAAAAATTTTATAAATGTATTATAGATTAAAGTGACATTTGTTATACTATAGAGCAAAAAAATATATAACAAAAGTAAATTGAAAGGATTTACATAATTAATTGATTTTTAATACTAATAAATTAAAAAGTAATTCTTATAATTAATCAATTGTAACTAATTGTGGAAGCATGCAATATTGATATTACTAATAGATATTTACTATTGAAATATATAGTACATTTTATACAATAAGAATGGATTTTAATTATAAGAATAGAAAGCATCAATACAAAATATATAGGAAATTATATCAAATCTTATAATAATAAATTGGAAGATGGATATAGCAATAAAGACTTAAATAGATATTATGAATAGATTTTATGGAAATTAATAATTTTATTTTTATCTACTAACTATATACATCATATTTTCTAATCTTGCTATAATTATTTTATAAAAAAATAAAAAATATTTTTTTAAAAAAAAAATTAATTAATTCAATTTATTGCTAAATGATATCTTTAAATATTAAGATCCAAAGAATATATTTTTTAGATCTATTCATCAAAAACATGTTTCAATCTAGGAATCTATAGATCACAGGCCCACCATGCTTATAATGTGCTACTTTAATTTGCATATTCAAATCAAATAGCATAAATATTTTATAAAATTAAAATTAACAATAATTTTGTTTCTTGCTTATAGATTATAAATGTAAAAATTAACTTTTTTTATTGAATTTTTTACACTTTTGGTCTTTCATCATAAAAAATCACATAACAATTAAAACATCAAATTCAAGCCATAGTTTCTTATATCACATTGAAATTATAATTGAGTACAATGATGACGTGCTATGAGTTGCTTTTATAATATCTTAATCAATCTTGGTAATTGTTCACTAAATTCATAAACATCTTGTATATTATTTTATTTTATTTTATTAGACTAGTTCTTGTTCTCATTTCACTATTAATTTGTTTAACATATCTTTGATATTTATTTGTATTAAATATTATTGTAAATATTAACTTAAACATTGTTAAATATACATAGGAGTCTAAGATTGATGAAAGTATTTATTGTTGCCAAAAATAAAGTAAATCAACTTCTAAGACATGGAAGTAAGATTTAGATGCATTTAAAAGTAGATGTTCTAGAACACAAATTAAGAGTAAAGCATTTAACAATTTTTATGATACCAATCTTGCAATATAACATATAACATAGTTAGTGTTGAATATTATGATGGAATAGATTTTCTACAAAATGGCAGGAGCAAAAAATAGACCTTTAAAATGCAATATAGACCTTCTAATAAGAAAAACTAGCATTTAAAACCATGACTAAGATTATAATAACTAGTTGTGTAAAAGAAAATCACAATAACTAGTAGTGTAGTAGATGAGACTAATTCTCTTGATACATGGTGGTGGTCTAAGGTCACATTTAATATGGTACTAGTGTATGTGTAAGAAACTTGGCTGAAACTTAAAATTCTTATAAAAATCATGTGATGATATGAATTTGGCTCTGTTGTCTAATTGTTTCTCTACAAATTATTTCTAATACTCAAAATCTCAAAGTTATTTTTGTTGCACAGAGCACCAAACGACACAACGACGCCCCCAACGAATGAACTTAGTTGGATGTATGAACTCTAGAATTGGATGACTACCATCCACATCCAAGGATTGAACAGAATAATCCGCCCATAGAAGTGAGACGGGACCAATGCGCCCTCGGAGGCACCCACAAATCGCGTGAGGCTCATAGATCTCGCAAACTGTGCACAATGCATCGATGTGGGTGCCTGTAGATGTTGTAATTAGAAATTTGAGACGACGCAATCGGTGGGTTTTAGCGATTTGATCAGGGAAAACGATCGTCTGCTGTCAGCAATGTGATTTGCGGTGACTGGCTTGTGAGGTTTTCGACGTGGGAGCTAGCAGGTGCTGCAGGGCTTTTGCTTGACAGATCTGTGGGCAATTTTTGGGTTGAATTTAAGTAATTTGAGTAATTTGAGTGAAGGGATGGTTTGGTACTTCTAAGCACACTGTAAAAAGTTGCGGAATTGACGCAAAGATGTGTGCATGTGTTTCGGTGTAATCTAGAGCTCAATTCGGGCGTTTGTAGGGTGGAAGTTGGGGCAGTGTGTATCTGCATCCCATCGCAATTAGCTCTGGAGTGTTGATGACGAGAGTAGAGAACCACTTGTAACCCTAACGGTACCGGGGCCATGCCTCCTCACAATGTTGAAATCGAGTGCACAGCATACTGCAGGTTTTTACCCATTCCGCGCCTCTTTGTTCTTTGTTTGTGATGTGAGGGAGAAATATAATGTACCTAAATTTGTTGATTTTCTAGTGCTGCGCGCTTTTGTTGGCGTAGATCGTTTCCCGGTTTGCCTTTCTCTTTAATTGAATTGTCTAGCGAGTATATCCTTAACCTGTGATCGTTAAATCGGAAATAATACTCCTACTAGGGTTTAGCAGTTATGTGGGATTGCGAAACAACCTTCTCTGAAGCACCCATGTTACGAAGAGAATTCTCAAGTGTATTGTGTTGCTGCAGATGTGGTTATTGCTGCAATTGGGAATGGGGTCTAAGGCTACCGGTTGCATTTCCATTTTATCTTGGCTTCTCTCCTTCATTGATGCCAGTACGGCTTCGTGCTCGCAAGAAGGGTAACAGGGAGCATCAGAGACTGCCTTTCTTCTGCAAGTATGTATGCTGCACTTTCTATACCGTCTCCCAGAAAATTCACATAAAAATCACTATTTATGCAAATCAAATGCCGGATCTAGATGCTTTTCAATTGCAGTTGTGAATCCATTTATTTTGCGTCTTGTGCATGCAATTGGAGAAGTTGCCATTCGTGAAACTATGACTCAATAATTGAGGTGTAATCTTGGTTCGTAGCCGATCAATAAGATCGGTGCTTGGCAGCTTTGCGGAATAAATTCATCCCTGTGAGAAACAAATGCATTTGAAATGCTGCGCTAATTCCGGGTAGTCTCCCCAGAAGCTTCATAGGATGAAAATTATCAACATAGAGTCAATACGTCGTACACTTGTGAATTGTATTGCTTTTCCTGCTTGGGATGTGAACGGTGGTCTCCTATGATCAGGTTTTGGACTGCAACCACACAGAATGGACAACCCTATTATGGACTCACGTCAAATGGCAGCTATCCAGCTCAGGTCTGACTCAATTCTTTTTCACAACTATAATCATTGAATCGATCATTGCAGCGAAGGACGTGAGTATGATGACCATTTTCAGTTAGAGTACATTTTAATTTTATTCAAGAGATTTAGGGGCAGATCTCACTAATTTTGAAAGACATTTTGTCTCTTGTAATTTTCTCTCACTCTGTCTATGTTTCCGTTCACAACAGGCCCGGCCACCTATCTTCTCTCAGCTGAGTCTGATGAACTACCGCAATCTTCCAGCTCGTCTGCTATTTTTTCCGTGGAGGCTCTTGCCACGCCATGGCACGATCGCCGCTGACACTGACTATTACCCGTTTGGCACCCGTATGTTTATTCCTGGCTATGGATGGGGCGAGGCAAGTGTCCAGTTATTACGTCTTTTTCATTTGTTTCATCTTAATTCTGCCCTATGCATTCAATCCTCGACCTTACCTTGTTTCACTAGTTCTTAATTGTACACCTTTTTGCTGAAAGTTTTAAGCTGGAGAGGGCTTGGAAATGTAGGTTGAGGATCGAGGGGGCGCAATTAAGGGGCCGTATCGTATCGATCTATACCACAGCTCCCATAAGGCTGCTCTTCAATGGGGTCGTCGTAAAGTCCAGGTGATGAATCTTTCTAGAACCTGGAGCTAGTATTAATCTTCAACGATGAGCTAGCATTACGCATTTGATTACGATACTAATGAACACTCTTTTGCTCTTATTGTGTGGCACAGGTACTGGTTATCAAGCCAGGCCAAAGTAGGTTGGATTCTATGAACGTCCCCAGACCCGTCAAGTCAGCCCTCAAGGGCTTGAATTGGATACGTTCACTCCTATTTTAGGCTCACCACTTATTTTTCTGTAAATGTGTCTCACAGCAAGTTATGAGTTAAGTGTTAGTGCTGCATCAAGCCCGTGTGTACAACTTCAAGTTTCAGTTGAGTCCCATTGTGGCTGTTCATCGTGTATCCTAAATCGTACTATGTAACAAGACAATGGACAGTTGTGGGTACAAGTGTTTCGGAAACCAATTAGTTTGTTTCTTCAACTGTGATTTTTCGGTTTGATTCGATTCATCTCCGAAGGTGCTACAAACGTTAGTATCAACGGAAGTTTTTATCGAAAGATTATTGTGTTGCTTCAGGTTGGTGAATCACGAGAAAGAGGTTGTTTTTGCTGAGGTTGGCCCTAGATTGTACATTTTATCATCTGAATTACACATGTTTAGAGATTTCTCGCCCATGCTTCAGCAGTTGAAACTCCATCATTCTCAAATGTTGCGATGGTTGAGTATACACCAAGAACATGACCTTTGATCAACATCTTCACAGTTTTTCTTACAAGATATTGCTACTTCTCAAATTAATTGCGTGCTGAGAATTAGTCTTGCTTCACCGCTGCACATCCATTGGTGGCTTTTTTATCACCAGAATAACAATACTGTAGCCAAACCTCAACTTCTTGGAACTTCTTGAATTAGGAAGTATATCATTAATAAGATTTGAGTCTTGAAGTGGGAGAACAGAAACTGCCAATTAAAATATCAATGTTAAAACAACGACAGTTGTATCATACTCCCCATCATGTATCAAATGAGAGAAAATATCAAACACCTAGTCAGAGCTGCAAATCAAGTACACAATGAACTTGTTGAGGTGCTATATTGGATCTTTTTGTCATGTATCTCCAGTTTGAACAACCATTTATTTGACCACAGGAAGGAAATTCATTATGAACACCGGTTTTCACATGAGATTGCAATAAAATATTTTATAAGTCGAGGACCACAATCATCAGAGAAAATCACCAAAATATAATTAGCTGTCAAAAGAGATTTGAAAAGGTTTCAAAAGGCTTTTATGTCTAAGCCTTCATTTCACCTTTAAAGAAAGTCATGCTGTTAATGCTTGAGCATGCTCAATTGTGAATGGTGTGAAGAGAGGTGATGTGATGATCTCTTTTGAAATGGGATTCAAGCTTAAATGGATAATCTTCCAAAGAACAAAAATAATCTCTAAGGTTTATTGATTTACTAGGATTAGAGAACTTGGTTTGGAGAGGGGAAGAATCAAAATGCCATAAAATAATATTTTATAAGCATGTACACACACTCCCACTTCTACAAGAGTACAATGTAGAATAGTACAATTGTGCCAACTTGCCTAATCTCTCAATTGTCAATTGATTGTGAGGGTTTAATGGTGTGATTTTAGGTTTGAAAATGTTCTATGATTCAACTTAGAAATAAAAAAATTATAAAATTATAATGAATTTAAAAAGATAGTTTCAATGAATCCTAAGAATGAATCTAATTGAAGATAATTTATTTCTAAAAAAGATCTTTCAAATAGAACTTTGTTTTAATTTTTCATCTTTGAAGTAATAATAGCATTACTACATGAGATTACAAAACTAATTAGGATGATATAATGAGGTGTAATAAGAATAAACTTCTTCATAGAATAGTTGTTATTGGCATAATTTAAACATAAGTGTACATTTAGCTTTGAATGATTTATACTATTCTTCATTCATATTGTAGAATTAATTTAAAAATTATATTAAGTATGCATTAATTTTAGAAGAATGTAGTATACATTAATTTGTGCTAAATTCTTGTTCCTAAGCAATTACACTATTGGTAGTAAAAATCACAATATTTTATATTAAAAGAGCTTTTTATAAAATTTTATAAAAAATCTAATGTTAATTAATTTAATCTTATAAAAAAAATAAAAAACTTGAAGTAAATAAATTAATAAACAATTAATAATTAAGATAAGGATAAACCTTTAGTAGGAAAATTAAGCTCTCTTATTTGGTCAAAACAATATATTTATTTGAAGTAAAGCTTTAGTAGAATTAATCATGAGATTGCAAGTACTTTATGTAGAATTTGTATAGAAAATATATTTTAAAAATAAAAATAAAAAATAATATTGAAATATTAATATTATATATAATTTTTTAATATAAAATTATAATTTTATAAATTAAAAAAATAGTAAAGTTTTATTATTATTTATTTTATTTAAGAATTATTCTAAAATTAGTTACAATCCAATTGAATCTTGATATATAACATCTTATTTTTTTCATAATTTTATATTTCTTTATCTTTCTATTAGATTTTTTTTTTTTTTTTTTTTTTTTTTTTTTTTTTGATAAAATATTTAGCATGTTTTATACTTAGCCCACTTTTTTTTTTTTTTTTTTTTTTTTTTTTCTATTTCATTAAATCAACTTATTGATAGAAAGAAAATATGTACATGCCTATAAGTTTTACTATAAAAAATAAAAATAAAAATATTTGTGATAATGCATTTTGTTGTATAGATATCTATTTTTTTTTTTTTTTTTAAACTAACAATCAACAAGAGCCATCAAAATATCATAGTATCCTAAACTTATTTCAAAATTTGACAATTATTTCAACACTTATTTATAGCCTATTTGATAAAATTGGAGAATTAATTTCTATCTTATATGTAAAGAAATTGTATATATATTGTCAAAAAATTAAAATTGATTAGTTTATTTTGTATTATATATCATAGCTTGTAGAATTTTGTACTCAAAGATTGAAGTTACAAGTAAATGTTATACCTATTGTTTTCTTTATTTTACTTGTAAAATAAAATATTTTTCTTAAAATAAATGTATAGTGTCATATTTAAGCTAGGCTATTATAGATGCTTAAATCTTAGCACTTCTACATTTAAATTTAAAATAAAATGATCATAAAAAATATTTTTGTTATTTTTTCTAATTTTTATTTAATATATTCTCATCAAAAATTTTTTTAGGAACTACTAGGTGGACACCTCCCATGCCACACATCTCACATATAGATAATAAAATTATTATTTATACTAAAAAATTTTGAAGTAAATTTATTGTGAAAGATTTTTAAATAAAATTAATTATTTTTTAAAGTGAATGAAAGAATCACATGAAATGTTTTATGAAATATTATTAAAATCAATAAATTAATAATAATAATAATAAATATCATAAGCCATTGCACACAAATCCTTTATTGTAAAATTATACTAAAACTTTTAGTGTAAATAAGACTTTTATTGTATGTATGCAAAGGTGCTTGGCACAAGAGGATATCTATATAATAAAAGGAGGTGTATACCTAGCGGTTCTCTTTATTTATCTTAATTTTGTATTGCTCAAGCCTAAGAACTAAGATTCATGCATTTTCTACCATTACAATCCATAATTGAAACTCGTAGATTATATTATTGGATACAAATAAAAACACCAATTGGACTAAATTGATTATTAGTGTTAATTAGATGCATATTTAAATGTGTAATCTCACAAAAATAGTTATAAAAGTAAGATATTTTAAATATAGGCCTTGTGCATGAATTTGTGATTTGTAAATTTTTCTTTAATCTTTTGTATATTTTCTATTGATAAAAAACTAAATCATTTATAAGATCTATTCAATTAGAGGCTTCTATATATAAATTAATTTGAATTTATATATAATTCCATCTAAACACCATTCTAAATATTTTTTGTATTCTAACTAGGTTTTATATTGGAATCCATATAGATTCCAAAACATGATGAAGGAATGATAAAATTAGTGCACACCAATTGTCCAAGTAACAATAGATATTGGCAAAATTAAGCACCAAGATTTTGGTGATTTTAAATAAAATCAATACCAAATTGTGTTGCAAAAGTGTTAGAGCTCTCCCAATTGACTTAGAGCTTTCCAATTGATTCTAGCAACATAGATGAGTTGCAGACTTAGAAAGATTGTTTATATGTTATTTCATCGAAAATTACTCTACAACTTAGTAGAAGACATATAACACATTTAACATTTAAAGTTTCATTAAATGTGCAAGGTTGATCACGGCGCCCGGCAAGGGAGCCATACCTACCTACGTGGTGGGAGTGAACGAGAAGGACTACAAGCACTCTGACAGCATCATCAGCAACGCATCGTGCACGACCAACTGCCTGGCACCGTTCGTGAAGGTGTTGGACGAGAAGTTCGGGATCATCAAGGGCACCATGACGACGACCCACTCGTACACTGGTGACCAGAGGCTGTTGGATGCGTCGCACCGTGACTTGAGGAGAGCGCGTGCCGCAGCTCTGAACATCGTGCCGACATCGACGGGAGCCGCGAAGGCCGTGGCGCTGGTGCTGCCCAACTTGAAGGGCAAGATCAACGGAATCGCGCTGCGTGTGCCGACGCCGAACGTGTCGGTGGTGGACTTGGTGGTGCAGGTGGAGAAGAAGACGTTTGCAGAGGAGGTGAACCAGGCATTCAGGCATGCGTGCGCGACGGACGAGCTGAAGGGAGTGTTGGCGGTGTGCGACGAGCCATTGGTGTCAGTGGACTTCAGGTGCACGGACGTGTCGTCGACGGTGGACTCATCGCTGACGATGGTGATGGGCGACGACATGGTGAAGGTGGTTGCGTGGTACGACAACGAGTGGGGATACTCGCAGAGGGTGGTGGACCTCGCCCACATCGTTGCCGAAAAGTGGCAATAGAATGTTGATTGTAGACCTGATAGTTTGATGTGGTTGCAAGCTACTTGTGGTGGTTAGTCCCGCGCTCAAGGGTAGACTGGTATCATTCGGGGTATATAGCACGGTCTTCTCTAGTATCTCACAATTTGTGGGTTGTTTGGTCTTTTTATTCTGTAATTCAGCTGTCGAACCTAAGGAACTCAGTTCATTTTGACTCGTTTGTTTTTGTTGCCTCTGATAACTACCCGGTTGTCAGTAGCTCCTAAGTAGGATGTGTAGAATACCTCTTCTCTGCCGGAATAACTGATATGCTAGACTGGGAATATCTTCATGTATCATTTTAACCGAGCTGTATCAGAGCCTTCCTTTTTGAGGCCAATGAGAGTGCGTATTACTATTTACTCAAGAGTGCCCCATCTTTGGTCGTTTTTGTGTATTCTACGAACGCTCTGATAACGGTATAAGCAAAGCTGAAAATTTGTTGTTCCAATGTACACCCTGTGCATAACTGTAGAGAAAGTATCCTTGAAATATCTATATTTCCCGCTTCCTTCTTTTATCATCTTTTCAATAAATTTGCTTAATACTTGAAGACAAATATGAGAATTGAGTACTTTGACAATGTACCATTTTATAAATCGTACAATATATGTCTCTACAATACTTCGTTAGCTAATTAATGCAAACATGCAACGTGTACATTCTATATACTGCCTCCAGCGAATAATTATCTTCGTATGGAATGTTCTAGTAATTCAAATCATCGAAAATTGTGTTCTCAAAAATCTCATCTCAATGAGGTATATTATATATAACAGCAGTAACTTAACCATTATAATCACTTGGTTTGAGATTGAATTTGCCTTGTGTCTAAACTATTACAAATCAACTGCCAATTATGTTTTTAGTAATCTGTTGTGTGACATGTATTCATAATTTCCATTCGCAAACATTTTTCAACTTTTGATTATTAACAATTTTCTTGTAAATGAATACCTTAGAGGGAGCATTCCTTCTCAAATTAAAGAATTAATATATCTGATTTTAAAGTATTCAAAATTTATGTAAAACTATACACTTAATGTTTTCATGTTAGAAATCTATCAGTTGTGAATTTAAACATTGGGAACTGTGCAAAAAAAATGTTGGTGCTTATTTTCATGTTTTTATGAAGAAACCGATGATAAAATGAGTGATAAGATGTAAATATTGCTTTAAGTTTGCATTGGTTGTTCTGGATAAAGTGATTCGCATCCCACGTATCTTTCCCATAATCCAATGCAGACTGACGAAGAATTACAACGAACAGCAAAAATCACTTCTCTTCTTTGTACTTAGCAAGTGGTGCAAATTTATTCTTTCACTTGGTACTTTATTGCTAGGGTTAGACAAAACACTTCAGAGCAAGTGCAACCTGAAGGTGACTAATTCCAAGACTTACAACTGGCTTGTCGGCAGATACACTACAGTTGAAGATTCAATCTCAGTCCTCCGCATTGTACAACTCAATCCATATCTTGACAAAACGCTTCAATGTTCACTAGTAACTAACAACTGGTAACTGATGTAGATCATTTTTAATTAGTTAATCATCCGGCATACCCTTCATGAAGAATATAACTATATAAATGCTGCTGGCCTCAGACCAGTATGAATAATATTTACCAATGAGCGATAGGAGGTCAAGATGCATCAAACCCCATGAAAATGCTGAGAGGGAATGACAACATGAGCTGCTTGGATCCTTTGCCTCACAACTCATGCTCTCGCAAAGAGTAAGGTTGCCTGAAGCATGGGCTGCAAGAATTGGGTGCCTATTAAGCACCCAATTGCTGTACCCACAGTATATCCTAGTGTTCCCACCAACACAGCAGGCCTCACCTTCACAAACGCAATAACCCATGTAAGTCGTCGTCTAATCTTGGAACACGTTAAAATTTTAAACTTACCTTCAACTAACGTGAAATTGCCTGAACAAGATCATGAAGTTGACAAGAATAAGTAATACGGACTGGGTAATTTCTGCAGCAGACATCTTTGAGATGATTGAACAGGTAACATTTCCAACATATGGTTGAACTGGTCTCCTGTTTCAAACAAAGCAACATGAAGTGGGAAGACTCACAAGACTTGGCCACCGCCTCGCACTAGCCATGGCTGCCGATGTTGCAGGGCCTCCGACGTTGGCGTTTGATGCAATCAACAACTGCGGAACCAAAAGTTCGTTAGAAATCTCCTTAAGTTAGCGACTATTGCAGAACCAGGGTATGAAATCTAAACGAGAAAGTCTGCATGATGCGAAGAAGAATGAAGAAGTTACCGTGCGCATGGGGATCTGAGACCATCTGCCTAAACTCAAAATAACTGCCAGATGCACCTGCACACCATAAACAAATGCACACATGGATGCATCTATGAATGTAAAGGACGAATGCCTGGGCTATGTTAAACTGTGAGACAGATTACTACAATCTAGAAAAATGTCTGGGTCAAAAAGCGGAAATACGATATTTAAGTAAAACTCTTATCACTGAATTCTGAAAGGCACAGAATGATTTAATTACCGCGATAAGGATAATGATAAGTGCAAAGAGAGGCCAGCCCCCTGACAATGCTTCATGTACCTGTGTCGATGCGCCGATCTAGACAAGAA
The DNA here is from genome assembly GCA_036785485.1 of Physcomitrellopsis africana. Taxonomy (NCBI): domain Eukaryota; kingdom Viridiplantae; phylum Streptophyta; class Bryopsida; order Funariales; family Funariaceae; genus Physcomitrellopsis; species Physcomitrellopsis africana. Next base: position 79,974 of record JAWRVF010000708.1, on the reverse strand, counting down.
TTTAGAGAGCTTTCAGGGATCCAATTCTATCAGCAAAGTAGCGAGTTGGCTCCCACATACTGTTCCATAAAATGTTCACAGTCCATCTACGAAAAAGCAGAAAACAAGTGGCAAGAAGACATTGAAAAATTGAGCAGGAACTGTGTCAAATAACTAAGATTACCACTGAAAAGAAAAGAAGCATAAGTGCACCGCCAAATGACTGTGCCCCTGCAAAGATAGACGTGGATGTACTACTCGTCTTTCCTCCCCATTTACTAGAAACCAGTGCTCCTATAGCAGAAAAAGCGGAGGCAACGACGGCCAGCATTGCCAATCCTGAACCTGGAAGTTCAAACAATCAGACCAAATATCTTGTCTGTCAGCACTTATGATATGCCAAGATGATTCACAATCCTAATTCTGTTATAAGGAACATGAAAACTTCACAAAATTTGAAACGCTAGTCTCATCAGGACCTCTAACAGCTGATATTACTTATCTCTTGTTTTTTATAAATGATAAATATTCAAGGACAAGATTGTTATGGCGAAGAACTTAGTTTGGGCCAATGAGAGCGATTTGGGCAATGAAGAATTGACCTGAAAACTGGGGAGGCAGTGCTGAAGCAATCCAATTTCCAATCATGCATGCACTTGTTGCAGCAGCCATTGAAAGAGCTAAAGATTCCACAGTTGGATTTCCTTCTGGTTTGGCCTGTATCTCCTCTGCACGATACCGACTAAAACAATTATGATGAGAAAATACAACAGATATGCAGTAGGTAACATGTGTGACCAGTTAGCACTGCACAATCATTAGTTGGGATTCTGACAGTGCTCAGACTTTTCTATCTCAGGCATGTTATTGCTTGAAATGGCTAAAACCTAACATATTAACATTCAAGCTAAGGATACTCAACATTGTAACAAGGATTTCGAATTTCGAACAAAGAGAGTTTTTTTTCCTTACACACCAGTGAATATCTCAGCTGTGGCCTCTTTTCCCTCCGTAGGAATAGACATTATGACACCGAAATACACAGCCATAGCAAGATTATCGGCTGCCATGCCTGCTGCTAATAGACTAGGTGCTGTCAGTCCTAATGCCTGCATACAAAGGTACAAAGCAAACACGGTTACTACCACTTTTACAAACAAGAACAATTATACAAACCATTATACAAACCTTGCATGTTTCGCTCATGATTCCGCTGATTTTGTCATGAAGTTGAACTCTACCAATATTGAAGACAAGATCGCACCTGAGCAGTAGCGGCGTAATTGATACTTCCACCTATGTAACTTGCACACAGTGATGATGCAATCTGGTGACAAGAAAAAAACAGCTTGATCAGCGAATGTCCAAATGAATGCAAAACGCACAAGCACATCTTACAGGTCCTTACGATATTCCTTTTTAAAGATTACGCTTTAGCACATTTTAGCCCAGGACAAAGAACTAAGTCTTTTCGCGTGTTTAATCAATTAAATTGAAACTCTAAACACTCCAGAAGTGCTTAAGGTAAAAACAAAGTCTCCAGAACTTCTACCTTCCAGCCATCTGGGCCGAGAAAGCCACCCACCGCCTTGAAAGCAATTAAGGTACCAATAATTGTTCCAAGGGCGCCAAGCCAGAACGCTTTCAGTGTTGACCCTGCCATGTATTTCAGCAGTCTATTGTTTAGGACCATTTACCAACACTTACCTTGTTAATGAACCTTCTAACATGTCAAAACCATGGTAGTCAACAGCTTGCGACCAAACCTCGACATATACAGAGCATAATAGCTTCATACACGTATGGTTTGGAGACTTGTCATTACAGATATCGCAATTAGAGGTTACCAATGTTAGCAACACACTTAAACTATTACAATGTTTGCTTACCTGCATCTGTGAAAGCTCGCGTAACGTCGGTTTCAAGTAAGCACATTGCAACTGCCATCGGCATTCCCAGTGATAACACCTGCCTGTGTAATTCCTGGTCAGTCATTGTACCTCGAGCTCCAGGTTGGCTCCATACGGAACCTCAATAACATGGATGCGTAGAGTAACTGCTTTATAAACACGATACATTCTAGCATAACTGGACAACCTTCGACGCTTCAGTTAACCACTCGATGCACAAGTAGACTGGGTATGATATTGCAATAACCCCATCTTTATTTAAAAAAATCAAAAGGGAAAGCAACTTCACGCAGCTAAAAAAACAAAAAAAACAAAAACAAAACAAAACAAAACAAAACAAAACAAAAACAAAACAAAACAAAGTAAATGCAAACCCCACATTGAATCGGATTATGAAATCACAATTCCTCAGAAAAATCAATAATTCAGTAGTCAATCGTAATTCACTCCGTTATGAGAGATCTTGTAGCCAGAGTACTAGTACTTCATTTGGTTGATGAGGCTCAGAAGTACCAAATCATAAACAGCAGCTGAAGGAGGTATAACGCCGCAAGCAGAGAGGAGCACTCCACCACCCATGGCTAGCAAAGGCGCAGAAATCTGGCATCCCAACGCTGTCCTCGACTCCAGAACCTGCAAAACCGATGAACATAATACGTCCGACGATCAAATACAGTTTCTACAACTCAAATTCAAAATCCCCTGAAGAGCAAAACCTACCACTCGCAGCTACCACCACGCACACTTATCATTGGTTGAATTTCTAGGAAATTTAGGAACTAAGATGCTGAATAACGAGTCTCATCTTCTACGCAGAGGAAAGCATTTTTGTTGCCTCTTGAATTGACCCCAAAAATTGTGAGAAATTTAGCGGCTTACCTGACCCGTCGCAGCACAGGCTGTCAACGCACAAAACAGCATCCGTCCGGACTCCGGCGAAATCAACGACATTGTAGTCTTTGCTCTCCATTCCTTGGACGTACCCACTCTGGTGAAAATATCCAAGCTCGGAGAATGAACTCCGGGGCGAACGAATTGATTGTCCAACAGTGGTGTCCGCAAACCTTGTGGTCGCCGTGAATGCGCCTTCAACGTCGGCTTCAAGCGATGAGAATTCAGGATTGGCGCCATAGTCCAAATTTGGGACGCTGGGTACTGCCCTATGGTGCTCACCATCTTGCCTTGATAAGCTCCCGAATTCCAAGCCTTCACACCTTTGCAAACGCAACCAACTCTCTGCGCCGGATTGAAGTTTGGAAATGGACTTCAAATGTAGACATTACACATAAAACCCATTCAGGGCATTTGTTCATCCCTTGCAAGTGAAGAATGCACAAGAACCACAGACGCTTCAGCCTGACTCGTGTGTATGGAACGCTTTTGGAGCTCAGATCTTTTTCTTATCCGAACATGCTTGCACCAGGAACAATCCAGCAATACTGTAAGCTCAAAGGAACTCAAAAACAGAAATTAGCTTTTTCCTCTTGGTCCGGACTGGCACAGCATGAGCAGTGTCTACAGCGACACCGGGACGCGTGGATGGAGCTCTAATCCTAACACAAAAGGCAGCCAACGACAAATGAGCTTATCTCAATGAGAAATTTTATGTACGTGACTCTCAAACTGGCAGGGTGGTTGCGCGGGGGAGACTGAAAAACGGCGACCCACGGTCGTTCTTGGAGGGGACTGCGGTGTTCTCCTGCAGGAAAAAGGCGACCAGAGGACGGGGTTCACTGCACCAGGGCAAGGCATGTCACCAAGAAGGCCCTTCTCTGTGGGAAATATAGTTCCGTTTTGGTTTGTGCTCTAGTTTCGCTTCTCCATAGCTGCAGCTGCAACTGTTTGGAAATGACGGCAGCGAATCATCAAGTAGTGTACGCCATCTCGACTCCGCCACACGGGGTTGTGCACTACGAATATTACACGCAGCAAGTGCCGCAGACTACAACGACGACGTCGTTTGCAGCTCCTGCGCAATACTCGAGTTCTGCTCCGCCTCCGTCCGGCGCAATTGCGATGGATCAGTCTGCTGATGGTGCTGCGAAACGCTTGTCCGATGAAGGTACACAACTCTATTTCCTTCTCCGAATGATGCTGTGCTCACAGTTTGAGTTCTTTCATGTATATGTGATATAATTGAGTATTGAGCATTCGTATTTATGACTTGATGCATCGATCTATTGGCAATGAATTTCCATCATTTATAAGATTTCTTTGAACCTTTGTATTGTTTTCTCACTGATGATAATTCATCTGTTCTGACGGTGAAGTAACCGAGTGATACTTGAAATTGCTGGATTGAGAGAATCTGTGCATTGTGTGTGGTGGTGAATTACTGTGTTTCTACCAATTATCCTTGCATTCTGTACCTGTTGTACCTCGCTGATGTCTGGCCAAGGGTATTACCAATTTTCAGTTAGGAGACGTTTCTGTTGAGATTTGGAGACAATGTGGAACAATATACTGAGTAAATCGCTGTTGCTTATTGAAGACAGTTTTGATTTTTTTCTATTAATTGGATCCTTTGAGGTCATCTTAGCATGTCAGCTTCATCATGTCTGTTTTTTTTTTAAGCAATGAGTTAATTTGGTGTTGAATAATTGCTGCTGTCCTTACCTGGTAACATCCGCTACTACTGAGAGCACTAAGAGAATTCTGCAATCCTGTATTTGTGTAGAGCAATATGCTTATTGTTGAGTATTAACTACTGCATTTTCTCCAAGTTATGTTACGCATTTTATTTATTCTCATGGACCTTGTAAATAATATGTGAATATTGTAGGTACGTTAGTATTGCAAAGCTGTGAATTCCCTCAGATAGAATACTCTTGATTTGTTCGATCAAGATATTCGTCTGTCTGCAATAAAGCTACAATATACCTGATTTCTTGTTCAGTAGCCAGAATACTTTCAAATTCTGCGCATGTGTATCGTCGTCGGTAAATAAACATAGACTTTCTACTTAATTCTACATAGATCTACTTAAGTTTCATGTGTGGAATTCATAGCTTTCTTTTCTTTGAAATTATAGAGACGTCGCGAGAACGAGCATTTTCTTTGCAAATGAGACTGTCCTCTCCGCACCCAGCCTAGTAAGTTTTACATACCCAAAATTGAGTAACTAAACATTACAAGTGCTTCCTGACCCAACTAATATTCAGCGAAGTTGCTACTTGACGCTTATTTAGAACTACCTACATATCTCTACATAGGCTTTCAACTTCGTTGACAATGCAAGTATCTTTTACACCATATGAAATTTTCAGGACATTTGAGTCTTGAAGAGAGGCTTGAGAAATCAAATGTCTGGAATGTTCTTGGGGCTTATCTACAACGTCTTCCATATGCTGTAAGACTAATGCCTTGGAAAAGGAAATCTATGCGCAACGTACGTAATATTCGTGTAAAGGCGAGCATGTCTGAGGATTGTCTTTGAATCCAATCACCAAGACATTTCTTGGTGCTTTTCAACATTTTTGTGATATGCTACCCTGATATTACCCGTTGTACGGTGTGAGAATTTCATGTGATACTTTTTGTAGTTTTCTGATTTGGCTGAACTACATCTTGGTGGGTTTCATGTATTTTTTTCTTGAATTTGAGGTAGTACAACTTGCTGAGAAATCTTGAGGTTGTGATAATCGACGTGGGGTTGTGGCAACAAACCGACATGAAAGTTTTCATCTGGGAACTATGGTAGACTTGGTGGCATGTCCATGTTTTACTGTGCACAAATGCGAGATGGCGCAGTTCTCTAGATTTTCAAAAATGTCGCTGTGTAGTATCTGAATTTCTTCTTTCTTTCTTTTTCTTTTGAAAAGCTTAACTCATTTTGATTACAATCGTGACCGTATTGAGTTAGATCGATCATTCCTTTTTTAAACTTGTTTGGCATAAATTCTAACCTTGGGCGCTGTTGTGCGTGCAAACGTGATTGTTCGGGATGGCTTCTACGTGTGTACCTACGCTACTATCTCCCTACCGTCGGTGTTCTGCACTTCCTACTACAATCTGTATGAAATAACCTTCACCTTGTTCCCTCTCTTTGTATCTACTTCGTTTTATCCATAAACCTTTCTCCTCTTTTGGATTCATTTCCTGCTACACCCTTAAAACATCACATGGATTATAATATTTTTTAGTCACTGATGATATGACTGGACCTAATAAGCCCCGGTCGGACAGTTCGGGGGTTTCAGGAGAAAATGGTCTGTATCCTCAAAGACCTGGGCAGAAAGTGTGTGCGTATTACATGACCACCCGCACATGCAGTTTTGGTGTTACATGCCGGTATGACCATCCAGCATGGTTGCCTCCCGGTGGCATACCCAGCTGGAAGGAGGTAGAATACTTGCCCTTGCTGTAGAGTTGGGCGAGCAGATTTCCCACCCAGTTGAATGATTGTATACGTCTTTCATGAAATGCGATGCATTATCCACGAGTTCACCACAGTTCTAAGTCCTGAAAAAGTCTATTCAACGTAGGCAGCTACAAAAAGAAAACTAGTTTATACACCATTACCCTCTACATCTGCGGTTATGCTCTAGTGTCATTATTCAGCTCTTGGATTTTGGTTTATCTGACTAAAGTAGATTATTGGACTAAATTTCAAATGGTCGAGGGTTGGCTACTGAAGAACCAAACTAATGTTTCATTCTGCATTTGATGTGTACCTTACGGTCGTGAAGACGTGAACCAAATAAAAGGGAAGTGGTACGGGTGGCCAGGTAACAGCTGTTGGGACACCAGTAGATCCATGTTTGCTACCTCAAAGACCTGCAGAGCCGGACTGTGCTGTGAGCACCAACCACAGATTTTAATTTTTAATTTTTTAAAGTTGAATCCAAATTTTTCTTTTTTTTGGGTTGTTACTCAATGCACTTCTATAATGATTTTCTAAGTAATATTTTTTTTATCAGGGCTAGAAAGATGTTACCTAAAGCAGAGTTCATCACTTAAAACAGCTGAATTCCTTTTGTGTGTTTATACGTTCTGTCGCACAATTTAGATACATCTTGGTATGGCCACAGTTCGTTTTAGAACTTACGAGTCTGATGATTTCCTTCAAAGCTATAAAGTTTACCACTGCAGTCTCAAGGTAGCACCTTCAGTTTGCGCAGAGGGCAAATAGTGGTGTGAGAATCACATCTTGGTTTACTAATGCTACATATTTTTGATTTGATTTGAATGAACAATGTGCACTTGTGCAGTATTTTATGAAAACAGGAGAGTGCAGGTATGGTCCTCAGTGCAGATTCAATCATCCAAAAGAGAAGCTTGAATCATGCAACACGGATGATCAATACTCCGCTGCGAGTTCAGCTGCTTTTGGTAATCCAGCGACCGCATTTAATACCAATGGGTTACCCTTGAGACCTGTGAGTGACTCCTATCATGTCTTCGATATGATTTTAATATACCCTGTTCCTATTTTTGTTGACTACAGGAATTTAATCACTTCGAACTTTGTTATAAAATCAAAAAATATTCTTCATGGATTACAATACATCCATCTCAGGCTTTGGTCGTTGAAAGTTGCGTAGTTTTCTAGAGCTCATTTCGGAAATTGTCATTCTGGTAGCTGTACATTGATGTACTAACTAAACCGCACAAAAGAGCTTCACAGCCTAACTAAATGTTTTTGTTGGTTTTAGAGTGACTTGCCCGAGGTTTACCATGAAGGGTAGTTATCATCTTCGGTTTGATGTTTGTTAGTTTCCAGTTTCCATTAATCATACAGCAGTAAGCATCACCGTTAATATGTTCTGAGTAAGTACGCTTACTGTTAGTAAAATCTGTATTTACAGAGCTCACTATCGAAGATGGAATAGGAGCTCGCAACCTAAATTATAGTGGGATTAAAACATCCAAGCTTGTGCTCGTGATGTGCAGGGAGAAGGCAATTGTGTGTTCTATGGTAAAACAGGGAGGTGCGTTGTTCATGATATTTCCTTTTTTTCCATACCATATGTTTATTTCTTTGGAAGATGTTACTAATCTGGTATTTCTAACGTTATATTTTATTCGTGTTGTAAAATTTTAAAGAGAATATTCTCTAACATGGAAGAAGTGGCTCTTGGGGTGAACCAGTTGTAAATATGGTACTGCGTGCCGTTATAATCATCCAGAAATTGTCTTTCCCGGTAATACTTGCTCTCCTGAAACCATCACTCGCAGAAGCTTAGGTTGTGCGAATTGTTCTAAAATGCGTAGAAGTAAAAGCACAGTTGCGATCTATGTTTTTAGCACATGTGATCAAACTTTCGCTATAGTTATTGCAGCACTTGAGAACTGCTAAAAACAAAAATATGTATAGTACAGAACTCTCTTTGGATTTGACAAGTCATAACCAGCTCTAACACAGACATAGAATGAAAGGTCTAACGATTTTATGTGCGTTGTGATACATCATAGATATGATAAGTTGATGAATTACATTCTTCTTATCCGTTTGTATTGTCCCCTTTTCTATTTGCTGTGGCGCTTTATTGATTACGGTTTTAACCTTCTCTTTGCCCTATTTATGTTAACCTCAGCATACATGACCTAAACTCATGTAAGTACTCATTGCGATTATGTCGCATTCACCAATCCGAGTAGTATGACAAAAATTGCCACTACGTAGATTGATTTGGTTAGCAACCATTCCTCCTAAGCCCGATACAATAGCGTGGTGAGGTATGAGAGCTGCTTGTAGATTTACATTATTATGGGCTGCATTGTTTCTCTTTTATGTGTCTATTATAATCAGTATTGGATTTGTCTCATGGTAAAAGTGTTTAAACTTGAAAGCATCGCATTTAATCTTCTAAGTTAAGTCAGGTTCTTTACAAGCTGGACTTGACGTTAAATGTTTATACTATTTTGTTTGACCTAGCTGGAGGCAGGACTGGGCAAACGCTTCAGCCACAACAAGCTGTTTATGTGCAACCTTCACAGCAGCCTAATTCACAGTATCAAATGGTTCAGGTAATTGTGTCCAATCACCTTCTCACAGAGTTCGACGGCTTAGGAAATTGACGACTGTTAGCACGTAGTTATAGGTACTACAAATTCATATATATATCAGGAAACCTGGATCTCTTTGAATATGCAATTCACAACAGAAACTTGGTTCTTATAATGAAACTTTAATAAGAAGTGAACATACTTTGTGTGCCAAGAATGCATTAGCAGTGTTAACAACTACTACAATTTGATTCTGATGGAGGCAAAGTTGTTTCTGCAGGCTACACCGGATTATCCATATCCTGCAACCACATATCAAAGCACAACACCAACATACACCACAGCTCCTACTGCGTATCCAGTGGCTACTACGTACTCCACCGTGGCACCAGCTTATGCTCCCCCAGCAGCTCCATATGCAGGTCAACAAGTTATTACAGAATACGTTTATCCTGGAGGAGCGATGATGCAAGTGTATCCCGCAGGATCAACTACACAAGGTTATCCCCCTGGAACACCCACTCAAACTTATTCTCAAGGTACCACCGCCCAATCTTTTCCTCCGGGAACACCCACCCAGGGCTACTCCCAAACTCAAACCTTCTCCCAAGGGACAATCATGCACCAATGTCTCCAGGGTACTACTGCTCAAGTTTTATCTCAGGTCCAATCCTATCCATCGGGAATAACCTCTCAAACTTATCCTCCTGGAACTACGTCTCATCCTCAGCAACTAACCTACCCTCCAGGTTCTACTGATGCATCAACACTCCTAGGAATTCCTCAGTCATGCCCTCCTGCAACTCAAACTTTTCTCCCAGGTACACCTGACCAAAGTCAAGGGCAAACTGCCCAAACGTATCCTCCAGGAACAACTGATCAAGCTGTTGAGTTTGTGTGTGCAGCTGGGCAACAACCTCAGTGTCAAGAAGATTACACCTATGCAACTCAGCAGGCCTCTCGAAACGGAACAGAGTACATGTACTCAACAGAGCAACCAGGACAAGGTGCATCAGACCAATATACCGCCACTGTTTATGCCTCCGACGCGTCAGGACAACCTTCAACTGGAGACTATGCTTGCGCGGCTGCCCAAAACTCCCAAGAGTACATGTATGCTGCGGCGCAAGCTTATCATCAAAATGTGACACCAGTGTACGTGACATCCATGGGCTTACCACATCCACAACGACCTGGCGAACTGGACTGCACTGTATGTTCCTCACCATAAGATTTCTTATAACTTTTTTAAATTTCTTCATTATGTTCATTGCAATAAATTCCATGTTCCAGTAAGTAGTAATGGTTGCAGTTGGTCGTGGATAGATATCCTCAAGGGGATACAAAACATGAAATGCTGAAGATTTATTATTTAGTTTAGATATTACATGTAGAAGTCACCATTCAAAATGTGTTGAACATCAGATTCAATCCTTTAACTACATCATGATAATTCTATCCTCTTTAAAGAAAGTAAAATTTGGTTGATACGATTTTCAATCTACGTGTGCTGCAATATAGTTTTATATAAAGACAGGAGAATGCAGTTTTGGAGCTACCTGTAAATTCCATCATCCCCCTGACCGTATACCCACGGGCATTCCCAAACCAGCCAAGAATCAAGGGATGGTGAAGCTTAGTCTTGCGGGTCTCCCCAGAAGAGAGGTAAGTAGGTCCGGCATTTAAAAGTATTTTGATTTTTTGATTTTTGATTTTTTTATTGTTCACTTGTCTTCCTCCTTCTTCTTTTGATTTTTGCATTAGCTTCGGTAGATAGCTCATAGAGATTGGTGCAGTTGTGAGTGTAAAATGCTCCCACTCTTCTTTTATTGAAGTAGATTTTATTCATGTTCTCCAATTTAAAGACATTATCATGTGTACCAAATGCCTCAGTTTATTCAACTTACTAGGAGTCAAGTCAATGTCAAGCGTCTTTTTCGTTAGTGCCTGCAGTGCCTTAACGACAGTGTCGTTGTTTTGTCAGACTGAGGCTCCTTGTGCATACTACATGAAGACAGGTGCATGCAAGTTCGGGCAGACATGTAAGTATGACCACCCGCCTCCGCAAGAGATTATTGCAAAGGCCGTTGAACAAGCTCGAGGAGAGATTCCAGCTTCTTGCGATGTAAGTATGCCGGCAAGCAATGAATCGGACAGCCAAGATGCCACCCCATTACCCCCAGGCACCGATGCACCTGCTGTCACGGCGGCAGCAGCATCGTCAACGTAATCCTAGACAAAACTTGACAACCCAATCAAAATATCTGGGTCTCCAGCACTCGAACAGTTGATACATGCTACTTATCCGAAACAATGTGAGCCTCTTTAATCTCCAGTTACGACACTCCATAGAATGTTTTTGTGGTGCAGTCGGTTGAGTAGATTCAGGTCATCACAGCATTGAAATTTTTTTTGAGGGATATTATTCTCCGGAGACATCTTTCTCTGATTCTTACACATCTAATTCAAACACGGAGCGGGTGATTGATTAAAAGAACGTTGTGGACATCACCCACAATGTTAGAGGGCCAGCCAGTGTGCATTGGGGGTTGCTCCAAGCTTCATACTCCCCACCAAAGCAAGGTTCTAAGACAAGCATGTCAATTTCTCCGTATCCCTCAACTTTGGCTTCTTAAAACAATGATTCTACTGAGCAGTGAGCAGACATCCCAGCTTCTACCTCAGCAATTGCCGAGCGCTACATGGAAAGCTGAAAGGTGAGAAGTGTAGCTGCAAGCATACTCATTGCATGGAGCTAGAAAACAGTTGATTTCTGGAGCATTTATGGAGCTATGGAAATTCAGTGAACCATCATAGTGTTCATTTCCTGAAGTTGTATGCACGTCTGAAACCAACACCATCAGCCAACACCATCAGACTTCGCAAACAACACGTTTTTATAAAGAATATGGTTTTGGAACCGATCTTCCAATTTCTTTTCTCATGAATTATACCAAAAACACAACCCTAAAGTTTTGTTTGCATTATTGCAACTCCTCTAATCACTTTCAAACAATAGTTGATTAGTTATGTAGATCAATCACAATGTTTCATTTCAAACTCACTCAAACAATACTTTTCTTTGACACAAACTCATCTAATCTTTGTGTAGTCAGTAATAAAATCGGGTGGAAATTTTTTACTACATTTTATGTATTCAACCATTTTTAAAATAATATATTATGTTTATTTGAAAAAAATCTTAACTTTATTCTATCTATTTTGTGTTTAAATATTTAGAATAAATTTAAATAGCTTACATTGTATAGATCATACATTATTATTTTTTTAAAAATTAAATGATATGTTAGTATGTTTAATTCTGATTACAAATAAATTAGGATTAATTTAAAATTATCAATGTTACCTTTCATGATTTAATTTATTTATATCCTATTGATATTGATAATTATTTAATATAATAAATTTGATTCAAAAAAAATTTAGAATTTTAATTATATAGATTTAATTTTTATATATTTAATTATGATTAAAATAATTTTATAATATTTTAAAATATGATAATTAATATTAAAATAAAATCATTAATTATATCTTATAATTTTTAGATTGGATGTACCAAAAGATAAATTTTTTAATGTATTGATATATATGTATTTAGTAATTACTTTTGCAATTGAATTATAACAAAAAATTATTAACTTTATCAAATGATGTATAAAATTTCTTTGTATATTTAAAAATAAGTAATTTTATCTTTTCATCTAAAATTCATTATTACTTAGATCACATGCCTTTTTTTTGGCATCTAAAAATCTATCTCTAAATTTAGAATTAAGAAGGATGAAAATTTATACTCAATATTTATCTAAATGAAGATTTTGGATATGATTAAAGATTTCTAGTGTGCTCATTTAATTTAGTAGCCCATAGCACAAAGGTGATAAGAATTTCCAAATGAAAGGTAGCCCAAGAATGAAAATAGTCCAAAAGAAGATGAAATATGTCAAATTATTATAAGTTGGATTGACAAACATAAAGAAGATGTAATCCAAAACCCTCACAACCACCTAGGCTTATTCTAAGAACCTTGAGGATATTGGTGACTACTACTATGGAGATCCTCTCTAAAACATGTCCATTAACATAAACAAAAAGTTGATTGTTAAAAAAATGGATTTGCCTCGCATCTGTTGTGTGCCCATTACCAACAAGCTTAGAAACAATGGACAAATAATAAGTGGGGAGTAGATCCATCTATCGCCAAATTAGACCTCCATAGATAAAATTATTTATAGCAGTTGTCATCTCTTTGCCCATTTTGGAAGCCTTTTTTGTAAAACTCTTTTTTTCTCATCAAAAAGCTTCAATATGTTTTAGAGAATTTATATGTAGTCTCAAGAATCTAAATTTGAGTTTTTTTTAATTACAATTGTTCAACCATCTTTTCTAACCTTCTTTATCATGTAGATGTCTTCAAAACAAATCAAAATGTTTGGAACATCAAATATAATCTTGTTGGGAATAACTTTATTATGCAAATCATAAAATAAATAAATAAATAAATAAATGTTTAAAGTATTCTAATCATATTGCAACTTGGTAGTGTAGAATCTAGTAAGATAGGAGTTACTTTTTAGAATATTTCAATAGATCAAATTCAAATTAAGTTATAGAAATTGATTTGTTAATGAAAAGAAGTCACAACCTAGTCAATGGTTAAATGGACCTATCCATCTAATAAGAAGAAAAGTAATGACAAAAGCTACCACATCTCAACCATTTTCCGGGAAACAGAAAAAAAAAAAAAAAAAAAAAAAAACAACAACAACAACAACAGAATCATTTCGACATTTTTCAGAACTTTGATATTTCACAATTCCACATTTCTAAATTCGAATCTACCCCACAACACTCGGTAACCATGCAAAGGAAAGAATATATAGGTGAGATCAATTACCTACCAAATCACTCCGTCCGCAGCTCATTTGTGTACTTAAGTCGTGGCCTAAATTTTTTTTCAACTAGTTCAAAAAGACTCATTTTTGAATCACAGTTTTGGGCATTCAGCTCAGCTGGTTTTTCACAAACTGCGTGTTGACGGAGACAGCAACATTTCGGACTCCAAAATGACTAATTCCACAGAATAGAGACAATGCAAAACGTTTGAACATCGACTACGATGAATATATATAGAATGTGGAGACCAGTAAATCACGTGAACTACCCTGTCTCAATTCTGACCCGAGAGGCTCGTTCTTCAATCACATACCAGACATGAAAGTAACTTTTACCCCAGCATCAACAGAGACTGGGAACTACATTGAAACCTTCATCATGAACAGATACATTCACAAATTTCGAAGAGAAAACTTGAACAGACGATTGACAAATTACTTCAGCTCATGTTTACTTCAATGGCGAATTCCAAAAATCATGAATCCATGAAACTGCGGGCATCCAAGCTGGATCAACTGCTTGCTCATTCCATTGACAGGTCGGATCAGCGTGGTAACAAGATAACTACACTACAGGTGGCTTTGACCGCCTGCAGATCAAGAAAAAATAACTAACTCGCTTGTGCATACTCTATGATCGTGGCTTTTCCTTCTTCTCCTTGAAAAGAGCAAGGAGTGATACACCAGACACCTTCACCACCTTGAAACGGACTCCAGGAATATCTCCAACGGCGTGTCCCTTACGACCGAATCCAGCAATAAGAACTTCATCCTGAGGCATGGAATTTGTGGTCAAGTTAGATGCGTAGCGGAAAAACAGGAAATAGGGGTAGGAATTGGCATTCAAAAATCATTCCAAAATGCACATAGAGAACGACGGAACTAAACCAATCTCGTTAAGATCACACAACTACATTGACGAAATCAAAAACTTACATTTTCTTCGATGTAGTTCAAACAACCATCGTTAGGCACGAAGGCAGCAATTTTCTTTCCGTTCTTAATCAGCTGCACCCTAGCACACTTACGGATAGCAGAGTTGGGCTGCTTGGCCTCAATACCACTGCCGTAAGAAAACAAAAATTAGAACGGACCCCAGATATGCTCCAGGATCAACATTACAGATGGATATATTCACCCACCAAAACTCCTACAGCTCCATGAAGCTTAAGAGAAGTTTACACTACACTGTCCTGTCGAATTCGAGAACAACTGAAAGAAAGAGCTGATTTCTTCAAGATTACCCACATCGTGTGAAGTACGTAGCTCTTGACCAAATTCAAAAACTAAAAGAGGTTCCCACAATAGGCTTACATTTTCTCAAGGACAATACCCTTGGCGTGAGAAGACCCTGCGAACGGCTTCTTCCACTCATTACCCAAGTGAGACTTCTTGTAGGACTTGTCAGCCCATAACTGAGCCCTACGGTGGTTCTTGAGCTTGCGCCCAGCTCCCATTCCCCGCGTCTTCCTGCACAAGCCAGAAAAAAAATCCGAAAGCAAGCCATAGTCAGTATCAGCTCCAATTCCCTCATCTGCCTAGATCAACAAACCTCTGTCGCCAATCCGAAGCACTCCAGACACCTCTCAAACAAGCACACTGAATGTTTGTTCTACCAAAACTACGTAACAAAATGCCAGAAGGGATCACGTACCCCATGGTGAGAGAGCTGAGATGACGCTGCCGAAGGCGACGATAGTGAGCGAAGGTGAAAGACGAGAATGGGCCGGGCGTGTGCCCGCAATGTAATGCAGATGGCCACGCTCGTCGACGAAGAAGAAAGGCTTCTAGGGCTTGGGTCTTATTTAGGGCAAAACCATCCCCCAAGCAGACACACACGGGTACCGCTTATTCCGGTCATATACCGTTTCGCCCGGTCTCTTACCGTTTTGTCCGGTCCCGTTTAAAAGGGTTTATTTTTCATCGCTTTCAACAGGTCAGCTTGTTTAGAGCAACATTGTTGGGCTCTTCATGCCTCATTCTTTAAAGGCAGATTTTTCTCACCCGTCATTTCTAAAGACTTTTTTTATAATAACTTTGGTGGTTAGAAATGCTTGTATGATGAATTTCGGATAAGGAAATTTAATTTAATTTTGTATGTTTTAGGCTAATGTAAGAAAGGAATATTTGTTTTGGTAATGCCTTTGGTTAATTATGAAATATGTGTGAATATTTTCAAATAATGTGTGGTGATAAGATAATCAAAAGTGATTTTGTTGATATTACCAAATTTGATATATGTGTATATGGGAATGCTAACTCTAGTTTTAAGATTTGTGCATAATTCTAAATTATGTATTGGTTTTTAACACTTTTCCAAAAAATATTAATAATTAGCATCAGTAAGGATTATACACAAAATAAAGTGTGGAGTAAGATAAATCTCACTTCCAACTCTCTTTACTTATATATAGTGGATACTACTCTAATGGACAACTTCCATCCTTTCATTCTTACACTCATCAAACCTACCATTAAAACATCCTTTTGTATCTCACCTACTACTAAGACATCCTTTCGCATCTCACTTATCATTAAGACATCTTTTGATATATTTTTTATGCTCTTATCTACTCTCAAGGCCATTATTTTTATAATTCATCTATAAGATAATCCTTCCACATCCTAAGAGCTAACTTTTTGACCATTAACAACTTATCTAAAATAATATCTACTACATAGTTATTTATTATATTTTTACTATTATTTCTTTAATATTTCTACTTTGTTATTGGTCAAAGGCTTTTAAATCTAATGCTTTTGTCAACATGTGATGCATATCCTTCACTAATGCTTTTGTGAGCAAATTAGTAAGTATGTCTTCTGTTGCGCAATACTTCATGTCAATCACTTTTATTTTAATCTTCTTCCTCATGAAGTGATGTTGAATGTCAATGTGCTTAATTCTTGAATGATGCTTTGGATTCTTAGTAAAAGCAAAACACCTTTGATTCTCACAATTGATTGTAGTTGCTTCTACTTACATAAGTCCAATGTCCTCCAAAACTTGTCTTAATTAAATTGCTTCCATTGTACTATGACTTGCTGCCATATATTTCCACCTCTATTATGGACCTTACAATTGTTGGTTGTCTCTTATAATTCCATGAAATTACTCCCATTCCAACAAAAAACACAAAGCCTATTGTTGACCTTCTATTATTTACATCTCTAATCCAATCTGCATCATAATAACCATGCAAAGCAATATTATCACTTCTAAGGTTCAATTTG
This sequence comes from Physcomitrellopsis africana, assembly GCA_036785485.1. NCBI lineage: Eukaryota > Viridiplantae > Streptophyta > Bryopsida > Funariales > Funariaceae > Physcomitrellopsis > Physcomitrellopsis africana. The sequence goes on along the minus strand of JAWRVF010000708.1, from coordinate 62,984 downwards.
AAGTTCAAAGTGCCCTATAATACCTTATGATCTTTTTTATGATTATCTAATGGATTAGTCCAACCTTTGACATGTATTGACTCACAACACTCATTGCATGTGCAAGATCTATCTTTGTGCCAACTATTGCATATATAAGTGAGCCTATTGCTGCCTTATATGGAACACTTTGCATTTCACCTTCAACTTCAACAAAATTCTCATCCATGCATTTCATCAATTTCAAATTGGCTTCTGTCATAGATAAGATTTATTCAAATAATCATCTAGTTAATATTTAATATAGATAATCAAATATATGATAATAGATTTAGATAATCAAATATATGATAATAGATAATCAAATATATGATAATAGATTATCTATATTTGATTAACTAGATTTAATATAGATAGATAGAAATATATAAAAGTAGATTAATTTGATAATATCTTATAAAAAAGTTTCTAGAAGCTTCCTAAAAGCTTCTTGAATGCAGATTCATCTTTATATATGTGTATAAATGATTGATAGGCTAGAAACTTGGCCAACAAGCTAGCCATGTATGGCACATATTGATAGCTTGTGGAACAAGCTAAGTACGTGGCACACATATAGGAAACTTGTCTTATAAGTTTGACATGTGTCTTATAAGTTGAAGATGTATTAGAAGTCTTATAGAACGCTGCCACGAAATTCTTAGATAGATAGTATATCTAGAAACAAGAGTGAAGTCTTCTTCACTCTTGTCAACTTCTTTCTTGTTTCTAGTCTAATTCAAGAGTCTCTTATATTTTTTAGACTTTGGCAATAGTCATTCCAATTTTTTTTTAAATATATATATAATCCTTTATTTCTATTTTTTTATTTTCTTTTGACATAGTTTTCACTAACTTATACATCTATTTCAGTTTGTGGCCTTAATAGATTGATAAGAATGAAGTTATCATATCAAAATTTTGTCTTTTCTTGATTAAGAGTGGATTATTCCTTTTTCTTAATAAGACATAAGTATATTAATAATTATAGATTATCCACTTCTAAACTGATATTATTCTTAGAATTTTTTCTTTGTTTTTTAATATTTTATTTTGTTGTAATAGTAGACACTTTTTTTATTTTTCTATTATATTATTATGGCAGAGCTTGCTAAAATAAAGAGTGCAATGGTACAAATGTAAGAGCAAATGAGAGAATTAATACTCGCAATGCATTAACTCAATGCTTTATCATAAGGAGTAACAAGATTAGCAAGAAGTGAAAATATACAGATGATTGGAGCTACTTTAAGCTATACTACTTCACCTATGATTGAACACCATTCAAGCATTAAAGAACCAAAAATTAGTTTGCTGGAGAAGTTTGATAGCACCAAATTTAAGTTTCAAAGATTTATCATTCACGTACAATTGGTGATTGAACTTCAATCCCAAAGTTATTCAACTCAAGGATCACAAGTCAAGTTTATTAGAACACTACTTTCAAGTTCTGCTTTATCATGATTTTCATCTTTTTTTGAATGATGTGATCCAATATTGGATAATTTGGAGATATTTTTAGTGGAATTTTGATCTATGTATGGAAAACATGATGTAATTTGTGTTGCAACCAATAAGATTCGTATTTTATATTAAGACAATCAATTAGTGACATCATATGTTTCATAATTTTGACAACTAGCAATTGATACCAAGTAGGGTGATATTGTACTCATTAGCCAATTTTTCTATAGATTTTAATATGAGGTAAAGAAATTGATGCTCAACTTACCCGATCCTCAAACATTAAATCAAGCAATTGATTTTGCTATGAAATGTGATAATCAGCTTGTTGAATTTTGATTTGAGAATTGCATAAGGAAGCCCCAATATTACTATAATATAATAGCAATATCAACATCTTTTTAATACATACATTTAGAAATAGAAGATATAAAAATTGACATAGTATATTTTAAATTTTTTATTAAATAAAAAAAGATTCATCGTTGTCAAAAAGAATTGTGTTTAAATTGTGGAGAATCTAAACACACTACTCAACATTATCCAAAGAAATGACACAACTGCAAAATGAAAAATATAGCTATCAAAGAAGACAATATGTTAGAGAACAAGTTTGTTCAGCTATAATAACAATTGTGTAATTAGAATCTTGTATAATTTCTAATAAAGGTCTTATTATCTCCTCAAAATCCTCTCCTTGTTTTATAATAGATATGTGTTTAGAACTAAAAAATCACAAAGCCTTTATCTTATTAGATTCAAGAGCCTCAACGTGTTTTTTAAGTAAAAAATTTGTTAAAAGTCAATGAATACTTTTAGTATAGAAAACTAAATCTGTACATGTAGAAGTTATAGATGGTTGTCTATTATCTTTTAAAGATATTATTCATGAAATCTTACCTATAAATATAACAATAGATGGTCATAATAGTTGTGTAATCTTTAATATAATTAAATCTCCCTCTAATCCAATTATTTTAGATTTATTATAGCTAAAAAAATATAATCTTTGAATGGATTGAATTTCTTATAGACTTAACTTTTTTCAAAATATTAATAAGAGTTCCATTAATCAAGTGACAAGTTAAAAGTCTAGTATAATAAAACCTGTACTTGTAGGCGTAATTTTTTTTATAAATATAGCATAACAAGGATCATCTTTTACTATTTATGTTGTACCTATTTCTGATAGTGGAAAGACTTCAAGTAGCATTCCAAGTAGATTATCAAGACATTTTTGAAAAAAAAATACAAATATTCTTCTGGAGCATTGTGCATATGATTCCTCAATTGATTTCAAAGAGGGAACTCAACCTCCATTTGGACCAATCTACAATTTATCACAAAATGAATTGGTTGAATTCAAAAAATATATTGATAAAAACTTGGCCAAGAATTTCATACACCATTCAAAATCTCCAATAGGAGCTCCTATCTTATTTATAAAGAAAAAAGATGGATTACTATGGATGTGTATAGATTATCGAGGGCTCAATAAGATTACTATCAAGAATAGATATCATCTATTTTTGATATTTGAACTTTTTGATCAATTGAATTAAGCTAAGATCTATATAAAAATAGATTTAAAAAGAACATATAATTTGGTATGCATCAAAGAAGGAGATGAATGGAAGACTACATTTTGAACAAGGTATGGACATTTCAAATATAATGTCATGCCTTTTGGACTTACAAATGTACTAGCTGCTTTTCAATATTTTACGAATGACATTTTTTGTGAGTTTTTTGATGATTTTGTTGTCTGCTATATACATGACATTCTGATCTACTCTAAGAATATAGAAGAATATGAACTACATATTCGTCATGTATTACAAAAATTTAGAGCTGCAAGATTATATGCTAAGATGGAAAATTATGTATTTTACACTACTTAAGTTGACTTCTTCAGATACATCATTTTGAATAATGGTCTCAAGATGGATCCTAAGAAATTCTATATAATCATGGATTGGAAGATTTTAAGAACAATAAAGGATGTGAAATGCTTTTTGAAATTTGCCAATTATTATCAAATCTTCATCAAGAATTTTTTTCAAGCTGCAGTTCCACTTATATGCTTAATTTGTAAAAAAAAACTCAAGTGGAGTAAAGAAATAGAAACATCATTTGAAGCTTTGAAGACAACTTTTACTTCTACACCAATCTTATACCACGTCAATTTTATCAAGGTATTTTTTATAGAAACAGATGCATCAAACTTTGGTTTAGGTATAGTATTGTCACAAATAGGAGAAGATGACAAACTCTACCTAGTAGCTTTTCACTCTATAAAATTTTCAACAAAAGAAATCAACTACAAAATCCATGATAAAAAATATCTTATAATTATGGATTCTTTTCAAGAATAGCGTCGCTATCCAGAAGGTACTTCTAATCTAATCACACTATATACGGATCACAAGAATCTCAAGTATTTCATGTCAATACATGTGTTGAATCATTACCAAGCTTGTTAGAGTATGTCTTTGTCAAGATTCAAGTTTATTATCACTTATCGGCCAATAAAACAATAAAGTCTGTCCAATGTCCTTTTTAGACATTCTTATCTTGCACCAAAAGAAAGAAATTTAGCTTTTGATCAACAAAGAACAATCTTCTTGAAACCGGAGTAATTTCATCTTCAAACAATAAAACCAACATTAATTGTTGATTCAACTTTTGTCAAGCAAGTTTAATCAAGTATGTCTTTAGACCCTCTTATTCATGAGATTAAGAATAATTCATTTAAGTCTCATGATACTTCTAAGTTTGAGTTTAAGAATGATCTATTATATTTCAAAAGATGCCTATATGTTCCAAAAGACAAAACACAACTGTGTACTCTTGAAGCTTATCACAACTTCCTTGTAGTAAGACATTTTGGATATAACAAGACTTTAGAACTAATATCAAAAAAAATTTGATGGCTTCAAATGTGGAAAGCTCTTAAGAAGTTTATACAATCATGTAATATTTATTTAAGATCAAAAACTCTTTGTCATCAACCTTATAAACTTCTCTAATTCTTATATGTACTAAAATAACCTTGATCTTTTATTTCTATGGATTTTATTACGGATCTCTCAAATTTAAATTCATATGATTTTATATTTGTGATTGTAGATTATTTCACCAAAATGGCATATTTTATATCATATATAAAATCTATTATAAGTAAAAAAATAGCTAAATTCTTTCTTAATAATATCTATTGCTATCATGGATTATCAAAGGATATTATATCAAATAGACAAATGCAATTTGTATCAAGATTTGAGAAGACCATTTTCAAAATATTGAAGATAGACATAAAACTATCTTCAGTTTTTCACCTTTAAACTAATGGACAAACAAAATAGATAAATCAAATTTTAGAGTAATATTTCAGATGTACCATCAACTATAATCAAGATGATTGAATAACTCTTTTACCATTGATAGAATTTGCTTATAATAATTTGATATATTTGTCTACTCAATAAACTCTATTCTTTGCAAATTATGGTTATCATCTATGACTTGATACTTTTGACTTTTCAAAAGCTGATAATCTTGCGACAGAAGATTTAACAAATTGGTTGTGAAAGCTACATGCAATAATGAACGCACAATTAAAAGAAGCTCAAGAACAACAAAAGATCAATGTAAATATTTACTATAAAGAACAGCTCCAATTCTATGTGGATGATAATATATGGTTACTTCATTGTAATATTAAGACTAGTTGTTCTTGTAACAAGCTAGATTATTATAGGCTTGGACCATTTTTTATTTGTGAACAGATTAATCCAGTTGCCTATCGATTACATCTATCAAATTGTATGAAAATCCATCCTATATTCCATGTGTCATTGCTTGAGGCATACAAGACAATGGATATATAAGGAAGAAGATAGATGCCACCGCCTTCTATAGAAATAGATAATAATGAAAAATTCGAAATAGAAGAGGTTTTAGATTTGAGACGGCATTGAAATCGACTAGAATATCATATACATTAGCATGGATATAATATTAATAAATGCACATGGGAGCCATCTAGGAATCTAGCAAATGCATTAACAAAATTTAATGTGTTTCATTGATGACATCTATCAAAATCACAATAAAAAATTAAAAAAATCCTTGTTGTAAAGCCAAATAGGTTCAAAAGAGGTTTCATTCTATTTTGTACCACTGTCTACTATTTCTTTGAATTTTTTCATGCCAAAAGAGATGGAGAATCAACAATCCATGAATTCAACTCAAGAGCCATCGTTTTTTAATTTATTAAATGAGACATTATGACTATTATAATCTTCAAGATAACAGAATAGAAATGAAGATCTTTAAGAATGATATGCTCTTTGTTACATTAATAGCAAGATATAATGTGTTTGATATCATGACCTTAGAAGAGACTTCTAATATTTGGTGATATTTTTAGAAATATAAACTACTCCTGATAGAATTCCAAATATTATCTTTGAAAGAAGTTATGAAGGCCTCAACAATGATCAAATAACAAGGTGGTCTTCTTGCCCTAGTATAGATTATTATTATTAACTAAGAAGACCTATCAATTACCTTTGAAGGGAATAAAGATCATAGTATGTAGCAAATATAATTTGGCACATCTTAGACTTCTTCTACACGTAATTATCACTCCTTGTGGAACTTGTCTTTAGAAAGGGGAGTAATATCATAGACAAGATTTATCCCAATAATCATCTAATTAATATGGATAAATAGAAATAGATAAAAATAGATTAATTTGATAATATATTATAGAATAGCTTCCTATAAACTTCCTAGATATGGATTTATCCTTTTACATATCTATAGATGATTGATAGGCTAGAAATTTGGCCAACAAGGTAACCATATGTTGCACATGTTGATAGCTTATAGAATAAGCTAACCATGTGTTGCATATATTAATAGCTTGTGGAATAAGCTAAGTATGTGGCATACATATAGGAAACTTGTCTTGTAAGTTAGACACATGTTAGAAGTTCTATAGAATGCCGCCATGTAGTTCTTAGATAGATAATATATATAGAGACAAGAGTGAAGTCTTCTTCACTCTTGTCAACTCTTTTCTTACTTCTAATCTAGTTCAAGAATCTCTTATAATTTCTAGTCTTTGGCAATAGCCATTTTAGTTCCTTCTTGAATATACATAATCTTTTATTTTTATTTTGTCCATTTTTCTTTGATATAGTTTTTACTAACTTATGCATCTATTTTAGTTTGTGGCCTTAACAGCTTTCAAAGGTGTTGCAATAGGCTTGTACTTCTTTATGTTGAATTATTTAAATATTTCTTTAATGTACTTACTGTAATTTATTATAATGGTCTTATTACTACAATTTTTCACAAATTCCACTCCTAAACAATAATAAAGCTCTTTCAAATCACTCATCTCATATTCTTTTTCTAACTTTGATTTTAATTAATCTATTATCTTTAAGATATTAATTAATATAATCAAATTATTAATATAAAAGATAACAATTGGCAAAAAATCTTTTAATTGCATCACATATATAGAATGATTAGTCATATTCCTTATAAATCCCTCATTTATAATGAATGTGTCAATACATTATTACCATGCCCTTGATAATTACTTGAAACTCTACAAGAATTTTTTCAACTTACAAATAAGTTGTTGCATGTTTTTTTGAAGAAATCCTTGAAATTAATCTATATAGATGTCTTTTTATAATTCTCCATTCAAGAAAGCCACCTTCACATCTATTTGATGCATCTCTAAATCCATTACTGCTCTAATTACTACAATAGTTCTAATGGTGGTGAATTTGGCCATAGGAGCAAATATCTTATTGAAATCAACACCAACTTGTGAGTAGTCTTCAGCAACCAATGTTACCTTATATTTCATAAAATTACCTATTATATCCCTTTTGATTCTAAATATCCACTTACGACCAATTAAAGCTCAATTTGGTGGAAGTTGAATTAATTTCTATATTCTATTATTTATAAGTGATTGATTTTTTTTTATAGCTTTTTTTTATTTTATAATATCTATAGACTCTATTTTATCACACAAATTTAATATATCAATAAAAATTATAATATTGATATATTCTTCACTTACTTAAGAAAAGATATGATTCTTCCACAATTCATTTAGTAGTTTTTTTTCTCTCTTGAAATTTATTTTTTTAAACTCAAAAAATGATACTTCTCATTGTCATCATCATTTTCAATATCTTCATATCTTTTATTATTGAATTTAGAAATTGTAGAAGTTCTCTTTTCCATCTTCTTTAGTTTTTCATCTTGATTCATACTATTACTATCTTCATTGTCTTTTTTTGCTAAATTTAAAGATGTGTCTACAAACATACTATTATTGCTATTTAGATATATCTTTAAGTATTTACAAGTACTCTTATGCTCCAAAAATTCAACATCATAACTTTTAATGATCTTTTTAGTATCTAAATACATTAGCCTATATACCTTGATACTTTTATAATATCCAAAAAATACACATTTTGTACCTTTTGCATTAAGTTTGGACCTCATATAATCTGATACTTTTACATAAGCAATACATTCAAAAGTCCTTATATACAAAATACAAGGTTTTTTTCCATTTCAAGTTTTTTGAGAAGTCATTAATGTGAATGTACTTGTAAAGCATCTATTCTTTTTATATATATTGCATTTATCATGGCTTTAGTCCTAAATTCATGCCTAAGGTGTTGAATATGAAGCATACTCCTTGCCATCTCTACAATAGTTTGATTTGTTCTCTCAACAACTCTATTTTGTTGTATAATATAAAAAATAGAGGTTTATCTTACAATACCTTGAATCTTCAAATACTCATCAAAATATTTTGAGAAATATTCACCTCCATTGTCCATATGCAACACCTTAATCTTGAACTGACATTACTTCTCTACAAGTGTTTAAAACTCCTTAAAACTTGAAAAACATTCATTCTTAGCTTTAAGGATGAAAATCTATACGTTTTTTAAAAAATCATCAATAAATATGACAAAATATTTTACACCTCCTATTGATGGCATATTTATAAGTTCACAAACATCCAAATGTATAATCTCCATCAACTTGGTTGCACGTATTGTAACTCCACTTAGAAATGAGACTTTTTATTGTTTATCTTGAATATATCCTTCACAAGCAAAAGACATAGCATTGTTACTTGATTGACCAAGATCTAAGCCAATTACCATGGATTAGAGTTCTTTTATACTTTTGGCATTCAAATGATAAAGGCTTCAATGCCAAATATCAAATTTGTCTTAATCTTGTAGAAACTCAGCAAATATTGCTACTTTAACTTCATTGATCTTTTTACAATTGATGTAAGGATTGCCATTTCTAAAATCTTTAGCAACATCATCTTCATCCAACGTCTTTATAAAACATCCATTCTTGTCAAATTGTACCTTATAACCATATAAAATAAGTTTGCTTATTAAAAGGAGGTTTTTCTTCATCTTGGGCACATGTAAGACTTTTTTCAATCTAATCCTTTTGATTTTGTCATAGACATATTCCAAGTTATCACTTTCTAAAACCTTCTTTAATCTTCTAAAATCTTCTAAGATACTCTTCGAATCTTCTATAGATGCTTTATAACTTCTAAAAACTTCTTAATTTATTTTGTAGTCAAAATCTTCTATAGTTGTATCCATTAAGCTAAAGAAGCTTTTGTAGAAGATTCAATAGGATATAAATCTTGCAATATAAATAAGAAATAAGACTGAGATATATCTTAGTCTTACCAATATAAGTCTTAGAATAATTCAAAGTATTGTCTTATTTCTTGATATCTATTTTTTGTTCTTGCCAACCATCTAGTTCCTTGTTTTTAAAATCAATCTAATTTTACATATTTTTTCTTACCCATTTGCTAATCTATTATCTTGTATCCTTGATAATTTGTTAAGATTGTTAAGTAATTATATCAAAGTTTTAATCTCTTCATAAAGAGTGGATTATCCCTCTTCTTAAAGATATTATTGTATTCTAGAGAAGTGCGGATTACCTTCTAATAGATTGATGTATTTATCTGTTGTAATTTGAATTTTTTTTTAGAATATATCATTATATTTAGAAGTTATAAATTGTCTTCTTTTAAATTAATATCATTTAATAATATTTCTTTTTAATATAAAAAATACTATATTAAAGGCTTGTTGATTTTTTCTTTATGAATATGGAAGTAGATCAAGTCATGAGAAATGCATCTTCACAAACAAAGAATAGAGTGGCAAATTTTATAGATCTTTGAGTTCTTTTGGATAGTGTATAAAAAAATGACATTCTTTTATAATCTAAAAAAAAAATCGTAAATGGAATTAGTATCTAAAAAAACTAAATGATAGATTCATAATTTATAGGAAGAGATTATTTGATTGAAAGAAGTAGGTGGTAGACAAGCTATGTATATGATTCTTATAGAAGTTCCAAGAATTGTCATGAAGGAACCAAAGGCTAATATGCCCGATAAATTTTATAGAATAAGATCTAACTTTTGAGATTTTGTACAACAAATATGACTCTGTTTACAATTATATTCTTATTATTATTTAGATGGATTTATTTAAGTCACTTTTAAAGACACCTTTTTATTAGAAAGTACTTGATTATGGTTTGCTCCACTATTGAAAAAGAATTATCTAATCTTATAAAATTTAGAGGCTTTTATGGAAAGATTTACTGTTGCATTTGGAAATAGTGATTGAAAAAAGGTGGTAGAAAAGAAAATCCAAAATCTATAATAAGTACAATATTTAGCTACAATTTATGCCACAAAATTTCAATAACTTATTTGTGATCTTGATTGGAATAATAAGACTTCTATAACTCGATGTCAAAAATACAGATTAAAAAAAGATATATAAACTAATGAAATCTATATAAAAAAAAAGTAATAAAATAAAAATAAGAAAGTATATATATTAAAAGAGAAACTAGAATGGCTATTACTAAAGGCTAGAAAATATAATGACTCTTGAACTAGACTAGAAGCAAGAAAGGAATTGATAAGAGTGAAGAATATTTCACTCTTATCTCAATATATACTATCTACGTAAAAATTACATGGTGGCATTCTATAGGACCTCCAACATGTGTCCAATTTACAAGACATATGTCAAACTTGCAAAATAAGTTTCCTACATGTTTGCCACGTACTTAGCTTATTCTACAAGCTATCAACCATGAATCATATGTGGCTAGCTTGTTGGCTAAGTTTTTAACCTACTAATTACTTATAGACATGTTTAAAGGTGAATTGGTGTCTATGAAGCTTTTAAGAAGCTTTTCTATAAGATATTATCAAATTAACTTACTTTTATCTACTTCTATCTATCTATATTAATTAGATAATTATTGAAATAAATCTTATATCTGTAACATTATCCTCTTTTTTAGGGATGAGTTTTATAATGAGCAATGATTATATATTGAGAAAATCCAAGATATGCCAAATTGGGCTTGCAACATACTCTAATCTTTAAAAGGTTTTCTTAACTCTTTATCTTGGTTTTGATGGATGTCATTGATGTAACATATTAATTTTTATTGATGCATTTGTTAGAATTCTAGATGGCTCCATGAATATTTGCTAATACCTTATCCGCGCCAATATATAAGATATTACAGCCGATTTCAATGCCATCTTGAATCTAAGACTTCTTCGACCTCGAATTCTTTATTGTTGTCTATTTCTATATGAAGTAATGGCATTTATCTTCTTCCTTATATATCCATTGTCTTGTATGGCTTAAGCAATGATACGTGGAATACAAGATGGATCTTTATAGATTTTGATAAGTATAATTGATAAGCAACTAGATTAATCTGTTCACAAATTGAAAATGGTCCAAGCCTACAATAATCCAGCTTATCACAAAAACAACTAGTCTTGATATTACAATGAAATAATCATATCTTATTGCCTATGTAGAATTGAGGCTATTCTTTATAATAGACATTTACATTGATCTTTTATTATTTTTGAATTTCTTTTAATTGTGCCTTCATTATTATATATAGCTCTGACAATCGATTTGCCAAATCTTCTGCCGCAAGATTATCAACTTTTGAAAAGTCAAAAGTATCAATTCGTAGATAATAACTATAATTTATAAAGAATAGAGTTTGTTGACTAGATAAATATATCAAATTATTATAAGCAAATTCTACTAATAGTAAAAGAATTATCCAATGATCTTGATTATAATTGATGATATATCTGAAATATTACTCCAAAACTTGATTTATCCTTTTTGTTTATGCATCAATTTGAGGATAGAAAATTGAAGATAGTTTTATGTCTATTTTTAATATTTTAAAAATCGTCCTCTAAAATCGTGATACAAATTGTATTCGTCTATTTGATATAATATCCTTTGCTAATCTATGATAGTGATATATATTATCAAAGAAGAGTTAAGTTATTTCTTCACTTATAATAGATTTTGTATATAATATAAAATATACCATCTTAGTGAAATAATCTATGATCACAAATATAAAATCATATGAACTTAAATTTGAGAGATCTATGATAAAATCCATAGAAATAAAAGATTAAAGTTATTTTGGTATAGGTAATGGTTGAAAAAGTCTATAAGATCAATAACAGGGAATTTTTTATCTTGAATAAATGTGGCATGATTGTATAAACTCTTTAACAGCCTTTCACATTTGAGGCCACCAAAAATCTTTTGATATTAGCTCCAAAGTCTTGTTATATCTAAAATATCATGTTGCATGGAAGTTGTGACGAGCTTCAAGAGCATACAGTTGTATTTTGTCTTTTGGAATATATAGGCATCCTTTAAAATAGAGTAGATTATTTTTAAATTCAAACTTAAAAGTATCATAAGATTTAGATGAATTATTCTTAATCTCATGAATAAGAAGGTCTAAAGACATATTTGATTAGACTTTCTTGATAAAAATTGAATCAATAGTCAATATTGATTTCATTGCTTGAAGATGAAATTACTCCGACTTTAAGAGGATTGTTCTTTGTTGATTAAAAGCTGAATCTCCTTCTTTTGGTATAAGATAAGAATGTCTAGAAAGTGCATCAGATAGACCTTGTTGTTTTTCTAGCTAATAAGTAATAATAAACTCGAATCTTAACAAAGATAGGTTCCAACAAGCTTGATGACAATTCAACATGCATATTGACATGAAGTATTCAAGATTCTTATAATCTATATATATAATGTCATGTTGTGATTTGGCTACCATATGAAAAAATTGTACATATATATTTAATATATAATTTATTATATAACTAAATGAAAGCTATATTAATGGATTTTATTGATTATAAGATATAATTAGATTATTAATTTAAAAGAGATCCATCAAAAGGGCTATTATTGAAATTTATATAATTATTTTTTTTTATAGTGATTTTTGAAGTTGATTTTATACTGGTAATAATTTTTATATATCTTAAGTCATCTTTGTTAGACATTAGTGATCCTTGAGATCTTACTTTTTTTTTTTTATTTGATGCTTAGAACACATCTTACAAAAATCTTATAAGAAAAGGAATTAAAAAGAGATTTTTAGTGTAAAAGGGAGTAATTAGGCCATCTATGTGAATGAATAGAGATGGATAATAAAAGTCTATTCCTATTGGCCAAAAATCATGCCCAATTGGCTTCAAGGAGGTTGCTTGAGAGCTTATTAGGAATTAGGATTTGTTTTTCAAAGGGAGTTGAATATTAGAGGCTAGGATCGACAAGTTTGGATTTTTGGATATGGTTTTGGTGCAAATTTTGTGTAATTTGGACTTTTTATGAAGAAGATATAGGTGCTCAAAATTAAGGTATCAAAATTGTATCTATTGTCACTCTTTTGGACATAACTTACATGTATAAAAAGCAATAGAGCATTGGTGATTGGGGCTGAAAAGAACACTTTCTTGGCTATACTTTTTATGTGTGGCTTAATGAAATCCAAACTAGGATGAAGGAAATATTGGGATTTGAAGTTAGTACTTATAAGCTAAGTATAATAAGTGACCTTGATTAATTAAGGGTTATATTTTGATCTATATTTTAGACAATTTGATAAATTTTTGGCTTAAAATTTTCAAGTGTGTATATATTTATATCATAAGACTATATACAAAAAGTTTGTGGTATTAAGATTTTGGGTTTATGAGATATAAAGAAAATAGTGTTCAGGTGTCTCTGAATTAGGATTTTAAGTACTTTCTACGATTTTTAAGCTATCAAACAATCAAAAGCAAATTTATAATTGATTCTTTTTTGTGATAAAATTTAAGAGTATTACCTATACTCTAAAGAAATTTTTATAGAAATTAAATAATTAAATTAAGAATTTTTGAATTCTAAAGTTCAAGAAGAAATAAATCCTTACAAGTGAATAAGGTATTGAATGGTTTTGTGGCAATTTGAGCCTTTTTATACAAATTTATTTAAATAAAAAAGAATTTATTAATAAAAATTAACCTTTTTAATATCATTATATTATTTGACTTTTTTATTAAAGACACATCACTTATTAGACTCTTACTAATAAGTTTCAAATAAATTTTCCACAGCTAATTATCCAATGTATTCCTAGATAGAAGATAACGCCACATGACAATGGTGACTAGACTAGAAGTGCCTTCTAGATAATGACTCCATTCTTGAAAATAATCCACAATTACAAGAAGTTCTTTATCAAGGATTTTGTAGTTGATCTCTACTACTAAAAATTTCTTGAAATAATAAACTACTAGATGAAGTCTGTCATTTGTTGCCATTTGTGACAATACTATGTCTAAAACAAAGTTTGATGCATCTGTTTCTATAAAAAATATCTTAAAAAAATTAATGTGATACAAGATTGGTACAAAAGTAAAAGCTATTTTTAAAGCCTCAAATAATACTTCTGCTTCTTTATTCTACTTAAGTTTGTCCTTACAAGTTAAGCATATAAATGGAACTCCAACTTAAAAATAATTCTTAATGAAGATTTGGTAGTAATTGGCAAATTTCAAAAAATATTATACATCTTTTATTTTTCTTAAAATCTTTTAGTCCATGATTGTTTGGACTTTCTTAAGATCCATCTTGAGACCATCATTCAAAATAATATATCCTAAGAAGTCAATTTGAATAGTATAAAATATATACCTTTCCATCTTAGTATATACTCCTATATCTCTAAGTTTTTATAACATACAACAAACATGAAGTTCATATTCTTTTATATTCTTAGAAAAGTTTAGAATGTCATATATATAATAAATAATAAAATTATTAAGAAATTCATAAAAAATGCTATTCATAAGATGTTAAAAGACAGTTGGTGTATTTATAAGTCCAAAAGGCATGACATTATATTTCAAATGTCTATACCTTGTTCAAAATGCACTCTTCCATTCATCTCTTTCTTTGATGCTTATCAAATTGTATGCTCTTCATAGATCTATTTTTGTATAGATCTTAGTTTAATTCAATTGATCAAAAAGTCCAAATATCAAAAGTAGAGAAAATCTATTTTTAATGATAATCTTGTTGAGCTCTCAATAATCTATACACATCTATAGAACTTTTTTTCTTTTCTTTACAAATAAGATAGGAGCTCTTATTGGAGATTTTAAATAGCATATGAAATTCTTGGCCAAGTTTTTATCAATGTATTTTTTGAATTCCAATAATTTATTTTGTGATAAATTATAAATTAATCCAAATAAAGGTTGAGTTTTTTCTTTGAGATCAACTGAGCAATCATATAGACAATGCTCCAAAAGAATATTTATATATTTTTTTTTAAAAAACGTCTTGATAATCTTGATATTGACTTAGAATGCCACTTGAAGTTTTTTTATCATCAAAAATAGATGTAACATAAATAGCAAAAGGTGATCATTCTTTTATTGCATTCATAAAAGCTTTTGTACTTACAAGTATGGATTTTATTATAATAGACTTATGGTTTTTCACTTGATTAACAAGACTCTTATTAATATTTTGAGAAAATTTAAGTCAACAAGAAATCCAATCTATTCAAGGATTATACTTTTCTAGCCATGATAAACCTAAAATAATTGGATTAGAAGGAGATTTAATTATATTAAAGATTATACAATTATTATGACCATCTATTGTTATATTTATAAGAAAGATTTTATGAGTATTATCTCTAGAAGATAATGGGCGACTATCTATGATTTCTACATGTACGAGTTTAATTTTCTATACTGAAGGTATTCTATGACTTTTAGTAAATTCTTTATCTAAAAAACATGTTGAGGCTCCTGACTCTAACAAAATAAAGGCTTTGTGATTTTTTGGTTTCAAATATATATCTCTTATAAAACAAAAATAGGATTTTGAGGAGATAATAGGACCTTTATTAAGAGTTGTATAAGATTCCAACTGCACAGTTGCTATTGTAGTTGAACAAACTTATTGTTTGACATATTATCTTCTTTGACAGCCATATTTCTTATTTTGTAGTTGCATCATTTTTTTGAATAATGTTGAGCAATGTGCTTAGGTTCTCTACAATATAAGCACAATCCTTTTTGACAACGACAAGTCTTTTTTTGTTCAGTAAGACGTTTAAAATTTACCACATCAATTTGTATGTCTTCTACTTCTAAATATATGTATTGAAAAGACATCAATGTTACCATTGTATTATAATAATGTTGGATCTTTCTTATATAACTCTAAGATTAAATTTCAAAAAATTGATTATCATACTTTATAGCAAAGTCAATTATTTGGCTTAATATCTGAAGATCAAATAAATTGCGCATCAATTTTTTTATCTTATATTATAATTTATAAAAAAAAATGGTTGATGAGTGTATTATCATTATACTTGGTATAAGTTGCTTATTGCCAAAATTGTGAAATATATGATATCACTAATCAATTGTCTTGTTGCAAGATATGAATCTTATTAGTTGTAACACAAATTGTATCATATTTTTTATACATAGATTGAGATTTTATTAAAAATACCTCTAAATTATCTAATATTGGATCATATTATTCAAGAAAAGATAAAAATCATGATAAAGCAAAATCTTAAAATAATATTCTAATAAATCAGATTTGTGATCCTTGAGTTGGATAAATTTGAAGTTGAAGTTCAATCACTAATTGCACTTGATTGATGAATCTTCAAAATTTAGATCTTCTACCATCAAACTTCTTTGGCAAACTAATTTTTTGTTCTTTGATGCTTGAATGGTGTTCAATTGTAGGTGAAGTGGTATAGCTTGAAGTAGCTCCAATCATCTCTATATCTTCACTTCTTACTAATCTTATTGCTTCTTGTAGTAGTACATTGAGTTGATGCATTACGAGCATTAATTCTTTCATTTATTCTTACATTTGTGCCATTGCACTCTTCATTTTAGCAAGCTCTATTATGATAATACAATAGAAAAGGAAAGAATATTTACTCTCACTTACAAAATAAAACACTCAAAAATAATGAAAAAAAATTCTATGAACAATATCAATTTAGAAGTGCATAATCCATAACTTCTAATATACTTATATCTTATCAAGAAAAAGGGATAATCTACTTTTAATCAAAAAAAGAGAAAAAACTCTGATATTATACCTTTATTCTTGCTAATTTGTTAAAAACATGAATTAAAAAAAGATACATAAACTAGGAAAATTTATATCATAAGAAAGTGAAGAAATAAAAATAAAAAAATATATATACTAAAAAAAAAACTAAAATAGCTATTATCAAAGATTAAAAAATATAATGACTCTTGAACTAGACTAGAAGCAAGAAAGGAATTGACAAGAGTAAAGTAGACTTCATTCTTATCTCTATATATACTATCTACCTAAGAGCTATATGGCGGCATTCTATAGGACCTTCAACATGTCTCCAATTTGCAAGACATATGCTAAACTTGCAAGATAAGTTTCCTATATATGTACCACATACTTAACTTTTTCCACAAGCTATCAACCATGCACAACACTTGGCTAGCTTGTTGGCCAAGTTTCTAACCTATTAATCACCTATAGACATGTATAAATGTGAATCCTGATTTATAAAGCTTTTAGAAACTTTTTTTTTAAGATATTATAAAATTAATTTATTTTTATTTATTTCTATCTATTTATATTAATTAAACAATTATTAGAATAAATCTTATATCTATGACATTTGATTTTATTATGGCCTAAAAGACAATACGAACAATTTATTGATTATAATGCCAAGAGTTGAAAACTTAGAAGAACTCATATTTCAAACTATTAATTGTGAAAATTGCCTATTTTAATTGCGACAAGAGATGCAATCAACTTTCAACAATGTATATCAAGGTGCGATTGTTACAGCTTCAAGAATATTGGAAAAGACATCAATATATCCTGAATCCATATAGATTGATGCAACTCAATTTAAGCCATTATTACTTGTAAAGAAGATTAGATGCTAATAAGAGAATCTATGTCTATATTATAGAAGATTTAATTACAAGGTAAAACGATATCTAAAAATATCTAAAGAATTCAAGGCACAAAGTGTAATATCTGAATTAGAGAGATCAAAAAACAAAGACATTTAGCCATAGTAGGAACCTTGCGGTTAGACACCTCCAAATCTACATTATCAAAAAAAAGTCTCTTCTTATCTCCCAATCTAATATCTTACTTTATGCTTCTTGTACATATAAGAACTTCAAGATAAGAGATTTTTGCTAAAGTTCTTTTAGATACTAGAGCCTTAGTATGTTTTATGGATAATTTTTTTGTAATCAAGTATAATTTAGTATTTGTAAAGAAGATCCATCTTATACTTATTAAAGTCATTAATGGATGAATTCTTACATTTAAAGATGTTATTAAAGAAATCTAACCATTGGAAGTGATATTAGGAGATCAAATATTACACATTTTTCTCAATATTATTTAATTTCCAATAAATCATATTATCATTGAACTCCCTTAATTTGAATTACATAATCCTAATATTGATTGGAGTTTGTCAAAGATTTCTTCAAGGTCCAAACATCAAAAGAGAAAATAAAGTGCAACTTTATATCTTGAAACTAAAGCACTTATATATGCCGCAAAGAAAAGAACTGCATTTGCATTGTATACTATTCTAATGAAAGATTCAATTGAACAATTCAAGCAAGATATTTCTAGTTAATATCGTGACCTTGAAGATATATTTGAGAAAAAAAAATAAAAATAGACATGTTATCATATTATTATCCTTATGACTGTGTAATCAAATTACAAGATGGACTTCAACTTCTATTTGGTCCAATTTATAACCTCTCATAGATAGAGCTTACAGCCTTGTAAAAATATATTAATAAAAATTTAGCCAAAAATTTCATTAGACACTCAAAATGACCTTTGAAAGGGCCTATTTTGAGGTCTGAATAAGATAATTGTAAAAAATTGTTATTCATTACCATTAATCTTAAGATTATTGGAATAACTAGGATGAGTAAAGATTTTTATAAAGATTGATTTAAAAGGTGCCTACAACCTAATCAAGATCAAAGAAAGAGAGCAATGGAAGATAATATTTCATACAAGCTATAGATATTTCGAATACAATGTTATGTCTTTTAGACTTATGAATGCACCTATAGTCTTTTAACATATGATGAATGATATTTTTTAAGAATATTTAAATGACTTTGTAGTCATCTATTTAGATGATATCTTAATCTTTTCTAAGAACAAACAAGAGTGTAAACATCACGTACATATGATATTGGAGAAATTACAAAAAAATAGATTGTATAAAAAATTAAAGAAGTATTCTTTCTATCAACAATCAGTTAAATTTTTGGGATACATTTCTTCTAAAAATAGAAATTCTATAGATCCAAAGAAAATAAAAATTATTATAGAGTGGAAATATCTATTATCAATTAGAAATGTACAATATTTTTTAGGATTTATAAATTTTTATAAAATCTTCATCAAAGATTATTTTAAGATTGCAGTTCTATTAATATAATTTATAAAAAAAATAAAATTTATTTGAGATAACAAGGTTGAAGAAGCATTCAAAAAGCTAAAAGAATCTTTTATTTCAGTTCCTATATTTATTCATACAAATCCAATATAAAATCACAATATACATTGATTACAAAAACTTAGAATATTTTATGAATGTCTTAGTTTTGAATCGCCATCAAGTATGATCAAACATATTATTATCTCAATTTAATTTTACATTTACATATCATCCAAAAAAACTTCAAAGAAAATCAGATACCCTTTCTCAACATTTATATATTGTGCCAAGAATAAGAGACATTATATTAGATCAGAAAAAATTAGTCATATTGAAACCATTGTTGTATTATGTGTTGTCTTATTTGAAAATACACTTAGCACTTGGCTATAGAAAGAACATTTATATATTGCAACTAACAAAAAATCCAACAATTTTAATATAATCTTAAATAAAATCTAATTAAATTTTAATCAAATCTTAAATAAATCTTAATAAAATCTTAATTAAATTTTAATCAAATCTTAATATAATTTTAATATAATTATAAGTCAAATCTTAGTCAAATTCTAACTCTAATCCTAATTAAATCTTAAATCAAATCCTAAATCAAATCTTAATCAAATCCTAAGTCAAATCTCAATCAAATCCTAAATCAAATCTTAGTCGAATCTTAACTCAAATCTTAGTCGAATCCTAAATCAAATCCTAAATCAAACTTTAATCAAATCCCAAATCAAATCTTCATCAAATTTTAGTCAAATCCTAATAAAAATCCTAAAAAATCCTAAAAAAATCTTAATATCTTAAAAAAATCTTAACAAAATCCTAATATCTTAATAAATCCTAATGAAGTCCTAATCAAATTCAATAGGAGATTTAAAACCTCAACAATTATCAAATTAATCATTGATCTTCATTCAAAATTTGTACATTTTTTAACCTTTAAATTAAAAACAAACATATAAAATTTGAAGATAATCAAATTGAGAGAAAAAACTCCTAATTCTCTCAAGTGTTGACTGTCTTTCTTTTCTAATCTTGGTTTTGATCTTCTAATATCAATATATTCTTTTTGTACTATTCATATATTCTAAAATTTAACAAAAATTTTGAAAACTAAATTAATTACTAGCTTAAAAAAAATCATTTAAGTCTAATTGGCAGATTGCTTAAAATCACAAAAACCCTCATTAATTCTAAAAATCTAAATTTTGAAATTCTAGCTAATTTAAACTTCAATAACCTTTGATCTAATTGTTGATTAAGATCAAATTCATAATAAATATTTAATATAATTATATGCACAAATCCACAAATTTTTATTTATAGATCTATTAAAAACTCTTAATATACTCAAAAATACAAATCCATTTTATTTTTCAATATCCAAAATTACTCAAATAGAACCTTGATTTTGTATAGCTCTCATAAAATCATTACAAATTCAAAAACCTTCAAACTAATGCTTAAAAAAGTTTTATTGAATTTTCTTTCAAATTCCACTTTTTGATCAACAAAAGAAGATTCCATTTACCGTAGGCGCATGGTTTTGTACCTTGGGGTTTGGTTTTAACCATGGTTCATAACCGTCCCTCCTTGGGCATCAATCCAGGATTTTTTTAAATAATTTTTATTAAAAACTATCTTTTACTTTGATCTTAAGATACCTACAGTAGTATTTTTGCTAATCTACTTGATTTTGTCTTATTTATGGCCCTATAAAGTAAATAGGGCCATAAATATATAAAAAGATAGTATTAAAAATTAATATTTTTATTATTTTATTATTTTATTATTTTATATTTTTATCTATTTTTTAAAAAATAATTTTATAATTTATTCTTCAATTAAGCTTTTCTATAATATATGCCTTATTTTATTCTTTTATCCTATAGCCATGTTACAATACAACATTGTCCAATTTGTAATTGAAGATATTTTCAATATCTAGCTATGCAGATATAATTCTTAAGTCATAAATCCAAAGAGCAATAAAAAGAGATTCATTTGTGGATAGTATTTAATAATATTTTAAAAATACAAAGATGGAAGAAAATAATAATTTTAAGTTTAAAAATAGATTGTTGTATTTCAAGGATCTCCTGTATGTTCCTCTAGGCCCTATAAGACTTCAAGTTCTTCAAGCACAATATAACATTCTAATATCTAGATATTTTAGCTATAATAAGATATTAAAATTAATATCAAGAAATTATTAGTAGCATCAAATGTGAGGATTGGGGAAGGAGTTTATTCAATCATGCAAAATTTATGTCCAAGCAGAGGTCTCAAGATACCAACCATATAGACTTCTCCAACCACTTGTAATTTCTAAGGACCACTAGCAATTATTATCCATGGACTTCATTATCAATTTCCTAATTTTTAATGGCAAAGATTCAATTTTTGTTGTGGTAGACTATCTTACCAAGATGGCATATTTTATCCAATACAATAAGACTATTTTTGAGGAAGAAATGGCCAAGCTTTTTATTGATAATATTTATTGAATACACAGCCTTCCAAATGACATTAGATAAAATAAAAAAGGAATAATTATATTATAGAAGAACTCAAATAAAAATATTTTTATTAAATTATCTTTAAAATATAGATAAAAGATAAGGAAGTAGTAAAAATTAAAAAGTGTTAATGTTGCCTTCTTACAACAGAGGCTTCCACTTACTTTGTATGATCATAAATAAAATAAATTAAATTAAATTAAAAAATAAGAATATAGGCATCTTTATAAAAGAATTGAAAATAGGTTTTAATAAAATTTATTTTAAAATTTTAAGAATTGATATTCAAAGAGGACTAATTGTGAACTTGGGTTGAAATCAGACCTTGAGGCACAAAACCACATGCCTATGGCAAACAAAGAGTTCTTTGATCAATTGAAGAATGGAACATAAGAGCAAACTTTATAAGGTTTTTTTAAGCATTGATTTTATATGATTTGAATAGATATTGACTTTGTAAGAACTTTGCAAAATCAAGGTTGATTGAGGTGACTTTGGTTTTTCTAAAATAAAAAAGAGTTTATATTTTTGAGCATTTTGTGTGTTTAGTAAAAGATCTATTAGTGAAAATTTTATATGTTTGTCATTGTAGTTATGTTAAGTGTATGCTATAAGTTTGAATTTGATTAAACTATTCAATTAAAGGTTATTGAAGTTCAAGTAGGTCAAGATCTCAAAAATTAGACTTTCAAGATTAGTGAGGTTTTTTAAGATATCTATTAATCTATTAATTGGATTGAAGTGAGAATTATTTATGTAAATAGTATATTTAATTTTTTGCATGTTTATAAATTTTAATAGTAATTAAATGGTGCAAAAAAGACATATTAGTATTAGGATATTGGCATCAAGATTAGAAAAAAAAGCTGATCTACACCCAAGTAGAGTTTTAGATTTATCTTCTAATTGGTCAATTAGATCTTCTTCAAACAATTTGTGCATGTTGCCAACATTGTTGTTGAAAGTTTTACAAATTTTGAGTCAAAATCAATTGTTCAATCATTAGCTATTGAGATTTTAATCTACTATAGGATTTGTTAGGATTTGATTAGGATTAGATTGAGATTTTATTAATACTTGACTAGGATTTGATTAGGTTTTGAATAAGATTTTATTAAGATTTGTTTAAGGTTTAGGACTTGGTTAGGATTTCATTAAAGTTTCAATAGAACTTGATTAGAATTTTATTAGAATTTTATTAGGATTTTATTAAGATTTTATTAAGATTTTATTAGGATTTGTTTAGAATTTGACTATGATTTTACTAATATTTCATTAAGACTTATTTAGGATTTAGAATTTGACTAGGATTTTATCATGATTTTATTAAGACTTGACTAGGATTTGATTAAAATTTGACTAGGATTGATTATAATTTTTATTTTTAATATTTTAAAAGAATTTTTATTTAAATATATTTTTTTAAATTTTTATATTAATATTCCTTTAAGAATTAAAATTGTTTAGAATTTTTTTGTGTTTCTTTTATAATTAATTAAAAATCTAATTAAATTTTTTTAATAGCTGAGCATACTTATTAATCTTTAATTATAATTTATATATAATTCTATTGAAGGTGTTAAGACTTATTGTTGCAATTTTTGTTTTATCTTCTACAGTCAGATGCCTAGTGCATTTTCAAGCAAGACTTCACGTAATAAGATACTATTGACTGAGTTTGCATATAATAACATTGAACATTCTTCGATAAAGCAAATTCCATTCTTTTCAAACTATAGATACTATCCTACATCAGATCTATTCCAAATTAAAGATGTGAGAAGTCATACTACAAAAAATCTAGCTATCTACTTAAAAACCATTCATGAAGAATTAAAAATTCAACTACAAATGGCTAAAGATCAACATAAAGACTATGTAGACATCTATTGTAAGAACCAACTAAAATTCAAGGTAGGAGATTGTGTCAGGCTATTCTAATAAAATATACAAATAGATCGACCATCACAAAAGTTAGATTACTAGAACTTAGATCATTTATAATTCTACACCAAGTAAATCTAGTAAGTTTTTATCTTGGGCTATCAAGTAGTATACGCATTCATCTAATCTTCTATGTCTTGCTTTTAAAAATCTATTATAAATCAATTATTGTTGGAAAAGATCTTCCATCACCAATCCTAGTTGAAATTAATGAAGAGCTTAAATATGAAATGAATGAAATATTGGATTTGTATATAAGATATTAATGATTTGAATACTTCATGTATTAGAAGGATTATGGAATTAGAGAAAGAATATGAAAATCTTCAAATAACTTTTAAAATATATTTGAAAAAGTTTACAAATTCCATCAATGATATCCTAAAAAATTAAGATTCAATCACCATTAAAGATTTTGTAGAAACCAACATCTCTTAGATTTTAAATGATCCTTCTTTATCAATGATAGAAGTCCAATATAAAAATGAAAGAGCCATGCCAAGACCTTCATTTATATATAATTATTTTTTCTAAGATTGAATAAATCCTGCTAAAAGCTTGTTAGCTATCATGTCAAATCTTTGTATTTTGAGGAACTTATAGGAACAAGAGTTAAAAGATCCTTTTGTCATATAAGTGCTTAGTAAATTATTGTGACTTTTACAATCCATTAGATTTGAAGAACATAGATAAGGTGAAGAAAGAATATTCTATTCTCAAGTGAAATCTTGTTTAGAATCTTTGAAGATACAACTTCATCACAAAAATCTTGATTCAAATGCCTAAGCTTTGGTGATACTCCTTGAGGTTGGAAAAGTGATTTTAATTAGACCAAAAATTATATTTAGAGGAAGTTTTGAAGATTGCAACAAAGAATAAATTTTTAGATGAGATGTTGATACAATAGAAGTTATATTTAGAGGCTATTGATGTTATCTCAAAGATCTTATAGAACTAGTTATCAAAGAGAAAATTCTCAAATGGAATATTGGTACAATAGAAGTTATATTTGGAGGCCATCAATGCCATCGCAAGGATCCTATAGAACTAGTTATTGATGAATAAAGGATGAAATATGTTACTTTTCTATTCTAACAAATTTTATATTTTTTATATATATAATTTGCTCATCAAAACACTTAAATTTCTCATAGAACTTATTGCTAGAAGGAAAAGTGATGTCACAAACATACTCCAAGTTATTACTTTCTAGAACCTTCTCTAATCTTTTAAAACCTTTTTTAATCTTTTAGAACCTTTTAGAACCTTCTTCAATCTTGTAGAATCTTCTATAGTACTTTAGAATTGTCTTCAATCTTTTAGAACCTTCTAGAATCTTTCTTAGTCTTTTAAAATCTTTTTTAGCTTTTAAAACCTTCTTTAGTCTTCTAGAACCTTCTTCAATCTTTATCAAGGATGCAAGATAGCAGGTTAGCAAAGAGACAAGGAAAAGATTACAATATTAAAATGATTTCAAGAACAAAGAACTAGATGATTGATAAGAATAAAGAAGTAGATTGATATCAAGAAACAAGATAATATTTTGGATTGCTCCAAAATTTATATTGTCAAGACTGAGGTGTATCTTGATCTCACCTCCTATTTATGCTACAAGGCCTATATCCTATTGAATCTTTTAAGAGTATCTTAGAAGATTTGAAAAGATTGAAAAAGATTCTAAAAAATTGAAATAAATTCTAAAAGACTAAAGAAGATTTTAAAAGATTTTAGAAGACTGAAGTGAATTCTAGAAGATTAAAAAAGATTTTAGAAGATTCTACAAGACTATAAAAGATTTTTAAAAACTATGGAAGATTCTAGAAGACTATGGAAGGTTTTAGAATGTGATGACTTAAAATATATTTGTGACATCACTTTTTCTTTTAGCAACAAGTTTCACAAGGAGCCAAAGTGATTTGATGATCAAATTATATATATAATAAATTAAAAATTTGCCAAAATAAAAAAAACATATTCCATCTTTTATTTGTTGGTTATCAGTTTAACAAGACCCTTGAGGTAGCATCAATAGCCTCCAGATATATGTTCTATTGTATCAACGTCCTATCTAAGAATTTGCTCTTTATTGTGATTTTTAAAATATCCTCTAAATATAATTTTTGGTCCATTTGGAATCATCCTTCCAACTTTAAAGAAAATTATCAGAGCTCGGGCATTTGAATCAAATTTTTTTTAATAAAGCCATACTTCTAAAGACTCCAAACATGGCCTTATTTGATATTAGAATATTCTTTTTTTGCCTTATTCATATTCTTTGAATCTAGCAGATTGTGAAAGTTGCACTAATTTACTAGCCGCTTATATAACAGAAGAATCTTATGACTCTTGTTCTTGTAAGTTCCTCAAAATACAAAGATTTGACATGGTAATTAACAAGCTTCTAGTAAGATCTATTCTATCTTGGAGAAAATGACTATATACAAGTGAAGGTCTTGGCGTGGCTCTTCCCTTTTTATATTGGTCTTCTATTGTTGGTAGCAAAGTATTATTTAGAAGCTAAAAGATGTTGGTATTTACAAAATCTTTAATAGCAATTGAATCTAGGTTTTTTAAGATATCATTGATAGAATTTATACTTTCTTAAGTACATTTCTAAGATTATTTAAAAATTCCTATGTTCTTTTGCTAATTCTATAATCTTTTCAATGGATGAAATATTTTAATCATCCACATTTTATATGCAAATCTAATATTTCATCCACTTTGTATTCAAACTCATGATTGACTTCAACTAAGATTAGTGGTAGAAGAGTTCTTCCAATAATATTTAATTTATAATAAGTTTCTAAAAGTAAGATATGGAAGATTGGATGAATACGTATATTACTTAGTAATTCAAGATAGAAACTTATTGGATTTAGCTAGCATAGAATTGTAAATAGTCCAAGTCTTTGGTAGTCTAATTTTTGTGATGGTCAATTCATTTGTATATTTTGCTAGAATAGCCAAAGACAATCTCATACCTTGAACTTTGGTTAGTTCTTACAATGAATGTCTATATAGTCTTTATATTGGTATTAAGCCATTTGCAATTAGAATTTTTAATTCTTTATGAATGGCTTTTAAATAGATATCTTGATTTTTTACAACATAACTTTTCATTCTTCAATTTGGAATGGATTTGCTCTAGGATGGTGTCCATAGTTTGAGAAGAATGGAATTTGCTTCATTAAAGAATATTTGGTGTTATTATAAGCAAACTTGGCCAACAATAGGAAGTCCATCCAATCATCTTATTGATAATTTATACTGCAACAAAGATACTATTCCAAGATTTAATTCACCTATTTTTTTTTTACCATTAGTTTGAGGATGATAAGCTAATGAAAGCTTGATCTTGACCTTCAAAAGTTGAAATAGTTCTCTCCAAAAATTTGATATAAATTGTGGTCCTTGGTCCAAAATGATGTTATTTGAAAAGCTATGTATTTGGTAAATATTATCAATAAAATGCTTGGTTGTTTCTTCTCTAGAAATAGTCTTGTTGCACCAGATGAAATGTACTATCTTAATAAGATGGTCTACCACTACAAAAATTGAATCTTTTCCATTAAAAATTGAAAGGTTTGTAATGAAGTCTATGAATAATAATTGTTATGGACCCTTAAGAACTTGAAATGATTAAAAAAGTCCATATAGTTGGTGTCTTAGGACCTTTACTTGGCACAAACTTTATATGATTGGATGAATTTTTTCACCAATTTTCACATTTGAGGCCACTAATAATCTGTTGATATTAATTCTAAAATTTTATTGAAGCTAAAATGTCCAGTTGCTAAAAGGTCATGTCGTGCTTAAAGAATTTTAAGTCTTATAAGACTTAGAAGAATATACAAGAGATCCTTGAAATATAACAATCTCTCCTCAAACTTGAAACTATTATTTTCTTCTACCAATGAATTTTTTGAATATTATTGAATATTATCCACAAATAGATCTGTCTTTATTACTCTGTAGATTTTTGTCTTGAGAGCTATAACTATATAAATAGATATTGTCAATGTCTTCAACTTTGTATTGATTTTTACAACTGAAAATTTTTTAAAGCAAAATGCTACTAGATGGAGTTGACTATCATCACTAGTTTGAGAGAGCACAAATCTAAATACAAAATTTGAGGCATCTATTCCCAGAATGAATAATTTTATTAGGTCTATATTGACAAGTATAGGAGCTAAAGTAAAGGATTCTTTAGCTTCTTGAATGCTATTTCAGCCTTGTCATTTCAAATAAATTTTTTCTTGCTTGTAAGTTGTGATAATGGAGCTTCAATCTTAAAATGATCTTTAATGAAGATTTTATAAAAATTTACAAATCCCAAGAAATATTAAATATCATTGATTGGTAATAGTTGTTTTAACTTTATAACAATTTATATCTTTTTTGGATCTATAAAAATCCCATTTTTAGAGGCAATATATTCCAAAACTTCAACTAATAGTTGATAGAAAGAGTACTTCTTCAATTTGGCATACAATCTACTTTTTTGTAATTTTTTCAATACCATACATATATAATATTCATATTCTTATTTATTCTTAGAGAAGATCAAGATATCATCCAAATAAATGATTACAAAGTCATCTAAGTATTCATGTAAGATATCATTCATCATATGTTGAAAGATTGTAGGTACATTTATGAGTCTAAAAGACATCACATTATATTCAAAATATCCATACCTTGTAAGAAATGTCGTCTTCTATTGATCTCTTTCTTTAATTCTAATTAGATTGTAGGTGCCTCTCAAATCAATCTTTATAAAAATCTTTGCATGTCCTAATTATTTTAATAATATTAAGATTAATAGTAATAGATAGCAATTTTTTATAGTTATCTTATTTAGACCTCAATAGTCAATGCACATATAAAAAAAACCATCCTTTTTCTTCACAAATAAGATAGGCACTTTGCTGTTGTATAGTAATACGATCATGAGGTGAAAGAAGAAAAGATTGAATATATTATAGAGGAGCTCAAATAAAAGAATTTTAGCAAATTATCTTAGAAATATAGATAATAGACAAGGAGATATTAAAAATTAAAAAGTACTAATGGTGCCTTCTTTTAAAAGAAGCTTCTACTTACTTTGTATGGCTATAAATAAAATAAAATAAAATACATTAGAAAAATAAATGATGTAGGCATCTTTAAAAATGGGTTAAGAATAGGTTTTAGCATATTTTATCTCAAAATTTCAAGAGCTGATATTCAAAGAAGACCACTTGTGAACCTGAATTGAAATTAAACCTTAAGGCACAAAATTGCATGCTTATAGCAAATAGAGAGCTTTTTGGTAGATCAAAGAGTGGAATTTGAGGGTAGACTTTAGAAGATTTATATGAGCATTGATTTAAAATTATTTAGAATAATTTAGATAGATATTGACTATATAGGAGCTTTACAAAGTCAAGGTTGATTTGAGCAACTCTAGGTTTTGTGAAATAAAAAAAAGATTTATATCTTTTAGCATTTTGTGAGTTTGTTTATAGATCTATAAGTGAAATTTTGTGGATATGTGATTGTAATTGTCTTAAATATCTACTATAAGTTTGAATCTAATCTAGTAGTTCAATAAAAGGTTATTGAAGTTTAAGTCAATAGGAGTCTTAAAAATTAGGTTTTGAAGATTAAAAAGAATTTTTAAGATATTTAGCAATCTACCAATTGGATTGATGTGAAAAATATTTATATAGATAATAGATTTGATTTTTTATCTATAAATGAATTTTGAAAGCAATTGAATAGCGTAAAAAGAAGATATTGGCACTAGAAGATTAGCATTAAGGTTGAAGAAAGAGGACAACCTACATCCAAGGAGATTTTTGAGCTTATCTTCTATTTGGTGATTTGGATCTTTTTCAAATTTTTTGCACATGTTGCCAACTTAGTTGTTAAAAGATTTACAAAATTTGAGCTAAGATCAATAGTTCAATTATTAACTATTGAGATTTCAATCTACTATAGAATTTATTAGAATTTGATTATAATTCAATTAGAATTTGTTAAGGTTTGATTAGAGTCTAGTTAGGATTTATTAAGATTTACTTAGGATTTATTTAGGATTTAAGATTTGATTAAGATTTGATTAGGATTTGATTAAGATTTGGTTAGGATTTGATTAGAATTTGGTTAAGATTTTATTAAGATTTGATTAGGATTTAGGATTTGATTAAAATTTTATTAAGATTTGATTAGGATTTAAGATTTGACTAGAATTTTATTAAGATTTGATTAAAGTTTAGGATTTGATTAGGATTTGATTAGAATTTATTTAGAATTTAGGATTTAAAATTTAGTTAGGATTTGACTACAATCTTATTAGAATTTATTTAAGATTTAGGATTTGATTAGGATTTGATTAAGATTTGATTAGGATTTGACTAGGATTTGTTAGGATTTGACTAAGATTTTATTAGGATTTGACTAGAGTTTAATTAGGATTTGATTAAAATTTTATTAGGATTTATATATAATTTTTATTTTTAATATTTAAAAAAATTATATTTTAATATATTTTTATTATTTTTTATTATTTATGATTTTTTTAAAAATTCTTTAGAATTTTTTTGTATTTTTTTAATAATTAATTAAAAATCTAATTAGACTTTTTTAATAATTGAACATATTTATTATTCTATAATTATAATTTATATATAATTCTATTAGAGATGTTAGGACTTGTTGTTCCAATTTTCTTTTTATCTTCCACAACTAGATGCTTGATACATTTTCAAGTAAGACTTCACATAATATGATACCGCATGTAATTTTGAATGTCTAATAAAATTCTTAGCTAGATTTTCATCAATATATTCTTACAAGGTTGTAAGCTCCATCTTGTAATTTCATTACACAATCATAAGGATAGTGTTTTGATAACATATCTGCTTTCTTCTTTTCAAATATGTCTTCAAGTTCATGATATTGACTAAGAATATCTTGTTTTAGTTATCTAGTTGAATCTTTCATTAGAATAGCGTATAATGCAAATGCAGCTTTTTTCTTTGTTACTTGTATAAATGCTTTAATTTCAAGAAATAAAATAGCACCTCATTGTTTCTTTTGATATTTGGATCTTAAAGAAATCTTTTACAAATTCCAATCAATATCAGGATTATATAATTCAAACCAAGGAAATTCAATGACAATAGGATTTATTGGACATTAAATGATATTGAAGACAATGCGTGATATTTGATCTTCTAGTACCACTTTTAATGGTTGAATTTCTTCAATAATATCTCCTAATATAAGATATTATCCATCAATGACTTCGACGAGTGCGGGATGGGTCTTCTTTATAAGTATTAAATTAAACTTGATTGCAAAATCTTTACTTATAAAGCATATTGAGGCTCCAATATCCAAAAGGATTTTAGCAAAAATTTCATGTCTTAAGGTTTTTATATGTAAAAAAAATATAAAACATGATGTTGGATTTGGAGGTAGGAAAAGACATTTTTTTGGTACTTTAGATTTGAGGGTGTTCAACCGCAAGGTTTCTATTGTGGTTGGACATCTTCATTTTTTAATTTTTCCAATTTAGATATTATACCTTGTGCTTTAGATTCTCTAAATTTATTTAAAGAATTTATTGCCTTTTAATTAGATCTTCCATAATATAAATATAGATTCTCTTGCCAATGTCTAATCTTTTCTACTGGTATTAATGGCTTGAATTGATTTGCATCAATTTGCATGAGTTCAGAATATGTTAATAGCTTCTCTGATACTCTTGAAGATATAATAGACATACCTTCATAGGTATTGCTAAAAATTGAATGCTTCTCTTGTTATAACTCAAATAAGCAATTGTCACAAGTAATAACTTGAGATATGAGTTCTTCTAAGCTTTCAACTCTTGGCATTGTAATTAATAAATTCTTCACGTCGTCTTTTATGCCATAAAAAAATCGAGTCATAAAAGCCTCATCATTCCAATCAAGATCTAAAATAAGTTTTGTGGCATAAATCATAGCTGAACATTGTCCTTATCATAGGTTTTGAATCTTCTTTTCTGCCACCTTCTTCCAATCACTATCTCCAAATGCAATAATAAATCTTTCCATAAAAGCCTCCAAATTATATAAGATTAGAGAATTCTTTTCCAATAGTGGAGCAAACTATAATTGAGCACTTCTTGATAAAAAGGTGCAACTTAAGTGAATCCATTCAGATAATGAGAAGGATATAATTGTAAGTAAAGCCGCATTTGTTGTACAAAATCTCAAAAGTTGGATCTTCTTCCATCAAATTTATTAGGCATACTAGCTTTTGGCTCTTTCATGACAATTCTTGGAGCTTCTAGAGGGGTTATGTATATAACTTGTCTACAACTTACTTCCTTCAATTGAATAATCTCTTGTTGCAAATTATGAATCTCTTGTTTAGTTTTTTTAGATACTAATTTCATTTGCGGTTTTTTTTTTGGATTATAAAAGAATGTCATTTCTTCTCATATAATATCTAAGAGAGCTCAAAGTTCTATAAGAGTTGTCACTCTATTCTTTGTTTGTAAAGATGCACCTCCTATGACTTGATCTACTTATATATTGACAAAGAAAAAATCAACAAGTCGTTAATGTTGTATTTTTTATATTAAAAAAGAATATTTTTAAATGATATTAATTTAGAGGAGGATAATCTGCAACCTCTAAAATATAATGATACATTCTAAAAAAAAAAATCCATTCTTTCCAAAGAAATATCAAACTATAATAGATAAACACATCAATCTATTAGAAGGTAATGTGCACTTCTCTAAAATATAATAGTATCTTCAAGAAGAAGGATAATCCATTCTCTATCAAAAGATCAAAGCTCTCATATGATTATTTAGATAGTCTTGCTAAACTATCAAGAATACAAGATAGCAAATTAGCAAAGAAAGAAAGAAAAAATTATAAAATTAGAATGATTTTAAAAATAAAAAATTAGATGGTTGACAAAAACAAAGAACTAGATAATTGACAAGAACAAAGAACTAGATGATTAACAAGAATAAAGAACTAGATGATTAACATGAACAATGAATTACATTGATATCAAGAAACAAGATAACACTTTGGATTGCTCTAAGACTTGTGTTGGTAAGATTAAGATGTACCTCGCTCTTGCCTCCTATTTATACTATAAGGCCTATATCCAATTGAATCTTTTAAGAGTATCTTAAAAGATTTTAGAAAATTGAGGAAGATTTTAAAAGATCGAGGTAAGTTCTAGAAGACTAAAGAAGATTTTAAAAGATTTTAAAAGACTATAAAAGGTTCTAGAAGACTAAAAAAAATTCTAGAAGATTTTAGAAGACTATAGAATGTGGTGACTTAAAATATGTCAATGATAGTATTTTAAAATCTTTTGAGATGTTTTTAAAAGCTTCTATAGATGTTTTATAGATTTCTAAAAACTTTCTAGTTTCTTTTGTAGTTAAAATCTTTTATAGATATTTCCATCAAGTTAAAGAAGCTTCTATAGAAGATTCAATAAGACATAGACCTTACAGTATAAATAAGAAGCAAGACCAAGGTATACCTCAATCTTGCCAATACAAGTCTTGGAGCAATCCAAAGTGTTGTCTTTTTTTTTTAAATCAATGTAATTCTTATTCTTATCAACCATCTAATTTTCATACAAAGTGACCTAATTTTCCACAAATGAAGCAAGTTATTACATTGTTTCTTATATTCTTATATTCGTTGGAATAGCTAACTTTGCCTTATTTTGAAAAGAGAGCGAAATCTTTACTTTGATGCTCATTTTTTTTTTTTTTTCTTTTGGTCATTTTATGAGCAAGTCTTGTCATAACATAGTCCAATATGAGTTTTTTGATCTTAATGGACTCCAATGCTACAATTAGATAATTGTAAGATTCTAGGAGGCTCATAAATAAGGCTATGATAATATCACCATCATCTAAAGACTTGTCAACAATTGCTAATTAATTTATAAGAGCCTTTATCTTGACATGAGCTATGAGATTATCACCTTCTTCTATTTTTAAAGCTAGGAATTTTTTCTTTGCCTATAGAATATTAAAAAGGTTCTTGCTTTTATAAATATTACAAAGAGTCTTCCATGCTTCTGCTAGTCTATTGCAAAAAATGATGTGAAAGAAATTGGCCTCATCCAAATTAGTGGCAATCATACTAAAAGCCTTTTTTTTCAATATTTTAAGTCCTTCTTCTCTTTAATATCAGCATCTATACTTGGAAGGGCTTCACTTTAATCTATAATATTCCAAAGATGTAAAGAAGCCAACAAAAGTTCTATTTTTTTCTTCAAATGATAGAAATTCTCTCTTCTAAACTTCTCAATGACCCTCAAGCCTTCATCTTCACTTGAAGCCATATCTAAAAAATATATATATCAAAAAAGTTTTAAAAAAGGAATCTTTAATCTTTCAAAATCAACAAGAAGGTGTTGTTGCCTTAAAATCCTAAAATGCCTTCTTTGTAAATAAACAAGTGGTTTCACTCTCAAAACACTCTCAACTTCACTTCTAAGACTTTTCATAAGTCTTATGAACTATATAAGTATCTTGTATCAGATTTGCCACTCTAACATTACTTTTATACTCACAAGTTACTTCTTAGCACCATAATAAATCTTTTAAGCACCTTAAGCATTTTTAATACATAAAACCACAAAGTTAGTCTATCAAAGATCTAACTCAGCAAGAAAACACAATACTAGTGTCTTTAAAAATATCACTTTAAAGTATAAAATTTAAAATATACTAAATAATAAGTAAGAGTAATATATAATCTAAATTTAGATATAATAATAAAAATTAAGAGTTTCTAAATTCTAACATCAACAATAATAAAATGATCTATTCCTTACAAATACAAAGATTGCATAGAATTTCAAAACTTATAAGCAAATATAAGTGGGTCCACAACCTATTAAAGGAAAAGAACTAAGAAGTTCCAACACTTAGCATCAACAAGGATTGTACACAAAATAAAGTATGGAGTAAGATAACTCTTACTTCTAACTTCTTTTATTTATAAATAGTGGATATTATTCTAATAGACAACTTTTATCTTTTCATTCTTACATTCATCAAACCTACCATTAAGACATCCTTTGATATATTTTTTATGCTCTTACTTACTTTTGAGGCCATTGTCTTTGTGGCTCATCCATAAGATAATCCTTTCATATTCCAAGAGCCAATCCTTTGACTATTAGTAACTTACCTAAGATAATATTTACTACATAATTATTTATTATTTATTTTTATTATTATTATTTTAATAATTATTATAAATTTGAAATAAAATTTAAATATTAATTAAAATTTAAATTTATTAATATAATATTTTTAAATATTATGTGAGTTTATTTAAGATAAAAAATAAAATAATATTTTTATTTATTATTTCATTTGATTTTTAAATTTTTTATTATAAATTTATGATTTTATTATTATTATTATTATTATTATTTAAATGTCCAATTTATATACTATGTATTTGTATGAGCCACATCACAAATTTGCAGCTTGATTTTATTTTCGGTCATAACATTTGTTCTAACACCTCAAATTAAATACAAACTTTAATGTTGAAGATCACAAAAAAGCACTACCTAACTACTAATATAATTATTTCAAATATTTTTTCTTTTCTAAATCACAACTAAATTAAGACATGACTTCCTAATGATTAATTTTTTTTCAAGCTTAAATCAATTTTATATGATTTGATATAGATAATCTTGCTTCTTTTTTAAAATCTTAAGACAATTTCCACTTCAAAATATTGTTTTATATTTATCCACAAGCCATTATACAACCTATACCAAGCCACATGTCACAACATCTCTAAAGGATTTATTGCCTATATTTGATGGCTGGATCTAGTCTTGTAGAGTTGGCAAGCATACTTTAAACTTGAAGTTGTTGGGCTCTTTGTGGTGTGTCAAGACAAATCTTGTTGCAAGATTCCTGTGTATGGTATTTATGAGTTGCAACAAAGGTGCAAAAATTCTTTTCACTATAGTAGGAAAGTGATTATATTGTAAATGTGACAATAAGCAAAAATGTCTCTAGTTATATAAAACTAGAATTTTAAAAAATTAAGATAGATTTTTGTCTTATTTTTTAAAATTTTTATAATTAAGTTGGATAAAACTATGAATATAAATATTTATACTATATATTTTTTTCTTTTTATTTTCAGATAATTTACATCTTCAGTTGTAACATATATATATATATATATATATATATGTACATTATTATTTTTTTTTAAAGAGTTACATGTGAAAGGCCCATACAGTTTTTTTTAATACTTTATACTTTAAGTTTCAACATTGAAAAATGTTTGAATTGTTTAATGTAACCATTAGTATAAATCATAGTAATATATATACTCTATGATTATGATAATTTGGTTTATTTACCCCTGTGTTTTATTGAAATATGTTATCTTATAATTGATGTACTGTAGCCATTTGATCTCTATCATGACCAAAACATTAAACTTTTCTTATCTTTGCATCAAGTAACATTGCACTATGTGCATTGTATTTATGATTTTATGGAATATTTTTTGTTGTTTGCTCTTCTTTCCTAATTTTTTCCTTTCTACAATAAGATTTTGTGATACCTTGAGAAAAAAGTAGATATCCTCAAAGGACAGCATTCTCAGAATGAAAACAAAATTGGAAGAAAAGAAGAAGAGTTGCATCTTAAGGGGGTTCATTTTTATTACTTGGGGTTGGATACAAAAGGTAGAGTCTTACTAATTCCACAATAAAAGTAAATACAATACTCATTTTTTCTCTGTAAAGAAGGACTTTAAATGTCATACAAAGATTTCTCTATCCATAACATTATTGTCAACACTGTTTTTGTTATCTGTGTTTCTTTTTTTTAATTGATCTATTTTGCAGTTAGGTGCATATGTATTGATTGATTAATTGATTTATTGTATTTTAAATTCAGGATAACAGCAACCAATGTATTAGAAAATATGCATTTTTTCTTAATAAGAGATAGTGGTTTTTGAAATGCACAGACTGTGGTTGTACCTGTTCCAATTGAGCACAGATATGAATATGTAATCACATGGATTTATTCATAAATACACATGAATATTTACATCTAATTGTATGCATATTGACAAAAACACATAGATTAAGATAAAACATATTCAATTGTAATTATTTTTAATAATACATCTTGTCTTTCGTCAATCTAGAAATCAATATTTGATTTATGTATTCAAAAAAATGCACAAAAAATTTGATAATTGGAAAAAAATAACAACTTAAATTGATAATCATTACACATGCATGACAACAAATTCCAAATGTATACAAGTGCATAGTAGTTTCTATAAACCATTGCAAAACACTAGTTTGCATTTGAAATCAAGATATGTAAAAAGAATAAAATTCCAAGAACTTTACATATTTAGAATATTTTTATTTTATATACTATTAAAATTAAATAAAAACATGAGAATGGGCAATGCAATTCATAATCTATTGCAAAACAATATGTATTGTCTACAATAAGCATGTAAAAGCTCATTTGTTATCTATATTAGCAACTTT
Source organism: Physcomitrellopsis africana (assembly GCA_036785485.1). NCBI lineage: Eukaryota > Viridiplantae > Streptophyta > Bryopsida > Funariales > Funariaceae > Physcomitrellopsis > Physcomitrellopsis africana. Next base: position 25,428 of record JAWRVF010000708.1, on the reverse strand, counting down.
TCAATCTACACAGGTTAAATTGTTGCTTGATGGTCTTGTCATACCCAACTAGCAAACAATTTTTTTGTATCATAACATATGTATCAAGAAACAATAGATGACATTTTGGAACACATTTGGGTGAATTTGACATATTTCACACCTTCTCCTATGCTCTTTGTTATCCTTGTACAAACTTATCAAACAAATCAATGTTTCTCCTCAATTTTTTTTATTTTAATATACAGACACATATTAAAAATTGATCACATGATAGAACTCCCTTGTCATGAATGGGCACTCACAAAATGATGGTGTTGTCAGTGCCCTAATCCATTGCCATCTATGTGGCACTTAGTGGAGGGAGTAGGTGAAAAAGGGGATAATGAAATCTCCCTTCAATTAGATCCAAGGTGGGGGGCACTAGCCACCAAGCATGCTTGCTTGACAACATGGCTCCCACTCTAGCTCCATTCTCCTGAACAAAAGTCCACTTTCTTAGTAATGGAAAACATGGGTTCTAATCTTCTCCAAGCTTCATACACTCTCCACAGTTTTTTTTTTTTTTCATGTCCCTTTTGCTCCCATTAGATGTAGAGACTTCCAATGATGTGATTGTCTGTTTGAGAAGTGATTTCATCTGGGCTTTACATGGATGATATCAAAACATTTTTTCATGCATGAACAGAAAATTTCATCAGCTAATTCCCAATAAAGCCAGCAACAAGGCCTTATGATTCATCATCTCCAATGCCCAGTCAACTTTTCCAGCAATCAGCCAGAAGTTCTCCAGCGTTCCCAAGTGCATCAATTAACCAGGGCCTTCAAGCGGTAGAGGGAACTCAGTTCTCCAGGGAGGAAGCAAGGATGCGACCGATGGAGGGGAACATGATGATGTGGAAAAGTAAGTACAAGATGGAAAGGAATACGATGTAGAGTACGAGTACGTTACCACAATGGATGTAGGGGATACCTAGCATCATGCAAACAAGCAACCCTGGCCATGGCAGGACAAGCTCAGTCTCGGGCTTGTCTCGCACACCCACCCCCCCTCCTCCTCCTCCCGATTACCGTATCAGCCCCCCCGCGGAGGAGTTCTCACCAAGTTGCGATCGGTGTGTGCGACGGACGAACGGTGTGCGAGCGAGGTTTCTGTGGTCGATTTGGTGGAGCGGCGGAGAAACTTGAGCCGGGGAGGAGTGCGCGTGAGGGTTTTTCTCTCCCCTTTTGGACGGGGAAATGGTTTTTTGAGGATGTGTTGGAGTGTGTAGGAGCTTGTTCGTTTTCCTTGTGTTGGATCTTTCCCTTTGTGCGAGAGGTGAGACGTGTGAGCGTTGGGTGGATCCGGCACAATGTTGACCAAGTTCGAGACGAAAAGTAACAGGGTGAAGGGGCTGAGCTTTCACCCGCGGCGGCCATGGATTCTTGCCAGTCTGCACAGCGGTATTATTCAGCTGTGGGACTACCGAATGGGAACGCTCATTGACCGATTCGATGAGCACGATGGGCCAGTGAGGGGCGTCCATTTCCACAAGTCGCAGCCCCTGTTTGTATCTGGAGGTTAGATTTCTTTACTTTCTAGTGGGTTGAATCGTCCGACGAAGCTGTTTCGTCGCTTCGATGGATAGGATCCGCTGTATATCAGTGTTTATGAGCTCACTGGGATTTTGGTCGTTGATCTAGTCACTGGAGTCTCTTCGCATTGTTTGTTAAAAGTAGATTCCACTTCGAACTTAAGTTGATTGAGGGCAGTTCCATTAGAAGCAAGATATCCATGGCGATGGCGATTTCAGGTGTATTGAAATTGATTATGCCATGTCGGTTTGTGCTCTTTGGGGAAAGCTGTGTTAGGGTTCATATTGGGCACGTGCTGCAGCTAGTTACTGTTGTTGAATGAGGAATCTGTAACAGGCTTCTCGTCTGTGATGGTGTTTCGATAGTTAGAGAGTTTGGTCGCTGATATTCTGTGAAATGAGCCATCTGTCGTGGAGGTTTGAGAAGTTTGCATGGAGGTCGGGATTCATGTACTACTTTGGTCTACTTCAAATCTTCCTCTATTCAGGAGATCAGGATTCCGTGTCCATCTCCATATATTATTTTTCTTGATTGATTATTATGCCTGGTTTTACTTGGTGGGATTCCCTAGGTTCATGTGATCTTTTTATCGTACCTATATAAAGTTCAATAACTGTAGGAATTGCAAAATGCAGGGGATGATTACAAGATAAAGGTATGGAATTACAAGATGCGGCGATGTTTGTTCACTTTGTTGGGTCACCTCGATTACATCCGGACGGTGCAATTTCATCATGAAAGTCCGTGGATTGTGAGTGCTAGCGATGATCAGACCATCCGCATCTGGAACTGGCAATCTCGCACATGTATTTCTGTACTCACTGGGCACAATCATTACGTGATGTGCGCATCCTTTCACATTAAGGAGGATTTAGTGGTATCTGCATCATTAGATCAGACTGTACGAGTTTGGGATATAGGCGCGTTGAAGAAGAAATCCGTGTCTCCAGCGGATGATATGATGCGACTCACTCAGATGAACACGGATCTTTTCGGAGGAGGTGATTCCGTGGTGAAGTATGTTCTAGAAGGTCACGACAGGGGTGTCAACTGGGCATCATTCCATCCCTCTTTGCCGCTAATTGTTTCTGGAGCAGATGATCGTCAAGTGAAGCTTTGGAGAATGAACGGTACTCATCTAATCCACAGCATTTTTTTATATTTTTTTAATATATAATTCGATCGACTGGGCACTTTTAAAACGACGAACTTCATGATTGTCAAACAGATCTGTTTGTGATTATTTAATGCATTGCTTGTGTGGTCCAGGACGTCTTCATTACATTTGTACGGAAGTTAACTCTTGTAAATTGATTCAATCTCTAATATTGTGCAGATACAAAGGCATGGGAGGTGGATACTCTGCGGGGGCACGTAAACAACGTTTCTTGTGTCATGTTTCACGCACGCCAAGACATTATTGTGTCAAACTCCGAAGACAAGAGCATTCGTGTGTGGGATATGTCTAAGCGCACTGGTGTGCAGACCTTCCGAAGGGAGCATGATCGTTTCTGGATTCTGTCTGCCCATCCAGAGGTGAACCTTCTTGCTGCTGGTCATGATAGTGGAATGATCGTCTTCAAGTTGGAGAGAGAAAGACCTGCTTGTGCGGTTCAAGGGGGCACTTTATACTACGTGAAGGAGCGCTATTTGCGCACTTACGATTTTGCTGCTGGAAAGGACAACCCCCTTATTTCCATTCGGCGAACAGGGTCCATGGGTCTCAATCTGGGCCCGCGATCCCTTTCATATAACCCAGCTGAGAATGCAGTTTTATTATGTTCAGATGTTGACGGTGGTTCTTATGAGCTCTATATCATCCCTAAGGAGAGCTCTGGTAGGAGTGAGGCAGCTCAGGAGGCAAAGCGTGGTTTAGGTTCGTCTGCAGTCTTTGTGGCAAGAAACAGATTTGCTGTCCTTGATAAGAACCAAAACCAGGTCCTCATCAAGAATCTGAGAAATGAAGTGACCAAGAAAGTTACTCTTCCTTCTCCAAGCACAGACGTGATCTTTTATGCGGGAACTGGCAACCTTCTTTGTAGGTCAGAGGACAAAGTCGTGCTCTTTGATCTTCAGCAACGTGCCACACTAGGAGAGGTCAGCTCTCCTTTTGTTAAGTATGTGGTCTGGTCAAGCGACATGGAGAACGTTGCATTGCTTAGCAAGCATGCCATAGTTGTGGCCACCAAGAAGCTTGTGCATAAATGCACTGTTCATGAGACTATTCGTGTGAAAAGTGGCGCATGGGATGAGTCTGGTGTGTTCATATACACCACCCTTAACCACATCAAATATTGCTTGCCAAATGGAGACAGCGGAATAATTCGAACACTAGACGTCCCAGTGTACATCACGAAAGTCAGCGGAAACTCAATCTACTGCTTGGATCGGGATGGCAAGAACCGAGTAATCCAGATTGACGCTACTGAGTATACATTTAAGCTAGCACTCATCCAGCGCAAGTTTGATCAGGCAAGCTACTGGCGTTACCTTTGTCAATATCATGGTTCACATGCAGGTCTTATTACAAATGTAGCATAGATACTCTCTCAAGTATAGTATTTATATACATATATACAAATTTAGCAAACCACTCTCTAAATGTACACTTGCCTAGAGTGCTTGAAGCTAGATATGTGGGCTCTAGTTTGTAAATCTTAGTTATTGTTCGTGATTATGAAGTTTATGCTTTTTGTGTAGGTGTTGCACATGATCCAAAGCTTGCAACTATGTGGACAGTCCATAATTGCATATCTGCAGCAGAAAGGATTTCCGGAGGTTGCCTTGCACTTTGTAAAGGATGAACAGACTCGCTTCAACTTAGCTGTTGAGTGCGGCAACACCGAAGTTGCAGTGGCATCAGCCAAGGAAATTGATCAGAAGGATTGCTGGCACCGCCTTGGTGTAGAGGCCCTACGCCAGGTAAATGTTCAAGCGGGAATTTTCGTTCTTGATGTATTAGCATACTGTCAGCTCCAGTCTTTAGAAGCTGGCAGACTTTCTTGTTTGGGATTTCCAGTGTGCCTCTCACCTGTCATTCAGTTTCCGTACACTTTTTCCTGGGGTTCTCGTATGAATAATCCTTCTGCTCTATAGCTTCCCTTCTTTTCGATTGAGTTGGAAATTTGTGTGTTTCTCTAGAGTTGAGAAATGCTCTTCTTTTATATTGTCGGCTAATAATCATAATCATACCCTTACTTATTACTCATTCTATGCTTTTTTAGGGGAACCACGAGATTGTTGAGTATGCATACCAGAAGACAAAGAACTTTGAGAGACTTTCTTTCTTGTATCTTATAACTGGTAATATGGAGAAGCTCGGAAAGATGCTGAAGATTGCAGAAATGCGTAATGATGTCATGGGGCGCTTCCACAATGCACTTTACCTTGGGGATGTTCAAGAAAGAGTGAGGATTTTGGAGGAATCCAACCACTTACCTTTAGCGTATGCTACGGCCAAAGTTCATGGGTTGACTGAAATAGCCGAAGAGTTGGAAAGACAGCTTGGTGACAATGTTCCTTCTCTCTCTGAGGTAGTCAAGTCCGTTTTGTTAATGCCTCCAAGACCCATTCTTCAGGAAAACAACTGGCCGTTGTTGGTGGTTAACAAGGGTCTCTTCGAGGGTGCTTTTACAGAAGCTGTTGCAACAGCTGACATAGAAGATGAGGATGGAGCTGCAGGAGCTTGGGGGGCAGAAATAGATATTGTTGAGCCAGAGGAGGGTTTCAATGGAGAGGCAGTGATTGTTGTGGATGAAGAAGACAGGGGTGAGTATCATTTGAAGCAGACGTTCTGTTTACCGTGTGTGGGTATGACAGAACCTAGATATCTGAGAAGCTATTTAATTCTTTTTTTAGAATTAAAGGAGTAACAATATGATTTTGTCTTCTTGGTATGGTTATTTTTTCTTATATTCTGTTTGTTGGCCAGGTGATGATGAGGAAGGAGGCTGGGAAATGGAGGATCTAGATATTCCAGCTGACGCGGCCGTACCTGACGTTTCACATGAGGCTGCCTATTTTATTACTCCTTCCGCAGGAATTCCAAAAAGTCAAATCTGGATTCAGAACTCGTCTCTCGCTGGAGAACATGCTGCTGCTGGCTCTTTCGATTCAGCTATGAGGTTGCTGAGTCGTCAGCTTGGAATCCAGAACTTCACACCTTTGAAGAACGTTTTCTTGGAACTTCATCTGGCAAGTCAAGCCCTGCTACCGACTCTAGTATCTGTACCAGAACTACCCCTGTTTTTGGAGCGAGGATGGACTGATAGTTCACCCATCAATGCAAAGGGATCACCTGCTATCTTGACGAAGCTTTCTTCTCTTGAAGAGAAGCTGAAGGTTGCATACAAGGCGACTACGGATGGGAAGTTCACTGATGCTCTTCGGTATGTGTTTAGACCTTTTTATTTTATTTATTTTTCTTTTCTTTTCTTCTCTCCAGTTCTAGCATTTTGTGTTTGATTTTCCTATTGAAGAGCAGCTCTTGTGATAGTTGGTTTTCATTTCACTGACAACCTTGATTAATGATTTTTGTGAATCTTCAGGTTCTTCCTGGATATTTTGCACACAATCCCTGTTGTTGTTGTGGATTCTCGCAAGGAGGTGGATGAGGTGAAAGAGCTTCTTGGGATTGCTAAGGAGTACACTCTTGCGCTTAAAATTGAACTGAAGAGGAAAGATCCGGCATTAAAAGATGATTTGAAGCGCCAATGTGAACTTGCTGCTTATTTCACGCACTGTCAAATGCAACCCACTCATTTGAAGCTAAGTCTGATGTCAGCTATGACAATCTGTTTCAAGTCCAAGAACTACAGCACTGCTGCCTCCATCGCACGAAGACTCCTAGAATTGAACCTGTCCCCGGCTATGGCAAGCAAGGCTCGGCAGGTAAATCTTATCATATTTTCCCTTAAGAGGTGGTTAGCATACTTGTTGCACATTCAACGTCCTTTATCATTGTCTAATGACACTAATCACGGGAACATGAAGATACCCTGGTGTTCGTGCATACCATGACTCTATGGTCAGTTGAGTTTCTATTGTGAAGTGGTTTCAGCAATCCATATTTTCCAGTTTTCAATTCTAGGTACACTAATGAAACTTCAAGTCAATGATCCTTACGTGCTCCGCACGTTTTAGTTCTATATTAATGATCATTTTCTCTTGCAGGTCTTGCAAGTGAGTGAGAGAAACCCTAGGAATGAGATGGAGCTGAACTATGATCCTCGAAACCCCTTCGTCGTCTGTGGAGCTACGTTTACTCCAATTTACCGTGGCACCAAGGATGTTTCATGCCCGTACTGCAAAGCACGTTTTGTTCCAGAAACTGCAAACAAGCTGTGCCCTGTTTGCGATCTTGCTGTGGTTGGGGCTGATGCCTCAGGCCTACTATGCTCTACTTCACAGATGCGTTAACTTCTGAGTCTTAATGAGGGGTGGTAAAAATAGGTAGAGAATCTGGAGGTTTTGCACCTTAGTGGGTTCCTTAGAAGTGCTGTGAGAGCAGTTTTGAAAAGCCGAAGGATGGTTAGGTCTTATTGAATGCTCTATGAGGGAGTGTAGTAGGTTTCGCTTAGACATTTCGATTCATTGTACTTTATGTACACAGTATAAGTCCTTTATTTTCGACATCTTTTCTGGAATTTTTTATTTGCGGTATTGCATTTGCAGAAGAACTTCAAAGAATCCTCAATGTCAGTTTTAGTCAGGTGTGTACGCAGCTGATAGTTTCTCGAGGATCAATATCTTTCAACTTGGCTCTCCTGTGAATTAATCAAATACCTGCTACAGAGTAACTGGTGATCACAAATGAGTGCGGAGTTTGAGAAACACATGCTCATCCTTCAGTTCTTGGTACACATTTTCTGAATTGCGGTTCGTTTCACACCCCAATTGCTCTTCATGGAGTCACACTGAAACCCTAATCAAAATTCCATCGAAGGACATGAGAACTAACACTGTCTACAATAATCACGCCTGTGGTCCCATCGCATCGAATTTAGTATCTTAAATCTAAGGTAAACCCATGAATCACTACTGTATCATCGTTGGTTTTTGGTGCTGAAATTCAGATTATCTAAATCTGCACCCAGTAATCATTTCAATCAAGAGAAGAATTAAGGTTGTAGCTCCAGCTTTCAGACTGATTGCACTTAATGCATTCACAATTTGTGTGGAATCTTTATTTACATTCCTCTTGTTAAAAGTATTTTAGAATTAAATTATTTGTATTTTTCTAACTAGTTAGTGCTGTATGAGAATAACACAACAATTTCACGGAAAGGGTAGCTGCTTCTCTCAACCTGCAACTTGTGATACCAATTTCATTCGGAAGTGATTATTACACAGTAGATTGTTACTGTACATTAATTTACTGAAATTATTTTCAAAATAAGAATTAGAGGTTTATAATTGAGGTTTATTCAAAATTGACGAGTTCAAAGCTCTCCTGGGAACAGCTTACTGTTCAATAAATTCGTGCGCGAGCTGAAAGAGTAGTTGTAATCGTCAGGGCTCTGGCTGCGTTCCAATCCGCCTGGGACGCGCGTGAACTGTGACGGCATCAGAAAGTAGAAACTCAACACACGAAGACCGAAGAGCCCAAGCTGATGCCCATCACTGAGAGCGTCTTCACAACAACGCTTGCTTTTTCAACAGATTCGAGAAGAAACAGATAGGAAGCTAGGGTTTCGATTGCGATGGCGGATCAGAATTCTGCGTCCGTGACTAAACTTGAGAACAAGGAGGCTGCACCAGCAAAGAAGCTATGGAGTGATGAGGATTTTGGGGAAGTTGATATTAGCGGCCTCAAAGTCGTAGAACCTGAGAGCGCGGAGGATATTGTCGACCAGCCGGCGCGCATCAAGAGTGAGACAATTGTGGAGCCAGAGGAGATCAAGAAGGTGTGGTAGATTGATAGGCTAATTTTTTTCTGATTTTGTGGAAGAAGGTTGAGTAGTGGTATTGATTATTGGCATCAATTCTTTTTCCGAACGAATGCTTAAATTAGATAATCTGGGTTATTCGCGCGATATTCGTGCAGGTTGTTGCAGATGATACTCCGTATACATCTGCGAAGAGTTTCGAAGACTTAAATCTGTCGCCAGAGCTCCTACAGGGGTTGTATTCGGAAATGAAATTTGAAAAACCTAGTAAGATTCAGGCTGCAACGCTGCCCATGATCGTTTCGCCCCCTTACCAGAACCTGATTGCACAAGCTCACAATGGTTCAGGAAAGACAACTTGTTTCGTTCTTGGTATGCTGAGCCGGGTTGATCCCAAGCTGAAAGCTCCTCAAGCTCTATGTGTGTGCCCCACTCGAGAGCTTGTTATTCAGGTATCGAATTTTTGTTTCGAGTCTTTTATATAGTAGTGAAAACGTGTCATTTTCGTAGTATATTTTGGTATCTTGATTTACATGCATTTTTAGTGGCTAAACCTCTAGTATTTCAGTTTTTTGTAGTTTGTAAATCCTGGTGCGTCATTCATTGTTGGAAGATCGTATTTGTGGGTGACCTTACAATCTTGGATTCTGCAATTCAAGATGCAACATGCAAGGAGGATTGCATAAGGTCATTCGCGTCAGTAACTTTAGAAGACTCAAGGTTTATTTGTTTGTGAGGACAGAATGAGGAGGTGGTAGCTCGTATGGGGAAGTTCACAGGAATAACAACAGCATGTACAGCGACTGCTGAAACAAACAGCCACTTATATTCGACAAGGCGTGAAAAAATCGTTGATCAGATTGTCATCGGCACTCCAGGTACTTTGAAGCGCTGGATGACGAAGGATAAAGCTCTTGACACAAGATATGTCAAAGTGCTGGTTTTTGATGAAGCTGATCAAATGCTTGATCAGGTGAGCACTGACCTTTTGTACAGCACTTCTATTTCTTCTGGTTTAGGGCTCAGGAGTAGCTGCCTTTTCTTCCATCAATTGCTACTAATTATTTTTCGTTTTGTTCCGATGCTAAGCAACTGAATTGTGTTTTCGAATTTCTAGGTTGTAGACTTTCGCTGTATTGCTAGTTTTTCTGCGCCATGTTGTTTTGGGCAAGAGTTTTGAGTAAGGTTTTGTGTGCAGGATGGATTTCAAGATGATTCACTTAGACTATGGAGAGACATCAACAGAAGTGGAGGAAATTGCCAAGTAAAATTATGATACCCTTTCAATGGCAAACTCTGTCATAATTCCAGCGAATTCAGGTATCGCTTTTTGTAACCATTCGTGGTCACTTGGAACTGTTTTTGATTATTGGTGTGTTCAATTTTGCAGGTACTCTTGTTCTCTGCAACTTTCAGTGATAAAGTTAAGTCCTTCGCAATGAAGACGATTCCGAAGGCCAATTACATTTTTGTAGAGAAGGAGCGGCTTTCACTCGACGTTATCCGGCAGTACCAAATCGTGTGTCCAACTGCTGCCTCAAAGATCGATGTACTCAAGGATCGCATCTTTCCAGCTGCAGAGAAACTAGGCCAATCAATTATATTCGTCCGTACACGTGGAGCCGCTAGTGAACTTCACAAAAGCTTGGAAGAAGATGGTTTTAAGTGCACAAGTATACAGGGTGGTCTCACCCATGAAGAGCGTGATCGTGTGATCAAGGAATTTCGAGCAGGAGAAACAAAAATCCTCATTGCCACGGATGTGCTTGCACGTGGCTTTGATCAGGCCCAGGTATGTTACGTTTTGTAAATGATATCGTTGGAATTGTTTTATGGTGGTGGACTTTGTGTTCTGTTATGTTTACGCGTGTGCTAGGAGTTTCTGTAAACATCTGCTGCGTTGCTGTAGAACTTGATTTTTTCCTGTATTACACCTCTTTCTTAATTTATCTTCTTGCGTCACTAGATTTGTAGACTCATACTGTCACTTAAAAGTCCTCTTCGTCATTCAGGCGACCATTTGTTGCATTTGATATTCTTCCTGTGTTTAGAATGCTAATACTACTATTTTTTTCAGGTCACTTTGGTTGTTAATTATGATTTTCCTGTAAAAAATACTACGAGCAGACACACTTATGCTGAACCTGACTATGAAACATATCTGCACCGGATTGGTCGAAGTGGAAGGTTTGGACGCAAAGGTAAAACATTTGCACTTTTGGCTTGCTAGGCAGCAGTATAATGGACGTAGACTCCCTGCCCTGGGACATTTCGAGTGGTTTCGGGTTGGAAGGTTACATAGCGTGCACCGTTAAGTGACTGAGATTTGCATATAGCATTTTTTTTTCTTTGCAGTCTACTTTCAGGAATTACTTTTAATCCTCTCTTATATTATTGGTGCATGAACCGGCAAAAGTTGAGCATCTTCATTTACAATTATCTGACGATAAGATATATTTGTATCTTAATAGGTGCTGCTTTCAATCTGCTAGTTACTGAAGAGGACAAGAGAAACTTGCGAAAGATTGAGCAACACTTCAATAGGATCATCCCTGAGGTAGTGGGCGTGATCATGTAGATCGTAATGCCGTCTTTTTAACTGTATATCTGTAGATGTTCAGTTTCCTTGTTTAAGCTTGAGATACGTGTGACAGAGACGCACATATCTTGCCAAACGTATCTTTGTTAACATGATTTACAGTACTGTATTGTATGTGATAATAACCTAATCTGTTGCTGCTGCTTATTAGGCGAAGATGCCGTAGTTTGTAGCCTTTAGGTCCAGAAATTTAATAACTGCAGACGTTTTTAACTCGTGTTGATTTAATGTCCTTGGTTTCAGGTGGCTTGGAATAATATCGACGATATCGAGAAGGTCTTGAAGGATGCAGGCCTTGCATGATTTTTGCTTCTTTTCAGTGGCTTATAACATTTTGCGTTTCTATCCTGTTTTTGTGAGGATCCTTTGTACAAGATAACAATCACCTTCGATTTCAGGAATCGTCTATAAAGAGAGGTTACTGTTGTGCAGTTGAGTTCAATCAAAGAAACCATGAAACTTTTACCATCAGATTTGGTATCTCCGATATTCCCCACATGCATGGTAAGAGCTATTGGTGGATTTATTTTTGTTGTTTTAAATATAAATAGAAGAAGAAAAAGAAAATTTAAGTTCAATTTAGTTAGTTTCGATCTGGCCATTAACACGTTACAATCTGCCCAACATTCGCTTTCAATTTAGTGCTTGTGCACTATTGAAAGGCCCCCAGGTCATTGACCTTGTGTTATACGACGAAGAGCATAGTTCATGAAGTAGCTACCTCAAAAAGCACGTTCTGTGTAAAAGTGAGGATCTGTTTTGAGCTACAGAAAAGGAATCAAGGTACCCTCAAGGCCATAATTCTTCTACATCCAGAAATAGCAATCCCTAAACTCTCAACTTATCAAATTACTTCTCTTTCGAATTTTTTGCACAATGGAAAAGTTGCTGACAAACAGATGGAAGCTGCCTTACATTGTGTAGAAATTGGCTGCATCAAAACGTCAACCGGTGGGCGGTGGCATCAATAGGGCATGCTCCTTTGTAATTTTGGTGGCATGAATCAAATATATGCTGTACAGAATATAGCATTCATTAGAGGGAGAAAAGATGTTAAAAACAACTATGCATAAGAGGTATGTTTTTGCATAGTTTTATCCTACTTTTTTCTGGATTGAGTTAAATGAAAACTTGTAATTTTGAATGTTAAATAAAATGTAACTAAACTTTAATTGTATATTTATAAAACTGCTGAACTTTATTGTTGAACATAGTTTAATATCAACTTGAACTACATTTGAAAAACTACTATACCAAAAATTGATTTCCTAAGAAATAATACACATATATAATAGTATTTTTATTTTGCATTTTAACAAATATTATGCATATTGAGATCAGGGTCTAAATTGTATATGTCTCTTTTAGGAAGTGTTTTGATACCAAGCTACAAGATGGATACTTGAATGTGAAAATTAAGATTTGGAATGCTTGGGTGTTAAAGAAAACAAAATTAAATAGCTTATATTCTTTTAATTCTAAAATTTCAAAGTTTTCTGTTGAATGTCCTAAAAGTAATAAAGGACATGGAAGCATAATAAAGGCTAAGAATCTCAAAACTTTAAAATGCCATATCTCTCTTATAAATTTATTGAAATGAATTCCATAAAAATAAAAATAGAAAATTCTACAAGTTTTATAAGTTATATTTATATTGAAAAAGATTAGAGACCATCTAAGGCATAGATGATTGGTCTTAATCTTCTTTCTTCAAGACAAAAATTGAAGAAGTTAAAAGTTAAAAAATAATTTTTATATGTATATGTAGCAATATAAATTCAAGAGATTTATTATATATTTATATATAGTAAATTCAAGAGATTTTCTAAATACTAAAATAAATGTATCATCAAATGGTGTAGAGAATACAAAAAATAATTTGATTTTTTAGAAATATGTTGATAATGAGTGATATAGGTATTAGTAAAAATAAAAATATATATTTTTAAAAAATAGATATATTTAATATAGTAATCATTATATTTAGTGTATATATATATATATATATATATATAGATGATAAAATAAAATAAATAAAGTTCAATATCAAAAGTATGTGGTATGGTGTTTTATCTAATTTTATGTATATATTAATTATATAAAATAGCAAAATTAAATTAAAAATCTAAATTTTAATAGTTGTAAATAAAAACCAATAACTTAGAATAGAATAAATTAAATTTAAAAAATTCTTTAAAATAAATTTAATATAATAAAATTAAGAAATTATTATAACTTTATAGAATGTGCAAATAAGGTTTGATCTTACTTTTAAAAAATCAAAGCCATTGCTATATTAAAGGTAGCTATTTAATATGTGCTACTAAATATTATTAATATAATTAGTAATTAGGTTTAAAATATGTTAACTCGTATTGTTGAAAATTTAGAATACAAAATAAATTGTTTAAAGTAAAATAGTTCAAGAAGTTCTATACTTGAATAACTAATATATTATTAGTGAACATTGTTATGGATTTAAGCCAAATGACATTATGTGCATTATTTTTGTAAAATAATATTATAACATTACTTAAAATTTGAATAATTTATAAGAATATAAAAGAAGAAATAAATAAATAAATAACAAAAATATTGCTTTTATGTCATAGAGGTAAGCATTGCATACTACTTAATTTGAAATTACTTTACCATTAAGTCATAAAACAAATACATAGAAGTAAGAAATATGACTTGAAGTACTTTAATAATAAAGAATGAAGAATGAATATCTTACATTCTAACTTTTGGAATATCAAAATCATCTTATTTAAAATTGTGACTTAAATTAGCAAAATTTTAAAGAAAAAAGATATAAAATAAATTTAATTTAAAAAGAAAAGAAAAAAAAAATGAATACATCTTTCTTATTACTTTTTATAATGAAGCAAGTAAAAAATTTATTGGAATCTATGCATAACTTAATCACATGCACAAAAATTATCTAACCAATTTGAAGTCACATTGAAAAAAAATTAGAAAAATAAAAACTAAATTTGTCTAAAATAAATCTAGATGAGTTTTTATTTTAAAAATCTTTAAATTTAGGCCATACTTTTGTTGGTTTTGCTCATGTTTTGTGGAGAATACACCATTCATCTAATACATTAAAGTATGTAAACTAAGGTTACCATAACAATGAATCAACTAATGATTTTGTATTTTATATGTTAGTGAAATTTAGGTAATTTAAACAAAAGGTTGATATCCAACTATGAGTTTTGCAAAACAACGTACAACTAGAGAGATGGATGAAACCATGCTGTGGGATTTCATTTACAAGGATAGAATTTGCTCTCCACTTCTTGTCCTTGCCAACACATAGGAAAAGGGTGGGGAGCAAACTGAACCTCTAAAAAAAGCTTTGAACACTTCGTGCGTCAAGCAAGTGCTTAGGTGGTGCAGGCAAGGATTTGTGTCCTTTATGTCTTGGCTTTGAACTCAACCAGAGACATTGGCATCATACACCATCATATATGGACTGATAAATTAAATATTGAAAGATTGAAAAATATGATTAACATAAACTTTTCTCACCTTGGTGAGAAAAGCTCACGCTTGGCTTCCCAGTCATTTAGTAGGTACACTCAAAAACTTCAATCCTAACTCAATAATCATCCAATTATTCTACAGAATCTGGAAGGTGTTTCTTGGTGGCCTTGCAACTTCCATAGTCAAATTCTTATAACATGCCAAAACTCTAAGTTCGAGCTAATCAATTTAATCACAAACTTTCTTAGCATAAGCTGCAGACACCACATTTATGACCACGAGAAAATGTAACGGCTGCAATACTGTTTGGGACGGGAATCATCAGCATCTGCTCAAGTACAATAAGACTGAGCACGGCACAGATGACATGCTCAATCTGCAACTTAGGCCTTATTAAGAGAGCCCAAATAGGGGAAGGAAATATTAAGGTAACCTTACGCCTTATAAAAGAGCTTACTGTAAAATAGGTTTAATCGAGCTCTTCTATTCTACCTCCTACGCTACTAGCAAAGCTTCCATTTCATTTAACTTTGTTCAAATCTCCTCCATGAAGGTTAATACTTGGAAGTATCCTACACCAATATTCTATAATGGAGCATCCACCTTTCCTAAATGATCTGTAGATATCAAATTGGCATACATAGTCTATAAATAAATAAAATCACATAATGACCCCCCCTCAATACAATGAATAACTAAAACATTCAACCCAGATATGGTTTACACCGTGTTCAACAAAGGCCACGTGCCAAGTTCAACAGTTGGCACGTAGCGATAAATGCGAACTCGGTTAACGAGGGACAAACTGCTAGCTAATGCAGAATCTCTCGAATCTGAATCAGTATACTCAGACCCTTCATCATGGAACGCAGATATATCACCAATAAGCTCAAAGGTAAGAGCTCGGACTGCTACTGGAACTTGAAAGTCGAAATAGAGAGGGGTTCCAGGTTTAGCAATTGGTAACATATATTCTCCAACAGGCATTGGTTGTGTATTCATATCCTGAGCAAGCAGACAACAAAAAGAGAATGTAAGTTGATTCAATAAGGAACGTCTTCTCATTAGCGAAACCACTCTTGACGGATGGCATGATTTCAGAAAAATAGATGTGAAACTACACATGAATCACCCCTAAATATGCACAGGTAGCAGTACTGTTATCTGAACGCAGGTTGAGAAGTAAAATCTACAGATCCATACGAGTAAAGTAATAGATATCTATGATTTTTAACAGTTTCATCATATGATTGAATACAGATTGGTCCACACGAATGACCGCCCTGTGCAAAAGAAGCAATAGAACGTCATATATAATCATACGCATACAAAATCAGATGGTTTAAGGACGGGCTTACTTGCAAAGCACTGACGCGTATGCGGAGTGTGGCAGGACTAATATGCGACTCGTCTAAATAGCAGGGGAGAGCATCGTCGGTAGAGTGCGCGTCATTGAAGGCAGACACAGTGTACTTCGCTGCATATCTAATAGCCGTAGGAGAATCAAAACGGAACCCAGCAACACTTGGTGTCAAGGGAGTGACTACTTGCTCTACAATCCTTCCCATAGCAAGAGAACGCTCCATCTCAGTTTGTACCTGCAAATCAAGGAAAACATCTTTATTCCACTATTAAATTTCCAAAATTGAGCAGCCAGCACTGCAGTATTTATGCCAAATGTTTAACGTAATGCTTCTTTTCTTTCAATACAGATTCGCAACTGCTATCAAATTCCAGTGTAACTGCCTGCCAAGCAGCGTTTACAGGAAGCACAAAAGACCAAAATTGGCAAATTCAAATGTTTACTCTAAAACAATAATTTCTCATAGCTAATCAAACGAATGCCAACCCCAAATATTAAGGACGCAAGCAAAACCAGAGTACACATTACGAGATGACCCTTCCCTTCTGGCAAAACTTTCAAACCAGCAAACTGTAAGAAGGTGAATATAACTCACTCTCAATCGGCTCATTCGTGCTGGAGCATCTAGCATGGTCTTCAGGGACATCCTGTCCATGGATGCATCCAAGCTAAAACTTTCTTCTCGAAACTGCTTTCCTAAGACCAAAATCCTTTTGGCGTGGAGGAAAGGAAGACCACCATGAGAAATACTTGGTCTCTCATCAAAACTGAAAAGGTCTGGGACTGTTTGTGATGAGGGCTTCAGGCTGAACTTCAGCCATATTAAACGACACTTCACAGGAGAAGCTAACTGATAACGAATCTGACAAGGAGTGGTAGAATCATGAGGACCGTATATATGTCTTGCACCCTCAGTCTCAGCTGCCTGAGCGATATCCCAACGACCCAAATAGTTCCGTTCGCTCTCGACCATCATGTTCCCATACCAGATGTCCACCTGAAGTTTTGAATGATTAGTCACCTTACTTGTAACAGTCTAGAAGTAAATATTGCACAAGAGAAACGCAAACATCAACCTTCAACTTGAACTTCCAAAATATGTATTCCAACGGATACATTAAATTTTTAGTATCGTAGTCAAAAAAAAAAAAAAAAAAAAAAAAAAGAAGAAGAAGCTTAAAGGTAGTCATCAGTAAGATGGTCAGCTTACGTACAAGTGGAACATCCTGGCTAGTATAGCCACACGAACTGACTAGTATCACAATGGTGTTAACGACTGAAGGAGCAGCCAGTAGTACACAGAACTCCACAGTGGGTGCTCCTATTGGTGCTCGCCAGAACGACTTGGAAGTTCCACTGTTCCATGGGGCTAACAGAGACTGTGCAGGTTCTGAACCTTCAGCTGTACTTACCTGCACAACGTCAGTACCAACCTAATCATACGCCCATCTAGGAAGATGTTTGGTGAAGAAGCATACAGCTTTGAAAAATCATATTTCCACAGTGACATTTAAATGCTATAAAAGTATAACCCTTGGCCAATGAGAGTAGAAAAAGAAATGAGAAATTGAAAACGAAAAGAGAGACAAAATGTGCTTCTAATCTGAGGTAGCCAGAACAGAATCTTCTCTACAAAGGCCCGCAAATTTGCTCAGAGTTCTTCGCTTTTATCAACATGATTGGGCACTTACAGAGGTAACCAAGGTTGCGTAGGGATATTCTGCAAGAGACATCTGCCCCCGTAATACTGAATTGATATCCTTCTGTATTTCAGAGGTTGCAGCCGTAACACCAAAGCCCAAGTTCGCAAGGTTTTTCAAAGCTTCATAAGCTGCAGACTGAACCCTTGCTTTTCTCCTCCGAGAAGTAAAGATCTTGACTCTGTCCAATAATATTGCATTGGCAGCAAGAGAAGGTTCACACCTGTTCAACAAACAACGCAAAGTTTCTGTCCTAATTACTAAGAGATCAACATTGCAACTAATAGCAGAAAACAGGCACAAATAATAGGCAAATAAGGATCATGACTGTGGAGTACATCCTAAAGTTAAAATGAAATACCTTACTTCGACGTTGACAGACTCTTACAAGCAAATTATACAGTGACACGATCAAAGAACAGTGGAAAATCCATATATTCAATATAATGATTATGTAAATGAATAACTTTCTAAAAGTGTGAGATATACATCGCATTTAACAGGTCGTTGTATTAGCACTCATGGGACATACTATGATGTCATATACTAGGAAACCAAGCATGTGTCATGAGGTACGGGCGTACCTTTTACATAATACGATTGCCTCCTTTTTGGGAATGCCAGAAATACTCCTAACACTTTGGCGTGTAATACATGCAACGCAGGCTGGTTGATTACAATCAGAACATTGATATAACTTTGTGTTCTTATCAGGTAACGTTCTTGCTTTTTGTATGCTACTCTTAGTTAGAGGAACGTAACGGACACCACAGGCAGGATTAGTGCAACCGAGTTGTACAACATCGTCGCCAGATCTATCAATAATGCCAGAATCTGCTAAATCTTGACCAACTGCTGCATTCTCTTCGTCCTCGGCCACTGCTTGAGAGACTAAAGCTAATTGAAACGCCGCGTGCCTAACCTGTAGCAGCTCAGAACGAATAAACATGTCAAATAAATTGACGTTGACAAAAACAACACTTGGGTGTACTAAAATTGCTTCCAAGAACTTCACACCAAGTGATGATCCTAATTCTATAAAATCTGGTAAGATATATGACGCCAGAAATTTTACATTGAAAATTCAGATAATCGAACCGCTAAAGAACTATGTAGAAGATAGTACATGGAAGCACCTGGAAAAGATAATTGGGATTCAACAACTTATTAGGATCGATCGATGCTGGATCACGGCCTATTAATTTGATAAGAGTATGATCTCTCTGAGCCGCAGATAGCCCCAATTTGAGCCGTTCAATTTCAAGCTCCATGGCTTCATCGTACGTTAAGGTTTTTGACTGTATCACACAGGTAAAAGTCAACATTCCAGAAAGGCATGTTATTAAGAACTATTACTTGCGTCATCAAACACGAAAATAAATCAAGGATTAGAGCTGTCGATTATTGATATGGGTGCTTCAAGTCACGATCCTAGGTTAATGGTATGAATTCACAGGCATGAAATTTAAATATACGCATGTACTTGTACGGTGACCTGACAATCCAATCAAATTTTCCATACACAGAAATGACATTAGCGAATGTCTAGAAAGGGAGTTTCAAAATGACATACAGGATCCGACTTGAAGAAGCTTTTTACGATTTCAATATACTCCGCTGCAGCAGATACAGATTCGGCCTTCGACTGAGGTTCATTTATTTGGCTGTTCTCACTGTGAAACTCTCCATCAAGGGCATTCATTGTACTCTCGCTTGTCGAAGGAGCAAATGGGTCCCATGATAGAAAAGGGTTGGTTGCTGTTTGAACCAAGTCATCGTCATCAAGAAAAGGATTAGTGTGTTTAGAACCAGTCTGCAAAACTTCTGGTTCCTCCCAGCCACTCAAAAGATCAAAACTCTGACTTGTAGTTGCTGGTGTGGTCTGGTTAGCCACCATTTGTTGACCGTGAGATGAGGTTGCAAGGTTCAGATGTTGAACCACTGTGTCAGGTAGAGAGTCCGATTTCGGTTCAAATTCAATTTTCTTGCGTATATTATCCCAAAACAGCGAACGACCAAGTACTTCCAGCTGCAAACCAAAAAACATCAACGACATGGGCATGTCCACAATATTAAACCCCAACCTACCATGCATTTTAAGTAATTTAAATACGCATAAATTTTAAGAGGGCAACTTCTAAACCATAAGAGTCTCTAGTGAAACACACTAGAATCAAATTTCTTGTGGAAGATAAATATCAGAACCTCATATAAAGTGGACTACGCTTGAATAAAGGTTACCAAATAAACACGCACGGCGCAGAAAAGTACCTCGCCGATGGTGATGGGTACTCCTGAGGAGCCAGCATAGAAGGTAAAAACCACCACTCTTGTTAGAAAATCAATATCTCCTTCTTGCTCCTCGAAATCATACAACCAACTCACAGCTTTCTCACTTCCTCCTGCCCCCGTCACTGCTATATCCTCATGATGTAAGGCCCCAGGCACTGGATATACCAATTGCGTCTTATGCTGGCACCGAGGTATGTTGGCCCCCTACAATTCACCGAAAGCTCTTCCATTACTCTTTCATCAAGAAATTGTTGCAGAATATTGCAACACAAGTAAAGCAGGAGGCCATCTCAAATGTAAATGTCTAACCAAGCATACGATGTCTAGCCAAAATATTCCTTCCAAAGCACAAGGTCGAAATGTGAGGAAGAGGACCTCGATCACCAGATGAAGATCATCAAGTGTTCGGCCTACGCGCAAGTCGAAGGACACTGGGGATGTAATATCGTCTATGCCATGAGAAATTGTCAGGAGGACTTGGCAAACATGGCTTGGCTCTGCCAATACGCACATGACCTCCACGACATCTACTGATGTAGGACAAGCCTGCGCTCAATATCCATCAGAGAAGCATAAGCACTCATATGAATTTATGTATAAATTAATGACCCCTAAAAATGAGAACTCAAAAGCAAGGTCTTCTTCGCAGATTGCAGACCACTAATGTAGACTAATGAAAAGAGAAAGTGACCACTGACTTTACTACTGATTTTCCATCCAGCGAACCCCCTATAAATCATGCGCATCGTAACGCACTCTTCAACAGTACTCAAATAAACCTCCCTCAAGTGGAACGTTATACCGCTTACAAAAGCAGCTGCAAGTTTCCATGGTCGATTTGGTTAAAAGCAAAAGAACATATTTACCCAAATTGTGTCCTTGTGTTTTCTGTTGATCAGGGCATTTGCGGAGTAGAAGGGTGGAAACATGCTTGGTACAGGCTTCAGAAGACAAGCGAATGAGCGCGTCAAAACCTGCAATTAACGATACATGCAAGCTCTGCTAAGAAATCCCATGCACTCTAAGTCAAATAATACGTCGTACACAAATCTTAACATCTCTGGACCTTGATATCTCCAGTGAAACAGCATGGACTTCTTAATAAGATGAGACCTCATTCAAATCCAAAACATAATCGAAAGCAATTGATAGGGGAGCATCACAAATAAGAAATGATACTCGCCTGGCATACCAAAATTAAACCTTCCAGAAAAGGTCAGATACTCAATCATCCCAAAGCATCATCAGACAAGGGTACTCGACAGGAAGATGGAAATGTAGAACCTGCAAGGGTAGATCTGGAAGTGTAGGAAAATATTTATGGTGCCTAAGGCCAAGGAACATTTCAAGCTGTTTCTGACGGGTGCTGTCCACTAGCATGTTTCGGTACCTTCGCTGAAGTGTGATAGCAAGATTCTGTGCAGTTGATTTCTTACTCTTTGCTTCATCGTTAAAAATCTCAATGATGTGGCTATGCATTGCTTTAGAGCCTGCGCAGATATTATCAAAATATATTTTCAAAAGTCAGCAACAAAGGATTTTAAGATTCTCCCAAACAATTAAAAGATAAGGCTTAGAATGACTTGACTTTAGAGTACTGTGAGAACTTAATAGGAGCATGTACTTCAATTGAGTGAGCGGCTAAGAGGAACTGGGTTAGGGGTAAAGTAGATGAAAATAAAAAATAAAAATCTCGATTTTTACTACGACAAACTTAGATTACATACACCAAAAACCTAAAAATTGGTCTTGATAAAAAGTCACAACAAGTAATATAACAATCGATAAATGGAAATCCTACCTGTGTAGAGCATAGCATGTATATCTCCAGCGATTAAAAACAAATCAGCCATTTGAGCAATCGGCATTGAAACAGTTGAATCACGGAACTCCTCAACAGTCATGTCAAATCTCTTCCATGGCTCATCCGGGCAGGGATGATTCCACGTGGTGGTCCTTGTGTTGTGGTCAATGTAGAACACCTGGCCAGTAACAGTGTCGGAGCGCTTCTCCCAGCCACGCGGAAGAGGCCCAAGAGACACTCTTGACGGTCTTCGGTCAAGTCCACTCGTCGAAGATGAAATACTCTTGCCAGTATCCAAAGATAACCCTAACCAACGGCATTGCTCAGGAAGAACTTGCACTGCACCAAAAAAGCTAGCAGCATTTGTTCTGTCCAAAGAATCTGCACAATTAAATCGAATCACACCCTCCTGTCTTGCAGACATTCGAAAACCACCACCCCAACCCCCTTTGTTAACGAATTCCACGCCTAGAACATTAGGTTTGGGGTCATACTCTCCATGCCCAAGCCCAATGGCAATCGTAGGATCCTTGAGAAGTTGCCACAACCCATACACAGTCCGAGGCTCTCCAAGTAATTTGGTATTTGCATGCCAATCGTAATTGAGAATAGTGAGGCTAGCATCTGGCAGCTCGTTCCTAGACTTTATGTGCTTGATAGACCTTTCAAAGTGATCTGCAAGAACAACTTCTGGCTTTCCAAACCCAGTTCGTAGTAAATTAACACATACCAAGGGAGGTTTATCCCTGTTTCCATTAGCGCCACCGTCTCCATGTTTGACTTCAGGATTCCGATACCTAGATAACAATCTATTGTAGTAGAAAGCGGACCCAACGTACGTGTCTTTTTCTGCGACAAATATCTCAGCTTCAGCTACTTGAGACCTGATCTCTGCCCCCCACCATATGGGCACAGTTCCTCTACGCCACAGGTAAACACTGAAAGGAACAGGACGATCTCGTGGTGGATTGAAGGGCCACACCAACTGCTCACATTCCACTTCATTTCCTGTAAAAAGAAAAGGGAAATCAAGAATCGGCACATCCATACTCCAGACAAAAAATATCTCATTCTTCAATCACAAAAAAACTGTAATGAATTTATGCAAGAGACCTCAACAGTAATTCATAATTCAACGCCTCTGGTTACCAGCAGCTCGCCAGCTACTCACACCGTCTGAATAAAGACATGAATCCAATATTTATTGAATGTAATTTCATCAAATCATGAAAAGCAAGTATTCATGCTCCATTGCGTAACGTATCATCAATAAAGACATCATATTCTAATCAAACAGCGGAGAGACAACAAAAAGGCAACCCACCAGTACTGTACGCCCCGTTCAGACCACGAGCTAAGTAGCGCGTCCCAGGATGCAGCCTACTCCGCCGTGCCGTAATTGCAACACACACTTTCACACTATTGGCATCATAAAATTCTCTTGATTCTGCAAAACCCTGCCCAAACAATCAAACCGAATACTTACTTCATAGACTATATGCAAAAATTCCAGAGTTTGGAGGTTACCACCTCTATTCAACCCCACCCATCCATCCTAAACCCTGTAGCTAATTTTAGCTATTATAATGTTCAAATCTTTTCACACCTACAAACATAAAAGACCTAGTTCATAAGGCACAAATGAACCTCAAAGAAGGCTTTCCACGAAATAATCACTTATTCTTTAAAATAGACTGCATCCATGTAGAAGTAAACTGGAGGCAGACCTGCAAAAGAGTGACACAATGATTCGGTAGGCCGACGGTTTTAAATGGAAAAGAAAGCCATTCATTCCATACGAACTCCCTGTCTGGAGTCTCGATGGAATACTTGCTTGGAAACGGGCGTGTAATATCTCGAGTTTCGCAAAAGTAGTGGAGGCCATCGAGCTGAATCTCAGCCAATTCATTTGCATTCTTGGACTCACTCTTAGATTGGTATTGAGGATTTCTTAGAGGAATCCTTATGCACTGAGACTCCATAACTGTCAAAACAGTATCTCCGCATGGAAGTGCTGGCACGGATTGTTTGAGTCTTGTGGCAATGAGCAGTAAACCAACAGCTCCTAAAGCCGCATACCCTATAATGGCCTTAGCAGGAGAAGTCTTGATCACGGTACCCGTAGTAGTTATATATTGAATTGCATCTCGCTCAGACGGAAACAGATCCAAGCCATATCGACCTTGGTATTGTAAAACGCCAGTCGTGGGATCTATCCTGATTACTTGTGTGTCATTCCTTGTTGACAAGCTTGAAACTATGACATAGTCACCGGATTCGAATTGAATAACTTGCACCCTTGTGTCCCTACTTCCTACCACTGGAAGGAAAATTGACAAACACAAAGCGTCAGGGACCTCATATGCAATTTTATTACCTTCAATTTGACAAACCAATATCTAACGTATTGCAACGGCTAAACCCCCACAAGTTATTCAACCTTAACGAGCGTGGCTATCGATCACTAACTGACCATCTTCAATGCAATAAAATCAAGATTTCCACCTTGGAGCATTAACGCAGTCAGATCCTATTCAGCTCGCAGGATAATAAAATCCTCAAACTACTACCGGACCTAAGTGAACATTTGCTCTAATTGGGAAGGTAATATCAAGAGGCCTAAGGACATTGGACCTGAGACAGACTGTCTCAATGCAAGCACATTACAAATTCAGGTACGAGGTGTACAACAAACAGAAATTACGTACTTGGTCCTTCCATTGTCTACAAATGAAACACGCCCTCCCCGCTTTCAATCACATGATCGCCAAGTTTTCCATTCCAACCTGAACTTGAATGAGATTGGCTGTGCACAAAATTACATAGTGATCAAGATTGTTGTTCCGATATTCGTACACAGCATTCCACTAATTCCAAAACAATCTAACCACAGATCCGGGAAGTCCACAACAACATACATTATTTTTGAAGATACTGGATTTCATAGCGTATAAGTAGCTACAAATCCAACTTTATGGTCCTCCCAGTCATGAGCGTTGCTAAAATTTAGTACATAACAAAATAAAGGAATCCTTGAAGCCATCAGAGTATCGTGCAACATTGATGGCGAGATAAATTTTCTAAATCTGCTGAAAATTTCGATAAAGAATCAATGGAATCAGGAAGCCTTCCGTGCGACAAGGCTATAAACCTGGTTACTTACAAACTAGAGGTTCAGACTGAATGTCAATGATCAAGATCCACCGATCCAGATGCAAAATACTTGTCACAAACTTAACATTAGGTCATGATTGTACATCGGCAACCAATTGCGCCAAGCCTTGCTATACAACTCTCGGAATTATTACAGCTTACGGAATTTGATTGCTTGGTGAATAAGCAAGATACACTTTCGCAAACAAAACCTGAGATTGCAATTATGACAGCTGAAGCTTTTATGCCAGCACTGGAACAATGACTACGGACAAACCATGATATAACTAATTAATATATATATATATATATATATATATATAAATAAATGCACATCCTCACACAAACACGACAACTCGGTCGAACTCTGCAAGACAGACACACAGTCCTCATTCCAATGTCTCATTCCAATGCCTAAAGACAAACCGCAGAATCCAGGAACTCACTTCTCAAATTATATGCATTCGCAATTCACGGCAACAATCAAAAAACAGGAGAGAAACCAAATCAAACCAAACCGCCTATCTCATAACCCTCTGCCATCCAAACCAGTTCAAATTCAATCAACCTCGACATTCGAATAC
>JAWRVF010000707.1:0-190846 GCA_036785485.1 Physcomitrellopsis africana | reverse complement strand
ATTCATTTCCCGAGATTTTTGGTGGTCTCAAATGTGGAAGGATGTGAAGAATTTTGTCCTCTCTTATGACATTTGTTCAAGATCCAAGAACCCTCGACATCGCCCTTATAGACTTCTATAGCCATTGCCTATTCCGTATCGTCCATGGTCTTCAATTTCCATGGACTTTATTACAGATCTGCCGCCATCGAATTCATTTGACAGCATCTTTGTTGTAGTGGATCGACTTACAAAGATGGCACATTTTATCCCTTGCAAGAAGATATCTTCAAGCAAAGATACAGCAAGGCTTTTCTTTGATAATGTGTATCAATATCATGATCTACCAGATGTTATCGTGTCGGATCAAGGAATCCAATTTGTATCAAAGTTTTGGAGATCTTTTTTTAAAATATTGAAGGTGGACATCAAGCTTTCTTCAGCATTCCATCCTCAAACTGACGGCCAAACGGAACGAGTGAATCAAGTTTTGGAACAATATTTACGATGCAGCATCAACTATCAACAAGATGATTGGACTGCATATCTACCGCTAGCCGAGTTTGCATATAACAACACCCTTCATGGGTCGACTCAAAAAACACCATTTTTTTCTAACTATGGGTACCATCCAAAGCTTGATCTATTGAGTCCGTCAGCGAATAACAACCCAACAGTTGAAGGATTGGTGCAGCAGCTATCGGAGCTTCAAACCACATTGAAGCTTCAATTGCAAATTGCCTAAGAGTCTTACAAAGCATCCGCGGATAAATTTTGGAATCAGGCACCTAATTTCAAAATTGGAGATAAAATATGGCTGCTTCGACGGAATATCAAGACCAAGCGGCCATGTGATAAGTTGGACTATCGGAGATTGGGACCATTTGTTATCCAGAAGTAGATCAATCCTGTGGCGTACCGCTTAAAGTTACCAGCTACTATGAAGGTACACCTTGTCTTTCATGTTTCTCTGTTAGAGCCTTATCAAGAATCGTCTTTTTCTGGAAGAGTGCAATGTCTGCCACCTAGTATAGAAATTGAAAACAACAAAGAATATGAGGTGGAAAGGATACTAGATTCACGGCGAAGATGGAATAAATTAGAGTACTTTGTGCATTGGAGCGGCTACAATATTAATGAAAGAAAATAGGAACCGGTCGAAAATCTTGCCAATGCATCTCAAAATGCGGAATTCCGTCGATGATATCGCAATAAATCAAAAAGGCGGTCGTTAATGAGCGTAGAGATGAGCACTAGGAGAAATGATTGAAAAGGGATCCGTATCTCGTAACATTCTCGATGTATTTAATATGTCAGATATCTAATATCAAGGTGTGTTTAGATAGGCTAGTGAAATGAATCTTTATCTTGATGGTACCCATCTCATGAGAGTAGCTACATAGCGTCGACCTGAAGACGAAAAAATTAGAAGAGGTAAGAAAGGCGTCAAAAAGAATCTGGCAATGATCGCTTATAATTGTCTTTGAAGTTGAGCCAACTTAGGCAAGTAGAGGCAAAGCAATATTTTCAAGTTGTTTCCACAATGAAGATACTGAAGTTTAGGCATGGTCTCAAATACAAGGTATTGGTCATTATTGGTGGTTACAAGGGCCCATAAATCATTTGCCTCGTGAATGACAGCTGGAATATAATGTAGAGACTTTGCGACAAATTTTTGATTTCCTGCGTTTGTGATGTCGTCTCAATGGTTTCTCGAGAATATGCTCGAGAAGGCTGGGGAGGAGGTGATGTTGGGACATACTTATTAGAACCTTTTAGAATATTCTAGAAGTTTCTTAGAACTCTCTAGAACCTTCCAAAGCCTTCTAATATCTTCCTAGTGTCAAGGACATACTTGTTAGAACCTTCTAGAATATTTTAGAAGTTTCATAGAACTCTCTAGAACCTTCCAGAGCCTTCTAATATCTTCACAGTTAGTAGAAGTTGCCTTGAGAAGCTTCTAGTTGGTGGAAGCTTGAGAAAACTTCTAGGTAAGAATGTACTCTATTGGTCGAAATTTGAAGAGTTCTTCAGTCTCAACAACACATCTCTTGGAGCTCTAGCTCACCTCCCTGGTGTTGTTTTTGTACTCATCTGATTAATCTAATTCCTGCCAGTTCTTCTTGAACTTCTTGTTTAGACTTCAAGTCTATAATTTGTGTCTGTGACATTTTCTTGCTAAGTTCCTTCTTATTTTCAAATACATTCATATTATCAATATAAGATTTTTTATATCCTTGATTTTGCGCAATCCTCTCTTTGTTATCATTAGACAAGGCAAATACTTGTACCTTTATTTCTTCCCATATATCTTTTGTATCCACCAAAGCCTTCATCATCATTGCTTTAGATGTTATCTGCCTCTTTCTATTGAACTCCTCTGTTCTCTTCTTTTTTGCAACCTTGTCTCTTTTAACCTCAACCATAGCCTTCTGGATCTCATCTTTCTCTTCATAAACTTTCAAATAAGCTTTACTACTTGTAACATCAACTAGATTATTCCACCGAATCTTCTCCTTAATAACATGTGCATCCTTAAGTATAACCTTTTTGTTAAGAATTGTAAAAATCCCTACATTTCCTATTTCTACAATAACAAGATGTGCACTTGCTTCTTTAACCATAGATGCACTACTAAAATTTCCAAAGTGGCCTTGCATAAGTTTCTTCATTCCACCCTTGCCAAAATTTAATTCAATAGGTTCTCCAGTTGCAGTGAGTCTTACCTTGCCTTTCTTGAAGAAGATCACTCCTTTCTTCAAATTCTATTCATAGATTGAACAATTCCTCTTGTCGTGGTCTTCACTATCACAATACATACACATTTTTATCCATTTCTTGGTTTTTATTGGAAATTTAGGAGAATTCATTCTTTTCTTTTTTTCCAATTCATTGAACTTGATCCTTAATTCTCTCATATCCTTGATAAGTTCTTCAAGAGTTTTATTAGAAATACCCTTTTTTAGAATTAATATTAGATCAATAGAAACCATTGGAGCTATTGGGATGGAAATAGGAGCCATTCTTGACTCCATAACTACACCTCCTTTAGCTTTTATCCTTCTCTGCTCTATGATTGTTACCACAACTTCCTTAACTTATTTTTGGTCATTAGTATAGCTTCTTTTGCTACTTTTATTAATCAAAAGTAGAAAAAATTTATCTTGGAAATCCCCATCAAGCGCTTATAGAAAAAATTCCACCTTCATGTCATTGAAAAACTGCCTATCTACTATACGAAGTTGGAAAAAATTCCTTTCAAATTCTCCAAGCAATTCTTTAGGACCCATTTGCTTTCTAAGTTGTTGTTCTATCTATTGTAAGAATGTTCTCTTAGTCACCTTCTTTGAATCTTCTTTAAAAAATTCTTTCCTTAAATTTTTTTAATATTAATTCTAAGAGTTTATATCATCTCTATATAATCCTTTAACTCTTTTTTTGACTTTAGGAATGCAAAAAAGTATAAAATTTAAACATATCCTTTTATAAGAAATTTGATATATTTTCATTTCACCTATATAGACTTTGAGATACCTAGATATGTTTCTTCCTTCAAATCTTCCTATTTGATTGATGATAGACTATAGTGCTTTAGAAATATTTTTTTCTTCCATTTATACGTGTTGCATCCTTGATTGTTCTTGTGATTGATTCTCTATATATTTTGAAAATGCTTTCAACATCTCCGTAGCATTCCCAGATCTTCTTGCTTCTTCCATTTTGTTATTACTTAATAGCCTTGAAGAATCTCTTAGTAGAAGCACTAAGAATTTTTGTGAAGGAGAGAGCCCTCTTTAAGAAATTGTTCAGATCCTAATTGCCTATTAAGCAAAGAAAAAGACAATTGGTGATATCTCAATTTTTATCCTTGTAATTTCTTTCAAAATATCTTATTTATCAATCCTTTTGTTTCTTCAAATATTCTTTGATAAAAAATTCTTTGATTCTTCTTAAAGATGCTTTGAAGATTCTTTAATCAAAATCCTCAAAGATTTTTTAGTCAAAATTCTTTGATTTTTAAAGATATCTCAAAGATTCTTTGGTCAAAATCCTTTGACTCCCTTAAGATGCCCTGAAAGATTTTTTATTCAAAATTTTTAGTTTATTCTAAGATTTTTTTAAAGATTTTTTCAAAGATTCTTTTGAAGATATTATGTCCTTCCGTCGTCTCAAAATAAATCCATTCAAGATCCAAAAACAAAGATAAGAGAAGAAAAGTGTTTATTTTCAACTCTAAAAAGATTTAAATAGACAGCTTAGATAATACCCAGACAATACCCGCTGTATACTAATACTTGCTTGATACTCGCTTGATATTTGGTCGACACCCGGATTTGAGATACTCCATAATTCTAAGATTTCTTGACAGAGACTCTGAAATTTTAAGATTTTCTAATTGATATCCTAAAATCCTGAGATTCCCTAGTTGATATCTTGGAATCTTAAGATTTTTTAGTTGATACATTAGAATCTTGAGATTCTTTAATTGATATTTTAGAATCTTAAGATTTTTTAGTTGATACCTTAGAATCTTGAGATTTCCTAATTGATGCCTTGGTACTTTAAGATTTTCTAGTTGATATCCTAGAATCTTGAGATTTTTTAATTGATGCCTTCAAATCTTGAGATTCTTTAGTTGATACCTTAGAGTCCTGAGATTTTCTATTTGATATCTTAAAATCCTAGGATTCTCTATTTGATAGCCTAGAATATCTTATGATTTGATCTTATCCGTTTTTATCCCTATTTATATTATAATTTTAGAACTAATTTTATTTTATCGTTGTTTGTAATATAATTTTAGAACTAATTTTATTTTATCTTTGTTTGTAATATAATTTTAGAACTAATTTTATTTTATCCTTGTTCATACTATATTTTTGGAACTAATTCTAAATTAATCCCCTTTTACACTATAATTTTTATACATATCTATTCAATTTTGATGCACTTGCTGCAAGTACATCACGACAATGAGATTGTATATCAAGATGAAAAAGTGTGTATTTCATACTACTCAAGTTGATTTCTCAAGATACATCATTTTGAATGATGGTTTCATAATAGATTCTAACAAAATCCAAATAATCATGGACTAAAAGATTTCAAAAA
The DNA here is from genome assembly GCA_036785485.1 of Physcomitrellopsis africana. NCBI lineage: Eukaryota > Viridiplantae > Streptophyta > Bryopsida > Funariales > Funariaceae > Physcomitrellopsis > Physcomitrellopsis africana. Next base: position 185,755 of record JAWRVF010000707.1, on the reverse strand, counting down.
TAATAAGAAATGTGTAATTTTTTTTGAAATTTGCCAATTACTATCAAATCTTCATCAAGAATTTTTTTCAAGTTATAACTCTACTTACACATTTAATTTGTGAAGACAAACTCAAGTAGAATAAAGAAGCACAAGCATCATTTAAAGCTTTGAAGATAGTTTTTATTTCTGCACCAATTTTATATTACATAGACTTTTTTAAGGCATTTTTTATGAAAATAGAGACATTAGACTTTGCTTTAGATGTGGTATTATCACAAATAGGAATAGATGATAAACTCCACTGAATAGCTTTTTATTCCAAGAAATTTTTAATAGCAAAGATCAATTACAAAATCTACAATAAAAAACTTTTTGCAATCATGGATTTCTTTCAAGAATGAGATTATTATCTAAAAGGGGCTTCTAATCTAGTCATTGTATATACAAATCATAAGAACCTCAAGAACTTTATGTCAACATGCATATTTAGTCATTGTATATACAGATCATAAGAACCTCAAGAACTTTATGTCAACATGCATATTTAATCATTGTATATACAAATCACAAGAACCTCAAGAACTTTATGTCAACATGCATATTTAGTCATTGTATATACAAATCACAAGAACCTCAAGAACTTTATATCAACATGCATATTTAGTCATTGTATATACAAATTATAAGAATCTCAAGAACTTTATGTCAATATGCATATTAAATCATTGTTAGGCTCATTGGAGCATGTTTTTGTCAAGATTTGACATTACTATTACTTATCGGCTAGAAAAATAATAAGATCTATTTTATATCCTTTTAAAATATTTTTAACTCGTATCAAAAGAAAGAGATGTAACTTTTGATCAATAAAGGACAATCTTCTTGACGTCAAAATAATTTCATCTTCAAGCAATGAAATCAATATTGACTATTGATTCAACTTTTTTCAAGCAAATCTAATCAAGTATGTCTTTAGATCTTCTTAATCATGATATTAAAAATAATTCATCTAAGTCTTATGATACTTTCAAGTTTGAATTTAGGAATAATCTATTTCATTTCAAGAGATGCTTATATATTTCAAAAGGTGAAGTATAATTATGTGCTCTTGAAGCTCGCCATAACTTCCCTACATCAAGACATTTTGAGTACAACAAGACTTTGGAATTAATATCAAAAGATTTTTGGTGGCCTTAAATATAGAAGATACTTAAAGAATTTATATAATCATGTGATATTTGTTCAAGATCAAAAATTCCTCGTCATCAACTTTACAAATTTTTCTAACCATTATCTATATTAGAATAATCATGTCTTTTGTCTCTATAGATTTTATCATAGATCTATCAATTTTAATTTTATATGATTCTATATTTGTGATTATGGATCAATTCACTAAGATGGCATATTTTGTACTATGTATAAATTCTATTACAAGTAAAAAATATTTAAACTCTTCTTTAATAATATCTATTGTTTGTTGTGAGGATTAATTTTTATCCTTTAATCCAAATTATAAAATGGCCTTATTTAAAAATTGCTTGTAATTGGTGGTGTAAAGTGAAAGAAGCAAATAGCAAGTACAATAAGAATAACAACCACAAAACAAGGGAAATAAAGGATATCAAGCAAGTATTTAATTCAAAACTATATCATAGTCTGTTTACTATATTTTCATCTAATAAAAAATAGAAGTAAAAAATAAAAGTTATATTTTTAAATAGATATTTTTTTATCTTTTAAATGGTATAAAAAATATATAAATTCAAATTACAATGAATAAATTATGATAATTCAAAGATAGAAGGTAAATAATAAAAAAATTAAGTGGAAAATTTTTACTTCAAGGATAACTTACTTAAAAGATCATGAGTTTGAACCTCACCAAGGCTCACAAGTAGTGTATATGGATGTCTTAGAGGGGCCACGAGGCCTTAGTCTTATCTTCCTACCTACATCCAAGGTGCCACAACCCATATGGGACTTATGCACCTCCCTTCTTCTAAGGATTATATTAGCTGTTGGTCATCCTATTTTCTATTAGTAAAATTTATTATTTTACAATTTTAACTTCACCATTGTATTTAAAAACATCCAATTAGCCTAGGACCTATAAAGGCCTTCAAATCTTGTTCCAATTCTTCATAATGGCTGCCAAGGTGATAAAACTTATTTTTACCAAAGTCTTCAAAATTGTTCTAAAAACTCCTAAAAAATTCTAAATAAATTTTAAATAAATTCTAAAAACTTCTATAATATTTTTAAAATAATATTATATAAATTATAATAATATTATAATAAAGTTTATATATATTTAATAAGTGATATACAAAGATAGAAGGCCAATATAGATATTAGTCTCAATAATTAAATGCTAATTCTTATAATTAAGAAAAATACTAAATTAACTAAGATAATTATCTCTAAGACTTACTAGAATCTTAATTCTTTTGTATTAATACTATTTTCTTTTATTTAATATCATCTAAATACATCTTTACTTTATAATTGTAATTTTGGCACTTTAAATGTATTTTTTTATTCTAAAAAAACTAATGATTCAATTTGATGAGTCATACATAGCGACCATTTGGAACGACTTGCAAAAGAGAAGAACTCAAAATTTGACCTTTCAAAATGCTATTGAATAAATAGAGAAATTGTCTACAATAGTTTTAATAATTATCCAAGAGAAGAATGAGTGAGTTGCTAGTAATCTAAAGGAACTAAAGCAGATTTGTTCTATAGAATCAAAGAAGGAAGAGAATAAAATTAAATCAAATATAAAAGCTAATAATTATAAAAAAAAAATCAAAGCTAAAAAAATAAAAATAAAAATAATAGATAATGGTTTCAAATTCCTCTTCAATATGAAAAAATTATAGTATCAATCTTCTAAGGCCTATATATCCATTAGGTTTTGAAGTTGGTTGTTTCATACACTAACACTAGCTCATTGGAATAGCTCATTTTTTGAATTGGATTTGAATCCCGGATGCTTTAATAACAACTTCTCTTATGACCAATACTACAACTTCTCTAAGATGTTTATCGAATATAAAATCATAAGTTTTAATACTTTAATTTTTATATATATATATATATATATATATATATATATATAATATAAAATATACTCTATATTTTTTATATCTATTTTTAAAAGTTCTAGTAGAAAAATCTTCTGTGTTCAGTATTTGTAACTAGATTGAATTCTTTAAAAAGACTTCTTTAATTATATAAGGGCCCAACCATAAGGCATCAAATTTTCCTTGAAAATCTAATTTCCTAGCATCTTATAAAAAGACCAACATGCCAGCCCTAAGAATTGTAATCTTGTATCAATTGTCAAAGGCAATTTTTCTTCTTTTTTATATAGCCTCTATGTATTAAACACTTTGTCTTTTAGTCTCATCTAGAATTTTTAGAGATTTCAATCTATCCATCAAAGATTATTTAATTGACAATCTTCTTGCCAAGGCAATTCAAAAAAAAGGGATTTCAAATTCACATGGTAAAATGGCTTCTATACCGTAAACTAGGAAAAATGGAGTGGCTTGAGTGGTCACCTTAAACATGGTCCTATAAACCCATAAAGTTATAAGAAGCTTAGTGTCCCAATCCTGTTTAGAAGTCATTATGGTTTTTCTAAGGATATTAATCAAAATTTGATTCACCCTCTCTGTATGCCCATTAGTTTAAAGATGATAAGGAGTACTCTTCCTATAATCAATTTTACTAATCATTTTAACACACATCTAAACCTATAAACATAATTTTATTTAATTTAAAATAAAGTTAAAGGGAGTTGGTGTAAGAAAATTTATTTTAGATTTTTACTTAGTTTGGTTATAGCTTTTAAATTATATAGAGCCTAAATATTTAGTATAAAGCCTTGAGAGGCAATTGGGGTCCAAAGAAGAAGAATTAAACTACTAATAGGCCTATTTGGAAGGATGAAGACAAAGTGAGGATGAATGAAGACAAGAGGTGAAGTTCTTCATTCCTATTGGTCAATGGTCATATCCAATAGGCTTTGAGGAGGCTGCCTGCAACAAGAATAAGGGTTTTGGAAACTTCAAGGAAGCCATTTTAAAAAAAAAACTAGGTTTAGAAAGCTTATTTTTTGGGCTATAATTTTGGTGTAAAAATTAAGAGATTTGGAATTTTTATGAGGGAGAAGTAGGCGCTTGAAGTTAGGGTGTACAAATTGTACCTACTGTCACTCTATTGACGATTGGAGGAGTTGTATGAGAGCTTTTGGAGATCGCAAGGTGCGGCTAGAGAGGTGATTTCAAGCTCTATACTTACTGTGGAAGAATTTCTACAATAGGAGTTCTAAAAAAGGAGATATTGGGCGTCAAAAACAGCAGATTGAATTCCAAGGCAATAAGTAGGCCATTTTATTCATAGTCATGGGTTTTGCCATATCTTAAGTTTCTAGATGAAGTTTTATCTAAAAACTTCTAAAAAGGTGAATTTTTGTGCTAAAAAGCTATACATCAAAGTTTCATAGCATTTAGACATTGGATTTGTGAGATATGAAGAATTTAGTACATAGGTGTTTGTAAACAAGGGTTTAAAGCTACTGTTAGGGTTTTTATAATATCTAAAGATCGATAAAGAATCGATGATTGAAATTTTTTGTGCTAGTTGTTAAAAGCACATCAATACTTTCTGTGAAATTTTAGCAGATTTGAATAGTTAAATTTAGAGTTATAGGTAAATGAAGTTTGAAAAAAATTCCCCTCCTACAGGTGAATGAGGGTTTAGAGTATTTTGATATAAGTGAGTGTTTTTGTGAAATAAGACTTATGTATTAGGTGTAATAGCCCTTAAAAAAAACTTTTATAAAATTTTGAGGGTTTTATTATTTTGGATCTTGATTGAGTATTTAGTTGCAGTTAGAAGCCCAGTGCTTTCTTGAGGCAGATTCTCTCTACCACAACACCGTGAGGTTAAGTCTTTTATCACTTCATTTAAGAAATGCTTGCCTCTATCACTAATTAGGATTTTTGGGCATCCAAACCTAATGATAATTTGCTCATAAAAGAACTTGGCTGCTTGCTTAATATTATTGATCTTCATTGCCTTTGTCTCAACCCACTTGATAAGATACTCAGTTGTTATAACTATATAATTTAATCCACTCATAGAATTAGGATGAATTTTTCTAATATAATCAATTTTTTATTTTTCAAATGGGACTATAGGTGATGACGCATAGAGGAGTAGGCTTGTTCGAAGATCATTTCTAGCTATAAGACCATTGGAGGTTTGTTTAAATTGTAAAGATGGAATAAGATTGCCTTCTCCTAATAAGTTGTCTAATTCATAAACTTTAATTTCATCAAAGTTCACTCTAAAGGCATCTTTACAATTAATGTCATCCACTAGGATTGCTAAATCCACTTCTTCATGATTTTGCCAAGTGGCAAAACTATCTATAAAGTTTACACTTACAACCTCATCTTCACTTGAAATAGGATGATTTTTCAACCACTGAGTGAATTCTCCATTATCTTCCCAATCATATAGTCTAGGGCCTATATATCCTAATAGAGTTGATTGGACCATGCTTGAATGGACTCCCTCACTTACTACTAAATCAATAAATCTAACCTTCTTTTTTAACTCTTTTTGTGGTTGGAAATTCAAAATCTCATCTTTTGAAGAGTAAGATGAGATTTTGACTGAAGACAATCCTTGAGATTGAATAAAGATTTTAGTCAAGTTTTTTGGTGGCCCATAAATGATATGGGACTTCTTACTTTCCTAATCAATTTTTGTGCTAGTTATTCTTAACTAAGGTCTACCTAAAAATAATGGATATGAATTTTTGCTACAATGCATATGAATCACATGAAAAGTGAGAGAATATTTTTTATCTCCGATTGTCATCCTACAACCATTAATTTATCTCAAAGGTGTATCTTGGCTTTGATTAGCCATATTAATCACAAATAGAGAGGGACTAGTGATACTAAGTTCTAATTTCTCCATAATTCTCACTGGCATAATATTCAAACCACTACTCCCATCTATAATAGTATAAGATATGATTTAATCTACTATAGACACCTCTAATTCAATTGCCTTTACTTCTTATGCTACTTGAATTGTTCTAACATGAGTTGAGTTCTTTGCTTTAGATTGTTGCTGCTTTTTAATGGAAAGGCTTCTTTTAAAGCTCCTTCTTATTATATGAAAAACCTCTAATAAAAGAGCAATTGTCATATTTATCTTAATTTTCTTTAAATCCTTCTATAAATCATATGACTTGACCAGATCCTTGCCTTTAAGTCAAATTGAAGGATTAAATTTAAGATTGGAAATTTTAGATCCTTTCCATTCTTTCTTAGAAAAAAATTCTTCTATCTCAATATTTTCTTTTAAGGTTCTTGGCAATTTATTTGAGCTAGATTCAAGGATTTGAGGTAATTTCTTAGAATTCCTAACATTAGCCATTGCCTGCGTTGGAGCTTTATTTAAATCTGAAAAATAAAGAGAATCTTTTGAATTATTCTTTCTATCAATTGAAGTAGGAGGGAGAAGACTAGAGTACCTAGACCTTGATTACAATAATCATGGCTTTGTGGATAAGAATTACACCCTCTATTGTCTTAGTTTCTATGAAGGAGGATGTAAAATGGTTACAATCTAAGATTATGTTAATAATTTTTTGGATCTAAACAAAAGTAACTAGTGTGCTCTGATTGATTGTATTGAATACACCACAACCTTAAAGTGTGCCTACCAGATTTTATGGGAGGTGGGACTTAATTTGGATTTTGGCCCTTGATTAACAAGGTCATTTGTTCTTGTATGATTTTTATCTGTTGTGTCAACTCATTCTAGAATTTTCTTTGCCTTTGAAAGACTTCATTTTAAAATTCTTCCTTCCACCTATTTCTATCCTCTTGATATGTCAATTTTGGAAGGCTAGGTGGTAATCTAATCTCTAATGGTATATGATAATGGTTTATAGGTTGGAATTGATTTTACATAGTTTCATAAGGGTGTCCTTGAGACTTATCTACATCTTGAATATAGACTAGAATAAAACTTTGAATTCTATGGTCTTCCTTCCTTTATATCATTTCTTATTGTTTGTCAATGTTTTCAATCATCCATACTATCTTTTTGGCATCCTCTAAATTTTTTGGCCTTCTTTTGAAAAATTCTCTAATCATACCCTCTTTATTAAATCCTTTGATAAAAAAATAGATAAGAGTGTTGTTTGTTGTCATATGACGTGGTCTTCTCTCTGGGAATATATTGGGTACCTGGCTGTAGAGAGTTTATTTGAAACTTGATGGCAAAAATCTAATAAGTAATTTGTCCTTAATAAAAAAGACAAATAATATAAAAATCTCACAAAAGAAAAGTTATATATATAAACCTTCTTGTATTCAAGTAAGTTTGTACATAAAAGATTCAAATTTCTACAAAAATCCTTCAAAACTTTATTCACTTGCAAGAACTTATTTCTTGCTAAACTTTAGAATTCAATAATTCTTGATTCAACTATTCAATTTCTATAAAATTTAGTTTAAAGTGTAGATAATCTTCTTCAATTTTACTACAAAAAATAATTAACCATAAATTCATTTCTAATCATCTGATATCTCAAAATCCCTAGCAGGTACTTAAAACCCTAGCTCAGAGACACCCGAGTGCTATTTTCCTTATATCTCACTAACCTAAAATCTTAATGCCACAAAATTTTTATACATAGTCTTGTGACACAAATATATACACTCTTGAAAATTTTGAGCCAAAAATCTATGAAATTGCCTAAGATATAGCTCAAAATGTAACCATTATATAAGCAAATTACTTATTGCCCTTAAGTTTGTAAGCATTGACTTCAACTCCCAATATCTCCTTCATTCTAACTTGGATTTCATCAAGCTATATGTAAAAAGTGTAGCCGTGAAATTGCTCTCTCCAAATCCAATCGCTGATCCTTAATTGCTCTCTGTATGTGCGAGTTATATCCAAAAGAGTGACAGTAGGTCCAAAATCAACACCTTAACTTTGAGTGCCTATAACTTCTTCATAAAAAGTGCAAATCACACAAAATTTGCACCTAAACTAGATCCAAAAACCTAAACCTTATGATCATAGCCTGTGATGTTTGACCCCCTTAGAAAAAACAAACCCTAATCCCTAATAAACCCTCGGGCAGTCTCATTGAAGCCCATTGGGCATGATTTTTGGCCTATTAGAATAGAGATTTCTATCATCCACCTCTTTTCATCCACATAGATGGCCAAACTACCCTTTTTGTATTAAAGATCCTTTTCTAATCCTTCTTATAAGATTTACATACTTTGTGCTTTAAGTACTAAATAAAAGAAATAAACTAAGATTTGAAGGATCACCAAGGTCTAACAAAGGTGACTTAAGATATACAAAAGTTACTATCAATATAAAATCAACCTCAAAAATTATTATCAAAGAAGAAATAAGATTGTATAAACCTCAATAATAATCCTTCTAATAGATCCCTTTTAAACTAGCAACCTAATCCCATCTTATAACCAATAAAAATCCACTGATATGGCTCTCATTTAACTATGTAATAAATTGTACATTAAATATACATGTACAATTTTTTTCATATGGTAGCCAAACCACAACACGACACCGCGAGAAGGATTCTTATAAATTGATTTGTTACTAATTCAAATTGCCAGATATATTTGTCGATCTCCTCCTCTTTTCTTTGTCTCAAAGAAGAAAGGGCCGTGACAACATTATTCTATCATGTTTTTGGTCTAAACTTCTCTAGAAATGTTCTCATGAGTATGTCTCAATTTTTAAAGATTTAAGGGGGATGATTTCTATATCATTTATAAGCTCCATCATTTAACGTGCTCAAAAACCATACAAGATAATATCTAAGATTGGTTATCAAACATGTTGTAAAAAATTCCATAAATCTCTCTACATGTGTTGTTGGATTATCATCCCTAGTTTCTTTAAAGATTGGGAGATTGTGAGGTATGGGAGCTACTTGCAATCCCTCTAGAATTACAATAGACAAATCCCTTAGCTGGATCAAGGGATTTATAGGTATTGGATTGAGAGAGGCTTGTTTGAGAAGATCCATTGAAGAAGAATTAGGTCTTGACTCTTTTCCTTCTTGATTTATTTCTATAACAAGATTAAAGGATTTTAAATCTACTCTATTTTCTTCCACTACTTCACTAGGATTTACTTTCAATAGATTAAATATAAATATGTCTTGTGATAATATAGGTGTATCTTGATTGTCCAACTGTTGGACCTCAATTCTTCTAAATTTTGGAGTGGAATTTTTATAAGTGGAATTAGTTTAGATTGTCTAGATTTAATAGAATAATGCATCTAGCATGACTATAAACATAATGTTCACCTAGACTTATAATTTTAATACACCAATCTTTAAAAAAATTAAATTAAAAAGTATTTTTGCCATCCACCTGTAATCCACTTAAAATACCTTCCAATAGAGAAGGGAAATAAAACAAACGCAAGTAAAGAGAGAATGATTGCTTGAGTATGACCTCAAGCAATATTTTTTTCAATTTTACTTATTATATAGTACAATTTTATGTAGGAGTGACCCTAATCAACAATAATGAGAAGAAAAATTCTGTACTAGGATGATATGGAGTCCGATGTTGTACTATATATTGTCATGTTTGGAAATACATCGGGTACTTGGCTATAGAGGGTGAAGTTGCGGTTCACATATACTTAAGAATCTTTAATAAGTTTCATCTATATATGAAGAATATGATTGAATATTAATACAAGAGTGCTTAAGTCAATACAAAGTTTTTAAAAGCACTCTTTTTGATAAATTCATCCACATATAAATCCCAATTTCTTTGTTGCTTGTCATAATCAAGCAATTAAGATTTTTCTTTATAAATACTAATCTTATTTAATAAACTTTAATAAGCTATAACTCTTAATTTAATCATCAACTTAGTATGAAACTTTGCATACAAATGTAAATTAAAGTCTTTTATATGTTCAAAAAGTTTCAATCCAATTCAATGTACACATTGTAGATAATCAACCAAAAATCCACACTAAAATCACTTGGCCACTGGCTTAAAGGTTGATGTAAAAATCCCAGTGGCAGTATTGATAGAGTAAGTGAGACGGACGACAACAATATTTTGGCGCTGCTACCGGGGATTGACAATAGTATTGAATGTTAGGAATTAACTGTTGAATAAGTAGTTACAATAGTGATAGAAAGCAATGTCAATAATAGATGATGAAAGATTATGGTTAATAAGAATGAGAACATTACTCTGAGAAAAATACGTCAGTCGAAAGGAAGACAAGAGAGAGCACAAGTAAGAAATTTGTTGTGGAACGAGCAAGAACGGAAGCTAAAAAGGAAGCGTTGACAGAGTTGGATTAAACTGTGGTTGCATGCCTGTCGGCATATCCGAGCATACCAAGAACATGACAGATCTTTAATATTTCAAACATATATACCGTTAAAGAAGTTGCCAAAAGCACTCGCGGGTAACTCCGCGAATAGCTTTGTGTATCTTTTGAGCCCATTAGCGAAAAGAGAATGGAGCACAGAAGAATTGGGTACTCCATTGGGTACTTTCTCAATAGCGGATATAGCCGATTCTAGCAAGGCTTGTTCTTCAATAGGGAATGTATCGCTTGTAAGTAAGGGCCAATTCAGTGTATTCTAAAATCCGTCGTTTTCACCTCAACTTCAATCGATAAAATTATTCGCAGATAATAACACTAAAGGGCGAAGCCCTAGAACTCCGGAAAAGACAATTGAGGGAGGCAACATTTATTTTAACTAAAAAGCAAGTAGAACATTGTCACCTTCAATGGCGGCGGAGGATCCAGCAATACAAATTGCGGTACAAATGGGTGCGGTGGATGATCGCACAACTAGCGTACCCCCATTACCTACCTTTAGGGGTCTGCCAGGAGCCGACCCTAAACAACACTTCTCTCAATTCTTGACCGCATCTGTAGCCAATAATGGTAGAATTGAAGATATTTGGTTAAGATGGCTACTAGCAACCTTAAAAGATACAGTGTTTGAATGGTATAATTACCAACCCGTGGGACAATTTCCTAATTAGGAGGCATTGAAAAATACATTTTTGACTCATTTTTGACCAATAAGATTTGAAGAATGTCTTAGAGAAAGATTAATGAATAGCAAAATGATACCGGGAGAAGCAGTGCAGTCATATTATGGCCGAGTAGCAGATATCCTTCAAAAATGGCCAAATAACCAAATGCCAGACTCATTTGTTATGTCCATATTGATTAATGGACTATACCCATCAGAATTGAAGTTTTTTGTAAAGGAGGCCCAACCTGCGACTGTAGCTGCCTCATTTGACCGAGCTAAGGTATGGGAAGAATGTTATTATGACCAATTCTTAACCACAAGAGCGACACTGATTCCATCTCAAGGAGGGTATCAAATACCAACCTGGAATGAAACAGTGAACAGTTACCCAAGGACAATTGACTACGGTACAAATCTTAGTGTTAATTCGCAAGGGATAGTGAATGTTGTTCCATTGCAGGCTGTACCACCAACAACTGCAGTTCCATACTCCCCATATCAAAAGTCAATATCTATAAAAGAGTTCTCTAACGAACTAGTATCAAAGGATCCAAATGAGACTTTGTTGTTAACTTTGACAAAAAAGATGGACGAGTTGGCTATTAATGTGGCAAAGGATAAGGAAAAGAGGCATAAACCGACTAATATATGCTCCAATATTTGGTGCAGTAATTGTAAGAGGCAAGGCCATTTAGTAATAGAGTGCCCTTTGCCACCCCAAATGACGATATAATGTACCTTTTGTGGAGGTAAGCATGTAACCACAAATTGTTGGAATTTAAAAAGGCAACATCATTTAGGCAATCAAACTATGCCTCAACCAACATCGTGGGATGTTAATCAAGTTCAGATTGGAAATAGGTTTGGTTGGAACGGCGTCGTGTTGTGACACGATTATATGGTGAAATTATGACTAAAAATGATTTTTCAATTAATACTCTATTATCTTAGTTCAACAAAAATTCAACATATTTTAATAAGGTTTTTATGAGAGTCTCTTAGTTTATTTTCTTCACTTAATAGCTAGTAGATAAGAATTATTTAGCAATTTTACCTTCTAAGTTGTAGTAATTCTTTTATTGTCTTAGAAAGGCCATAAAATAGTAAAAATATAGTAAAAAGGATAAATCACTAGCATGATTGACATTAGGGTTAAGTTGAGGGTAGGGTCGGGCTATAAAATCCCTAGGATAGGTTAGATGGATACCCAAGGGTTGGCCGTTTGTAGGACAGGGTCAAAATCAGACCTTTGGCTACTAAAACGGCTGCCTAGGACAAATCAAGAGTCTTTTGGCAGATCAAAAGATGGGATTAGAAAGAAGACTTAAAAGATTTTGCATAAGATTTGGTTGGGAGTGATTTGGATTAGAAATGACTTTGTAAGAGCTTTGCAAAGTCAGGGTTTATTTCGGCTACTTGAGATTTTGTGAAATAAAATAGGGTTGATGGTTTAGGCAATTCCAGAAGCTTTGCAGCAGATCTACAGCTAGAAATTTGTGGATTTTTGGGTATTGTTGTTGTTAATGTGTGCTATGAATTTGAACTCAATCTAACGGTTTAATTGTATGTAATTGAGGTTTAAATAGGTCAAGGTCTTGGGAATTAAGCTTTGATGGTCAGTTGGGATTTTTGAGATCTTGAGCAATCTGCTAGTTAGATTGGAGTGAAATTTGTGTATGTGGATAGTAGACTTGTTTTCCTATGCACATATAAAATTTGAAAGCAATTGAACGGTGTGAAAGGGAGATTTAGATATTGGAATATTAGCATTAAGATTGGAGAAGGAGGCCGGCCGTCACCCATGCAAATTTATGGATTTTTCTTCTTTTTGTGAAGTTAGATCTTCTTCAAACTTAATGTGCTTGTTTTCAACTTAATTAGTAAGGTGTTTGAAAAATTTCAATCAAGATCAATGATTTATTTGGTAGTTATTGAGATTCTAAAACTACCTTAGGATTTTCTTAGGGTTTGGTTAAGATTCGACTAGGGTTTAATTAGGGTTTGTTTTAGGATTTGACCAAGGTTGATTAGGGTTTAGTTAGGGTTTATTTTAGGATTTAATTAAGGTTTGATTAAAGATTATTTAGAAGTTGATTAGAAAGGTTAGGACTAGTTTTGTTGCATATTTCTTTTTTATCTTCCACAGCCAGGTGCCCGGAGCATTCTCAAGCAAGACTTCACGACATACAACAACGGAAATCGTCCTATTAAAAAAAATAGAAATTTCTATAATTTTCAAAATTTTGAATATAACCAAGAAGGTGATTCCAATTCTCAAGCTTTTGAGCAAAATCAGCAAGGACAACCCCAATATCCCCCTATTCAGAACCCAATTTCAGATCGTACAATACCAAGTGGTCGACCGAGATCCTTTACTCATCAAACCTGGAACAAGCCTAGCCGGTATATACCAGTCGAGACGCCCTATATACCAGATGGAGGAGGAAGAAGACTGCTTTGATGCTATCGATGCAGGTAGCTCGGACATTATGCTAGTGAATATCCTAATTCTAGAGCCAATGATGATTATGCTCCAATATGTGGAAATTGTAAGAAATCTGGACATACTTACGAGCAGTGCAACGCTCCGTTTAATGTTAATAATCGAGATCAGCGTATTCAGGTGTAAAGTAAGATGGAGGATAATATTCGAATACCACAAGATTCTCTGAAAAATCAGGTGGAATGCGTCCGTACAGTACTTAATCGGGCCCAACAAAAGAGAAAGATCTAATTCAACAATTGGAAGTACCAGTTGCAGCGGACCTAGGTCAATCACTGAATGATGCTTCAAATCTAACACCAGTATCAAAGGAATTACCAACGCGGGAATCCAATTCGTCTGTGCAACTTGAGAATAATCTTAGCCCCGAGGTAATGGTTCAATCAAAACCAGTATCAATATTTGGGAAGTTTTAGGAACCATCTTATCCATTAAAAGATCTTCTTATGGACACGAATTACGACAAAGTCCATGCAGCAGTTCTAGTTCCGAACTCCGTAAGAAAATTATCTCAAGGGGTCAAATTAAAACCTATGAAAAAGGAGAGTCCATTGGGAATTATTGCCAATATGAAACCATATGATATTATGAAAGATTTGGATGAAATTAAACCTTCTATTACCATGAAGCAATTGTTAGCAATTGCACCTGAATGCCATTCTACATTGAATTCCTCGTTAATACAATATAGAATTCGTAATAAAGAAATTCATGAGGTTAGTTTGAATTCCGATCCGGGAGCACCAACTATCGATGTATCAATTGATGGTGTTCTCATTCATGGAGTTCAAGTGGATGGTGGCTCTAGTGTGAACTTAATGAACGCCAATACAATGGAGGAGTTGGATTTAAAACAATTAGTATCCACAACATTGGTATTGAGAATGGCAGATCATAGTAGCATAAAACCAATGGATATCTTACGTAATATAAATACTATAATTGCAAGAATTACATATGAAATTGATTATATTGTTTGCCGATCACAGAGTTCCACTCTATCATATCCAATATTATTGGGTTGGCCGTGGCTATATCAGGCCAAAGCTAGGAACGATTGGGATCGTAGAACGTTAACTATTGGAGAGGATAATGACAAGATTGTTTTACAAATGTACCCAGTTCAATATCATGGGGAGTCGCAAATTAGGGGCACAGAAGCAACATCTAAAAATGAGGGCCAATCTGAGGCAGAGTATGACAAAGTTAATAATGCGATGCAAGTTGATAAGGATCCAACTCACATGCGGAACCTAGGCGTGTTACACCAGTATAGAGGTCCAGGAGAATATTTTTTAGATCAAGAGGATGCAGTAAATTTTGACGATGTCATCGCGGACTGGATGAATATTTCTACGATAAATGAAGTTGGTACATTGGAACTAGAATTGGGTAAGTCCAATTTGCTGGCCCATATGAAGGGATCAGAGCAGGAGGGGCAAATCAATTTGGGGGTTAATGAGGAACCTATGTGCCAATCCATTAACTTGGATTCGAATGAAACATCCCAGATTATCAAAGTATACACCGATATTATGGGTATAGAGCTAAAAAATTGGAAAGAATTCTTTCTAAATCATAAATCTGCTTTTGCTTGATCGTATGCGGATTTAAAAGGTATTCCTATCGAAGTTTGTGAGCATCGAATTACCTTAGAGGAAGATGCTACACCAATTCGTCAAAGACAATACCGTCTTAATCCAAAATATTCTCTCATGGTCAAGGAGGAAGTAGATAAATTATTAGACGTGGGCTTCATATATCCGATCCCATGTAGTGAATGGGTTTCACCAATTGTGATAGTATCGAAGAAAAATGGGAAAATCTGTATCTACCAGGATTTCCGTAAATTAAACGCGGCTACCAAGAAAGATTATTTTTCTTTACCTTTTACAGATATAATACTAGACGCAGTAGCTGGGCATGAATGTTATTCCTTTTTAGATGGATTCTCAGGTTATAATCAAATAAAAATTACAGAAGAGGATAAGTTGAAAACTACTTTTACTACAGATTGAGGCACATTTGCTTATAAAGGGATGCCATTTGGGTTATGTAATGCCCCAGCCACATTTCAAAGGATAATGATGCAAGCGTTTTAGGATTATTTATGATTGTCGATGGAGATATTTTTAGATGATTTTTGCACATTCAGTACAATAGCAAATCATTTAGAACATCTTAGTAACTGTTTGGACTAATGTGATAAATATAGGATATTTTTGAATTCTGAGAAGTGTCAATTTGGCGTACCATCGGGAAAGCTTTTGGCACATATCGTTGTCGCATGGCGTGAACTTCTATCTAGGAATACACCGGGTACCTAGCTGTAGAGAATTTTACTTAATATTTATTCGCTAAACTCTAATGAGTTATTTTTCTTTAATAAGAAGGATAAATACACACGATAATATAAGAAAAAGGTTTTGTATGATTAAAACCTCTTATTTTTAAGTAGGTTTGTACATAAGTTTTCTCTATGATATGTAAAAAATCCTTAAAAACCTTTTAAAGACTCATCTATATATCAAATTCATATCATGGCTCTATACATCTACCTTTTACGCCTCCATAAAGTCTTGGCTCCCAAAAACACCTTTAGTATGCACAAAAGTCCAAATTTGCAACAAAAACCCTTAAAAATATATTTTCCCGCAAAGGATGTTTTTCTTTCTAAACTTTAGAAAATCATATCTTCTGATCCAGCCGTTCAGTTTTCTGCAAACTTTCAGGCAAGGTAGAATTTATCATTAGGCTTTACCACAAAAAAATTCAACGGCAAATATACTTTCAATCGTTTGATATCTCAAAACCCCTAGCAGGTGCTTAAAACCCTAGCTCAGAGACACCCGAGCACTATTTTCTCTATATCTCACAAACCCAAAATTCTAATGCCACAAAAGTTTTGCACATAGTCTTGTGACATAAACATATATACTCCTAAAAATTTTGAGCCAAAAATCTATCAAATTGACTAAGATATAGCTCAAAATATAATCGCTAGTTAAGCAGAGTCACTTAGTGCCTTTAGCTTACAAGCACTGACTTCAACTTGCAATATCTCCTTGACCTTATTTTGAATTTTATCGAGCTGCACATAAAAAGTGTAGCCAAGAAAGTTCGCTTTCCAACCCTAGTCGCCGATCTTTGATTGCTCTCTGTATGCGCGAGATATACTCAAAAGAGTGACAGTATGTCCAAAATTGACACCCTAACTTTGAGCGCCTATAACTTCTTCATTAAAAGTCCAAATCATGCAAGATTTGCACCTAAACCATACCCAAAAACCTAAACCTGATGACCCTTGCCTTTGATGTTTGACTCCCTTCCAAAAACAAACCCTAACTCCTAATAAACCCTCGGGCAGCCTCCTTGAAGCCCATTGGGCATGATTTTTGGCCAATTAGAATAGAGATTTCTATCATCTACCTCTATTCATCCACATGGATGGCCAAACTACCCTTTTTACACTAAAAACCCTTTTCTAACCCTTCTTCTTATAAGATTTACATACTTGGTGCTTTAAGCACCAAATAAAAGAAGTAAACTAAGATCTTAAGGATCACCAATGTCTAACAAAGGTGACTTAAGATATATACAAGTTATTATCGATATAAAATTAACTTCAAAAGTCACTACTAAAAAGAAAATAAGGTTGTATAAACCTTAATAATAATCCTTTAATAGATCCTTTCTAAACTAGCAACCTAATCACATCTTATAACCAATAAAATCCACTGATATGACTTTCATTTAGCTATGTAGTAAATTGTACATTAAATATACATGTACAATTTTTTTACATAGTAGCCGAACCACAATACAACATCGTTTCCGTGGCCAATATTGCTACTGACTCAAATAAAATTATTCGTATATTGGCTTTACCAAAGCCAGAAATAGTATTTGGTGTTCGAGGTTTTGTAGGCCATGTCAACTATTATAGGCGATTCATTCATTTATTTGCAAAAATATGTCAACCGTTAACAAATCTCTTAAAGAAACCGCCACCGGATGGATCTAGTCCAATTTGGACTGAGAAATGTACAGTGCGTTTGAGGAGTTAAAACGAAAATTGGTGTCAGCACCAATACTTGTTGCACCTTGTTGGACAAAACCCTTTCATGTTTATGTTGATGCCTTGAATGTTGCTATTGGATCCGTTGTCATACTGCATTTACGTATAGTGTATAAAAAGATTAAATATCTTGTATCTATTGTTAATATATGTGTGAGTGCTAGAGGTTATTTTAGAAGATATTATAAGGAGAGGATTTATTATAGCCACTTAGTTAGTGAATTAAGATGGCTATTTGTTTTGTTCCTACCTTATTTATATCGTAGAATAGACTCTTTTGTAATTAGAAGAAAAGTAAAGATTGTTTTACCTTTCTTGTTGACTTTTGAGGTAGAATGGACCTTGTGAGGGATAAGAAAGAAGAGCATGGGGTGAATAAGGCCTGTCCAATAGGATTTGGCTACCCATGTGGGCGTCTCATAGTCTAATATGGAAAGAAAGGGAGATATACACCTCTTGTTAGACCGAGAGGGAGAGGCAGTTTTGAGTAGTGAACTTTGGAGAGAGATAGCTCCGTGGATATAAAAGCGTTTGTAATGAAAATTAGTGGGTGTGTTCTTCAAGTTGTGAGGATTCTAGAACCTACTCACTTTCTTGTTTTGGAGTTATAAGCAAAAAATTATGCTTGTTTTAGTAGAATAGAGTTTGCTGCCATCTGATGAAGAGGGGCAGAGACTTCGAGCTGCTACTGCAAGTTTGATTTCGACTCTTTCTTAGTATAATTTATAAAAAGTGTAGAAAATTGAACTAGCTTTCTATCAAGACATCTCTTGTAGCATTTGGAGTTGGAGAGCAAAAGTTGTGAGCTTGAGAATGGGAAAGGATTTGCTGCCATCTGATGAAGAGGGGTAGAGATTCTGTTCAATCATCCAAGTCGGACAGTCTCTTCAATCTTTTTGATAATTTAGGTGCTTATAGAAGCTTATGTAAAATTTCTAAAAAAACAAAAATCAATACATTTGGAGCTTTGATGAAAGTTTTATGAGCCGTGAAGTGTCAAAGAGGGAAAATTGTTGCTAGGGTTTGAAGAGTAGAATCAACTAGCTACATAATCTGAAGTTTGAGAGGCATGTATGCAAAATTTTAGAATAAGTTAGATGATGAAGTGAGCTTTCTAAAAAGCTATTGCATGTCCAATTTGGAGAAGGGAAGTGATCACAACGAAGGCTAGAGTGAAGAGAAGCTTTGCTGCCTTTGCATTTGCATGGAAATTTTAGTATCTACTTCTTTTAGCCATAACTTTTAAATGGTAAGTCATCTATTTGTGAAATTTTGATATGTTTTACAATGGATTATTGGCTTTCCATAGGCTATAAGCACGCTTGATTCGACCTTTGGATGAATTTTTAGTGATTTATTTAGTTTCAGCTTATTATATAACTTGTATTCTTCATATGCGGTTGTATTTTGAAGTATACTTGAATACATACATACTTTGCTTATATCTTTTATACAAGTATATATACTTATATTTATATCAAGTATTATATAAGTATTATATATAATATTTATACAAGTATTTGTATAAGTATTATACCAAGGATTATACAAGTATTATATAAGTATTTATATAAGTATTATTTAAGTATTTATACTTTATATTTGTACAAGATTTGTACAAGTATAATACAAGTATAATTTGAAAGCTTGAACAAATATTGTGCAAGTATAAAACATACTTGCATGGCTTCCTCTTATGTTCCTTGCTAGTTCTAGTAGCAACTAGGAACCCGGCGTTTTCCCAAGGTAAATTCTCTCTACCCGACAACGGATTACATGTCAAAATGGGCGGAGGCGATGGCAACAAAAACTGATAATACTGATACCATAGCCACATTTTTATATGAGAACATTATCACTTGATTTGGGTGTCCTAAAGAATTGGTTAGTGATCGTGGAACCCATTTTATTAATTCTACAATTGCGGCTTTGATAGATAAATATGAGATTAAGCATCGGAAGACAACCCCATATCATCCTCGGGCCAATGGGCAAATTGAAAAGACCAACGATATTTTGTGTAAAATTTTAATGAAAACAGTGTCTGGTGTGGGAATGGACTGGGATACAAAATTGTTCGCAGCCTTGTGGGCATATCGTACTGCGTATAAGGTGACTACCAATTCCACACCATTCCAATTGATGTACGGGCAAGATGCAATATTATCAATTGAATTGGAACTTCAGAGTTTACGAATTATATTGGATGAACGTCTCGGTGACAAAGAATTCCTCCACCATCGGTTAGCACAATTGAAAAAATTGGATGAAGTTACGACTACAGCTCTTTTAACTATGGAAGCTACACAGTGCCGCCGGAAGAGTTATTATGATAGTAAATTACGTCCTAAATCTTTTATGCCCAATGATCTGGTGCTTCTTTATGATAGTCGCTTTCACCATTTTTCGGGGAAATTTCAAGTCCGTTGGCATGGACCTTATCGATTAATTGAAGCCTTTTCTAATGGTTCAGTTCAATTGGAAGATTTTATGGGCACTCAATTTACCACCCGAGTTAACGGCAACCGTTTACGTCTTTATTTTACGTAAATCTGGGACGGATTTTCAAAATTGGAGAGAAGAGGGTGTACCTATTGATGATAGTTTACCTTTAATGAAGGTGCATGATGCCTAGAAAGATGGCTGATGGTTAGTTTTGGGTCCTAATACAGACTAGTCATGCAAATCAGAAGTGACGTTCTGGTACATTGGATTAAGGATTGTTGCTTTAGATCCCGAGTAAAAAGTTAGGAGTGGGGCACTTAATGGGAGTTTTGATTAGTATTCTATTTTGAGTTTGGTCATCCGAGTGTATGCTTATTGGAGTGTAGAGTTCTCTGCAGTCAGAGAGTAACGATTAGTCCAAGCGAGGAGTACGTAGTCAGCATTATATAATGTTGATGGAGAGGTTGAAGAGAGCTGCGGACAGAGAGGAGAATGTCCAAAACATGCGAAGCAAGAGTAACTTGCAATCGCCGTCCTTAGTAGTGGTCACCAACATGGAGCCCATTAAATTGGAAATCTGTTGATCCTTACAAAGACAGAGAGATTTCAGAAATGCACAGATGTACATGTTTTTGCGAGGATCTGATAATTTGCCTCCAATTGATATAGAATTAGTTGCAGAGTACATAGAAAATTATGACCTAGAGGATGGTTCAAGTATAGTAAAAGGGAGAATAATTGGGATCGATGAGAGTACCTTACAGAAGGTATTATATTTACCAATAGGAAAGTTAGCGGTAGGCATTGAAGTATCCAGTGACTTCAGACCGGGAAGTTACTTCAAAGGGGACATGGCGTCCTTTGAGAAAAATCAAGGCTGGAAAGTGGTAGAGGCACTTACTCCAGAGCTTGTGGAGTAGATGCAGTTCATTCAGAAGCGGCTAGGCTTGAACCAGCATACCATATACATGTCCAAGTGCTTGATGTTTGCTGCGATTGGAACATTAGAAGGCATGGTCTTTAATTGGGCAGCCTTTGTTTTAACCCGTATCCATGCAAAAATGGGAGCCAAGCAAAAAACGGGTAAATTCGCTTCGTTGCTATGCTCTAACTATGTGCACTCCGTGATTGCGCACACGTTAAGTCAACCAATAGGGGAGAAGAGCATGCCTTCCTCAATGCCGCAATAGGGGAGAAGAGCATGCCTTCCTCAATGCCGCAATAGGATATGAGGAGTTTATCAATTGGCCCAGGGATAGTGGTGCACGAAATTAGGGAATCCAGTAGATCGCGAAAACGGGAGGTTATCCCGGAGACTACACCAGGGTGGACTTCAATTTGTGCAATGATAGAGAGGGTGGTTGAGACTCGAGTTTTGAACACCGGGGTACTGGTAGAAGGGAACCTCACGGAAGTAATATTGGCATAAATTACCCAATTGCAGCTTACCGTGAGTCAGCTAGAAGGGAATCTAAGACAACAATTGGAGTCTAGCCGGAAGGAGATACTAGAGAAAGGCCGCCGAATTGTAGAATAGGGGCACCTGATTAGGACAAAGACGGAGTCCAAATTGGCATTGGAGCGGAAAGTATCGGAGGAAAAGAAAAATTGGGCGAATGAAAAAGATCGCATACAAAGAATCCTGAATGGTCAAAAGCAAGAATTAATAGAGAACCGCAGGATATGGGATTTGGAACGAGAAGCACTAAAGTGTCAGTTGCAGGTAGAATGTGATAAAGTAGTGAAATTAGAACAGGAAAAGGTGGAATTAGGAGACCAATACCGAATTGGGAGACCAATATCGAATTGGAACGGAGAAGCTGCAGACAAAAATTGGTACCTTGAAAAGTGAAGTGGAAAAATTGGAGGGCGATTTGGCCAATGTCGTTCAGCCATATGAATCTGCACCACCAGTTTCAGATATTAGTGAGTTGGAGGAGAAGGTGAAGCGACAAGGGCACCAATTAGAGGTGAAGGATGCTTGAATTCTACAATTGGAGGCTCAAGTTTGAGAATTGGGAGCGGATAATGAAGATTTATCAGCGCAATTGAAGATTAATTATGTGGATTTGTCGCAGGAGGATGAGGACGTGCCATTAGAGCCAGACGTAGAGGAACCTCCTACGAATCCAGGAGTATCCCAATCTTAGGAACCAGCCTTATAACAAGTTTTATCGATTTTGTATTTGCGAGGATGCTGCACAGTTAGGAGTGGGGCTATATAGAATGGATAGGAATTTTAGGATTTACAATACATAGTTTGTAGGATTAAGAGTAGGTAGAAAGCCGATGAATGGCCAGTTTAGAAGGCAGCATGGATAAGGGAGTTAGAAAAAGTGGTTATCGTCAGTTGTGTAGCTGTTAATACTGATTGGGATAAGTATAAATTGATTCGGACAATAGTAGTAAGAGCTAGACTGTAATAGTGCTGAGCCGGGATAAGCTTGGTACTACCTCTTGTTAATTTTAAGAGAAGGATATTAGATAAATATTGAATATTATAAAGTGCAGTTCTGTAATGAAGCAATAAAGGAAAGAATTGATTTATAATGAAAGATTGAGGATGTACTGATATGCTGAAATATTAGTGGAGAAATATAAGTAGAAAACTGGAAGTGGAGAATTGCAGATGTTTTATGAAGAATGAGTATGAATGTGAGGAAACTATACTACATTGAATATTGAATTAAGGATGACCCACGAGAAGAAGTCCGTGGAGTTTGGATTATGTGAAGTGAATTATTGGGAGTGTTAGTCAATTTCGGAGTATTCCTATGTTTGGAGTATAGGATAATTATGCTGTGTTTTGAGATATTGCAATATTACATATTATTGTCATAGAGAAGGAGAGGAGGAGAGGTAGTGAATATTTGAGTTGGATTATTGTTTACGATATTTTATTGTTAACAGAGTTATTGGTAGTATGAGGGAGATACTGTAACAAATTGGGATGTTTTAGCATAATCAAAAGGCAGTTAGTTGTGTGACTCTAACGGTTTAATTCAATGCAAATAGTCTTTCCTTGTGTTCGAATCTCCCTTTACAGATTTACTCTGGAGAGTATTGGTAGAGTAAGTGAGACGGACGACAACAACACTAAGTCCTTCTAAAATTTATAGAACCAAGCTTGATATTTCTTTGAGAAGCTTGAAGTAAAATTTCTAATCCTAGTTGCCAATCTCCAAATGACGCAACCGCTTGCCCTTGGTAGCCATTTTTGTGGCTAAAGATCCAATTTTGACCCTGTCCCATATACGATCAACTTCCAAGTATGAATTCAATTTATTCTAAGGATTTTTAAGCTTGATCCTATCTTCAACTTAATACTGGTATCAACCATATTATTTATTTAACTCTTCTATCCTATTTTTTTTAACTTATGGCCTTTTAAAAGCAGCGAAAAGTTTCTACAACCTAGAAGAAAAATTTAGGAACTAATTTTTATCTATTAGGTATTAAAATAAAAAAATAATCTAAAAGATTTTTATAAAATCTTTTTTAAATATCTTATATTCCTATTGAACTAAGATATTTGAATATTAAGTAGAAATGACTATTGTTCATGTTTTTCACCACATAAACATATTACAACATGACACTGAGCTCTCCCTTGTTTTTATTTTTTCACACAAAAGTTAATAGGAAATTATCCACTACAATGGTTAACAACAAAGATTACATTACAAAAAAATTCTTTGCAATCAATTCACACCACTTTGAAGGAGAACTCACCTTGTTGCATCTCCAACCAACTTGACACTTGTTAACAAAGACCAATGAATATTTAATGTCTCCCTACTCGATCCGAGTTAAACGTTTCAGTAAAGATTAGGATTTAAAACTAATATATTAAAGGTTCTATTTACCTCCTACACTCATGTCTACAAGAGAGATTAAAAACTTATCTCTCTCATGTCTTCCTTCCAGATTCTACCTTCTAACTCCTACCTCCTGCTCCTTACTTTTACGTGTATCTGTTAAACTTAAAAGAATTAAAATAAATTAAAAAGAGCCAAGAAACTTACTTGAAATCTAACTTTCTAGTGCCACTTCTTATATTATCTCCTTCATTCTTCAATCCTTAACCTGTTTTAGTTTATTGAAATGAAAATTCAACCAAATTACTTCATTGAAGGCTTACCTTAGAAGTATGGTGTCTTGTGTGATTGCTCTTCTGTTCTTCTTCTTCTTATTGTATTGTAAGTGAAGTAACTTATCTAAATTACTATTGGAGAATCTTTTCTATCCTATACCTATGAAGAGATGGAGTATGACAAGTAGAGAGGGTGATTAAATCCCTCTATTACTAAAAAGATCGTCCACAAGAAGATTTACAAGGATAAAGTAAAGGATTGCTTATTCAAATAACCAATCTTTTGTTCACTATAAAAAGGTAGAATACAAGGGATAGAAAGGGTGATTAAATCCCTCAACTACTAGAAATGGGCCCTCAACAAGAAACTCACAAGAAGAAAAGTGATAAAACCTTTGAAGATGAGCTCCACTTCAAAAATCACCACAAATTGAATGTTGATAAAAAAAAAATCAATAAAAATTATACCACTCTAAGCTTATCTTTCAAGTATTTCTATTCTAAAAAAAATTCAATTGAAAATAATCAATAGGCACTAAAAAATGCCTTTTCAAACAAGGAGTACACACAACTACCAAGGCAGTGATTCCCATCTAATCAAAAACTCACTAAAAATTCAATTTTGGTCCAAATCAAAGGTGTAATAACTTTTTAAAAAGCTAACAACAAATATAAAAACTTTAATAAAATTCAAAGTCAAATAAAAAACATCATAAAATTGATTGATTGAAATTTGAGAGCAAGTCACTCTTGGGAGCAAACATTAAAGGTAAGCAAACATTAAAGGTAATCAAACCTCTTCTAATAAAAAATTCACCAATAATCTAATATTGTTCCAAATCAAATGTATGATAGCCCTTTAGAAAGCTAACAACAAGATACACAACTTTAATAAGTTTTTAAGTCAGATAATTAGTACATAAAAATTGATTGTTGAAAATTAGAGAGCAAATCACTCTTGGGAGCAACCATTCAAGGTAGTGAACTCTCTTCTACTCAAAAATTCACCTAAAATTCAAATTTGATCCAAATCAAATGTATAATAGCTCTTTAGAAATCTAACATCAAGATATACAATCTTATAGAATTCCAAATACAAATATCAGTTACATAAAAATTGATTGATAAAAACCCGAGAGCAAATTACTCTCTATTTAATTTAATTTAATTTTTTTTTTTTTTGTCTTGTTTTTACTATAAATGATAAAAGCTTTGTTTACAACAATAATGAAGCAAGGTAGAAGACTTATTAATGATGGAGGATAGGATTGAAATGTTCACTCAAAAAGTCCACAAAATGGATCAACCACCATTAACTAACTCCACAATCACCCACACAATTAGAAGCACCACCACTCGACAAACGTATCAAAATGTGAGAGTAAATTTTCACTCCTCAATCCAAGTTACAAGATAGCCTCACTTAAGAATTGCTTGTAATTGGTGGTGTGAAGTGAAGGAAGCAAGTAGCAAGTACAACAAGAATAACAACCACAAAACAAGGGAAGTAAAGGATATCAAGCAAGTACACAATTCAAAAGTATGTCATAGTTTGTTCACTATATTTTTACCTAATAAAAAATAAAAATAAAAAATAAAAGTTATATTTTTAAATAGAATTTTTTTTTATCTTTCCAATGGTATAAAAAAAATATATGAATTTGAGTTACTATGAATAAGTTATGATAATCCAAAGATAGAAGGTAAATAATAGAAAAGTTAAGTGGAAAATTTTTACCTCAAGGATAACTTACTTAAGAGATCATGAGTTTGAACCTCACCAAGGCTCACAAGTAGTATATATGGGTGTCCTAGAGGGGCCACGAGGCATTAGTCTTATCCTCTTACCTACATCCAAGGTGCCACAAGGCATTATACTTTTTACAAGGACTATACTAGCTGCTGGTCCTCCTATTTTCTACTAATAAAACTCATTATTTTGCAATTTTAACTTCACCATGGTGTTCAAAAACACCCAATTAGCCTAAGGACCTAATATGGCCTTCAAATCTTACTCCAATTCTTCATAATAGCTCCCAAGGTGGTAAAACTCATTTTTACCAAAGTCTTCAAAATTGTTCTAAAAATTCCTAATAAATTCCTAATAAATTCCTAATAAATTCTAAATAAATTTTAAATAAATTATAAAAATTCCTATAATATTTTTAAAATAATAACGTCAATTCAAAACTACTTTATTCTACCTTAGTGATTTTTTTAATGATAAAATCAATTTATATCAACTAAAAATTCTATTTTCTACATAAATAACTAAAAAGATATGAGATTTATTTCTCATGCTTCTTTTACCTACTAAGTAATATTTATATATTATTAATAAGTGTTGTATAAAGATAGAAGGCCAATATAGATATTGGTCTCAATAATTAAATGCTAATTTTTATAATTAAAAAAAATACTAAATTAACTAAGAGAATTACCTTCAAGACTTACTAAGATCCTATTTTTTTTTTCACTAATACCATTTTCCTTCATTTAGCATCATCTAAATACATCTTTACTTTATAATTATAGTTTTGGCACTCTAAATGCATTCTTTTATCCTAAAATAACTAATGAGTCAATTTGATGACTCACAAAGTGATTCTTACAAGAAATTGGTGTAGCTGATTTTTTGCCAAAAAATTAATAATTTGTTACATGTGATATATAAATATTGGGTATTGTTGAATTAGATTTTTTCTTACTAGTAGGACTTAACCAAATTTCACAAATTTTAAACATATAGATGCAAATTACTAAATAGGAAGTTAAGACAAAGCATAAATTAATCCAATAGCATTGAGTTAACAATTCATACATTTAAATCCAAAATGTAAACTATCTATTGTTCATACTAATAGGCAAATTGTAATTTAGAGGAATCCCAATTTCTAGCAATAAATAAACTTCACTCAGAAACTAATTTTTTTATTTGTCAAAGTCTAATTACTTAGTCCTATAAAATAGCAACCAAGTTAAACATTAGATAACAATGTTTATTCAAATTTCTTTTCAACTCTATGCAATCTTCTCAAATAATCACCAAGAATTAATTAGATTAATTCTAAGACTTATCTTAGATTTTTTTTTTTTTTTTTTTGGCAAAATAATTATTTGTAATAATTTTAAAATAATGCCCTTAAGACAATTCTTATGGAAGAATTAACACAATTGTTTTCTTTAATAAAACCAATCCAATCAATTAGAAGATCTATTAATATTTCTGAATCTCTCAATCCTTCTTGGCTGAGACATCTTTTCAACTGGAATATATCTTCCTACTGGAATTCTTCCAATTATATAAGATTCTAATTCTAACAACTATAACTAATCCTTAATAACCTATTTGGTAGGAACTAATCACCTAATAACCTATTGGTAAGCTAATTGAAGATTAGTTATTTAATTTAGAAATTCAAATTAAAATATTAAAATATTTTTTCAATCAACAAAGTTATAGGATGTTTATAGATACATAAAAAAAAAAAAAAAAAAAAAAAAAAAATTAAATCAATAGACAATGTACAATCAAAAGAATACACATTATATACCGTATAATAATAATATAAAATAATTAAAGAAATTTTTGTAAAACATGAAAAAAGATGATGGAGACTAAGAATTCATATAAACAACTTGTAGGTGTTAGGAAACCACAAAGAAAATGATTTTTATTTTTACCAAATCAATTGGGACATTTTTGTAAGTAAATAGTGAAAAAAAAATAGATTAGTTTATTATGATAGGTTTAATTAAAAGTTGTTACCAATTGATTATAATTGTTATAATGGTTAGCACTAATAAATATAAGATAGCTAATAGCCTCATAGAGTTTACCTAATTGGATTTATTTTTTATAAGACCATTTTTTTTTTTTTTTTTGCTTTCTATTGTTTAATACATATTATGAAGTTTCTTGCTATTTTGTCCATGTTTTAGAATAATTCAAGTTGTTCATATAAAGTCCAATTGGTCTTATCTTAAAAAAGACAATCAACCATGTAATTTGTCTTATGTGTCTTACTAATTGACTAAAAATTGTAAAAAATAGAAAAATACAAATGGTGGAAAAATTGGACAACAAAAGAAAAAAAGTAATTTTTACTTTGGATAGTTAAATAAACTAGCAAAGAAGATGCATCAATTGATTTAAGATTTTGTTATTATTTTTTTTGTCTAAGAAAACAAAAAAAGATAAGATTTAGGCTTAATAACTAAAAAGAACTCCAATTGAATAGCATAGATAATAAGAAAAATAAAATAGATCTAGAAAAGTTAATTTGTAAGATGTTATTTAAATAATATTATTGCAACATCTTCCATTAAAAGATTAGCCTCCCTATGTTCAAACTTTATTCCACATTAGCTTTAAAGACTATTTGTAAAAAACTAAGTCTATTATTCATATCAATAATACTTAGCTCCTATGCATGTATAATTGTAAAGAGCTTTATTGTAAGCAATGGCTATATTCTTACAACAATAAATATGTATATCGTATTATAAAAGATTTTTTTGTAGATTAGAAATGGTGTACATTTAGCAAAAGACTATATACCAAAGACAAGGATTTAAATTGTGTTAAGAAGTTGAATGCTAAAACAAAGCCTTATAGTTATTAAATCAAACTTAAGTTTTATTAGCTATTTTTAAAGATCATATATTGTAACTAAAGTTTTATATAAAACAATATCTTTCAAGATTTGATTAATTTATTCAATTTCCCTCATAGTTATGATTTCTGTCATCAAACATGTTAATGAAGAAAGCTGAAAGATGTATATAGACAAGATTTCTGCAAAAGCAATTGTTGTTTCAGTAAATATGTGCATGTCTTCACAAATGATAAACAGATTTGAGTAATGGTGATTTTCTATGTTATCTAAAATGTAATATCCGTTTTTCTTAAATAATATGTTCAAAGATTTATACTTGTATCTTCACATTTGGTAAAACAATAACTTAAAAACATATAAAAGTACTTTGCAAAGTCATACAAAAATATTTTTTTACAGAGACTGGATGATTTGAGGTAATCAATAAAGTAAGCATTTAGTCAAAATTAATTCATAACTGTATGAATGAAAATCTTGATAATTTTCATAATCAAATAAGATATTTTCACACAATTTAAACTACAAAACAATCCTTTATGGCTTATTATATTTATGTTTTTTTATATTTTTTATATTTTTGGCTCAGAAACTATTTGGTGTGGAAATCTATACAATCCATAAAATTTAATAAAATTTAATTTAGAAAAATTATTAGGTGAAATAAGTTTAAAATCCTTTGATGATAAAATGGTCAACTAAATAATGTCAACCAAGGCACCTACTACAGTCTTTACACCAAGAAGTTTATTATTAAAGCCATTGTTTAAAGGTCTTATGCAGGTCATGTTCTTAATGAATAAAAATTGGCCTTTGAAAGCCTGAACAGATAGTATAGAAAGAAAAAGAGGCTATGACAAGGACCAAGTCATTTTTTAAATTAAAATGCTAAATATAGCATCTCAAATCTTGATTGTAACAATTGCAATAATATACTTTTAGTATATAATTTAAAAAAATTAATAAATGTTTTTAACAACACTTAACATGGCTTCTCCATTCTTTATAAAACCATCTCTTTGAGGGTGGGCCAAACACAAATTTTGGGAAATGGCATTATTTATGCTATGTAGGGAAAAAAAAGAAAAAAAAGAAAAAAAAGAAATCTATTCAAATTCATCTTTTCTTCTCATAACCTCTTGGCTGGTTTTTTTCTAAGTATAAAATCAACTAAGAATTTTTTTGATTTCAACTCATCACAAGCTTGAATAATTGTAACCTATTACCTTCTCCTCTAAGCACAAGGGCCCATAAAGCACAGAAGGTTGAAAAATTATCTACAACCTCACATCAGTGTACAACTTAAATTTTATTCAGGATTGACTGGAGTTAAAGTTCAAAGCTCATGCAATATCCAATACTTTTCTTCCTTTCTATATGATTATTATTATTTTCCTATTATATATTTTTTGATGTCAAACAACATTCTTTTGTTGATACTTTTAAAGCACAAATAGGGTGATAAGAAAGAGAATCTAAGGCCCTTTCAAAGGACTTTTAAAGCCACACATGGACGGCATTCACTCAATTGTTAATTAATTTTAAAAAGCATGTGAACTAGCATAGGAATAAGATAATTTGTACGTGTGAGAGGCATGCATTCAAGGAGTATGACGTGGGAAGTATGGGATATTTATTTGGAAAGAATGTTGCCCATCCTCTGGACACAGCCTGAAATGAATTGTGAAAGGATTCTAACATAACAATAAAAAACCTATTCTCATATCCACCATTCATTGATCCAATAATACTGCTCATTATAAATATTGGAATTTAGTGGTGTGTGAATCTGTGTGAATCTGTGTCAAAATTGGTCAATCATTAGTTCTAGACCAACAAGAACTTGTCGTAGTCTCCAATAATAAAAATATAACACTTTGAAATACTAAACGGTGTAAAAACGTTTAATATTTCCAATACGCATGAGAAACATGCGTTCTGAAAACCCTAAATTATAAACCCTAATTCTGGCAACAAAACGGTCACCATCGTAAAACCGGCGTTGAGAATTACATCGATACATGAGCTTTTTCTGAAGTAAAAAAGCGCACCATCACCATTAAATGTTGCAGGGAATCTACGGAATGATCTTAAAGGGTTGAGAGTCGCTTGTAAGACGTCGTCGGGTTCACACGCCTCGGGTCTCAGCTCCATCGCTAATCCTTCCCCAGAAACGAGATTCAAGCTGCTAAGCAGATCCCGGTTCGACGATAGATACCGGTTCAGGGACTCGGAATTTGGTACAACTGGGAAGCCGGGATTGCCACGTAATCTAGATCTTGACTTGAATCACTCACTGGCAACTGGACTTGGTAGGTAGGGCCTGGATTTTTCACCTTCGATGTCACCGAAAAAACCAATCCCAGGGTTCAGTTCTTTTACGGATGAGCTCTGGATTCCGATTCCTATTTTTCTTTTCTCTAAAATATCGCTAATGTGAATCGAAGATTGCGATAAGTAAAACTGTGAAGATATCAGTTTCCGTGCGGGATGGAATGGGTGGCCCTGTCCCGCACGTATCCATCCTCACTTAAAGCTCGCAGCCGGGACATGAGACACAATCCGGAACGAATCTGACGGACCACGTTCTCATCCAATTATTGCAATGCACAATGACGAGTTTATCTCTAAATTTGTCGTTTTAGGAACAAGGGATCGGATATATGGTCATAAAAGTTGCGTGGATCGCCAGACAGGAGGCGAAATTGATCTGGGGACTGTGTGGGGGTGCAGGTAGGGTTAACAGGTTCTGAGAAGCTGGCGTGACGGAGGTAGCAGACCACTTCGAGGGAAGGCTTTGTTTGGTTCTGTGAGAGGAGAGAGAGTTTTTGGAGTTATGGCGGCAATGGCGATGGCCAGAGGCAAGACGAGGACGCTCCTGTCGACGGCCTTGCGCGCTACTACGGCTGCGCCTGCTCGCTTGCATCGAAATTTCAATGCGGCGGCAGCAGCAGCTGAGGAGCTGGAGAATCCGACCAAAGCTCCCGTAGAGGTCAAGCTTACGAAGCTGCTCATTGATGGGGAGTTTGTGGACGCGGCTTCGGGGAAGACGTTCCCGACCATCGACCCGAGAAGCGAGCAAGTGATTGCCCACGTTGCTGAGGGCGACGTCGAAGATATCAACCGCGCGGTGAGAGCTGCCCGCAAGGCCTTCGATCATGGACCCTGGCCGAAAATGCCCCCTTTCCAGCGCCAGCAAATTCTCCTCAAGTATGTGTCTCTTTCCCCTTTCTCGCTGTCTCACTCAAGCACACGATCTCTTTTTTTTGCTGTACGTTGTGTGCACAGTAGCCTATATCACGCGCGGCTTCGAATGCTGCTAAATTTCTGTGAGCACTGACTCGATTGCCTTCTAGGTTTCCACAACTCTCAACCATTTGTTGCCATAACCAGGTACGCAGATTTGCTCGACCAGCATGCCGACGAGCTCGCAGCGCTGGAAACGATGGACTCTGGAAAGCCCTATGAGCAGGCCCTCTACGCCGAGCTCCCCTTAATGTCCCGTCAATTCAGATACTTCGCTGGTTGGGCAGACAAAATCTTCGGCACGACGGGGCCGTCGGATGGAATTCACGCCGTCCAGACACTCCACGAGCCTATTGGAGTTGTTGGACAGATCATCCCATGGAATTTCCCCTTAGTTATGTACTGCTGGAAGGTGGCGCCCGCTTTGGCAGCCGGTAACACCATTGTGTTGAAGACGGCGGAGCAAACGCCTCTGTCTGCCATCCTCGCAGGGAAGCTGGCCCTGGAAGCTGGCATTCCTCCGGGCGTGCTGAACATTGTATCCGGATATGGCCCCACTGCTGGTGCCGCCATCGCTGAGCACATGGACATCGACAAAGTGGCCTTCACGGGGTCGACGGAGGTCGGGAAGCTCGTCATGGCTGCGGCAGCGCGCAGCAACTTGAAGCCCGTGACCTTGGAGCTCGGAGGAAAATCCCCCATGATCATCTGTGAAGACGCAAACGTGGACGAAGCGGTCGAGCTTGCCCACTTCGCTCTGTTCTTCAACATGGGCCAGTGCTGTTGCGCTGGATCTCGCACCTTTGTCCATGAGAGTATCTACGACGAGTTTGTAGAGAAATCCAAGGCGCGCGCATTGAAACGCGTCGTCGGTGATCCGTTTAGGAAGGGCGTGGAACAGGGTCCTCAAGTGGACAAGGATCAGTTCGACAAGGTGCTCGGTTACATCGAGAGCGGCCAACAACAGGGTGCCAACCTTCTCACAGGTGACAATTAGCATATCTGCGCTCCATTCTCAATTCCCACAAATTCAGTCATCGATAGCAATTCAAATCTCCTCATTTTCTAACACGAACGGGGGTGTTGGTCTGCAGGTGGAGCTCGTTTGGGGAGCAAGGGCTACTACATCAAGCCAACCATCTTCACCGATGTGAAAGAAGGCATGAAGGTCTTCGACGAGGAGATTTTCGGGCCCGTTCAGTCGATCGCAAAGTTCAAAACCTTGGATGAAGTGAGTGGATTCACTTGTCGATTGCTGCAACTAGCTGACGCTGCAAACGTAGAACTGGTTGTTTTAGGGTGAAATCTGATGCTAAAATATCTGTTTCTTTTGTCGTTACCAGGTTGTGCAGCGTGCCAACAACACAGTCTATGGTCTGGCCGCCGGCATTTTCAGCAACAACATCAACACCGTGAACACTTTGAGCCGGGCATTGCGAGCGGGAACCATCTGGGTCAACTGCTTCGACGTCTTCGACGCCACCATCCCGTTTGGTGGGTTCAAGCAGAGCGGCATCGGGCGGGAGAAGGGCAAGTACGTGTTGGAGAGTTACACGCAAGTGAAGGCGGTTGTGACGCCTCTTCACAACCCAGCTTGGCTATAAACTCCCTCTCGCTCCTGCCATAATCTCCCTCCGGATGTGTACAAATCGCGGCTCCAGCAATCTTTGCAGATTCATCCTCGTGGATTGGGAATGGACCTCAAATGTGTGCTCTTCTCGCAACTGTAGCGCCGAACCTAGATAACGACGACGCAACCACGTCAATGCAAACTCTGTAATGTACGTGTACTGATTTACTTCTCTACCGATGAAGCTTCAAATGGTCGGCATCGTTGCCGAGTTTGTCGGTGGATTCGGTTGTGTAGTTGAATAGATTTAAGGAAAAAAATGCTTAAAACCTTGTATTGCGAAGACCATGCATGAAATAAAAAAAATAAAAAAAGAAGAAGAAAAGTAAGCATTCGTGTGCACAATCTAGTCGTCCAGCGAGATGTTTGCTTTGAGACCACGGCGCATTTATTCGAACGCCAATGAATGAACCCACCAACTAATCTTGTGAATTTGAACTGTATTCGGAGGATACTTTATCTTATTATTTTTATTACATGATGGGTGTGTGTATTCCTTACCTTGGTAAAGCACTGCTCCTACTTAAGGACCCAAATTTCCTCTTCAACGGCACAACTTTTTTGCCTTCATTTCACTTGGAAGTTTCTGGTTCTTGACTTTGTCTGAATTTATACCAAAACCACTTCTATTTATTGCAAAGACGTATATATCTCTGTTGTATGTTAGCTGTGTTAACACATGCTGTCGCAGGGAATTTGGAGGGCAGACTTTCAAAAAGCAATAGAGGGTGCATTCTAAGATTTCTATTTGGAATACAGATTCTCTTTATGCTTGGGTTTGTTTTGTTGTTTGTTTGTTTGACACAAATGAGGTTGACTTGTCGGTGATTCAATGAATAAGGTATCTTTTGCCCCAACACCCCAGTTTTGGTAGAAATAGGAGCATAGAAAATATATTACATCACTTATTCAACAACTCTCATCTTGTGCAGGAATTAAAAAATTGTTAGAGAAAACTCTAGTGATTTGATATTTTTTCATTTTATTTTTTATTATCAATTGTATTTCAAACTATCCGTGGCTTATATCAATCCATAAAAAATTGTCTCACTTATTGGTTATTTTTTTGTTTTATTAAAAATAATATTCTACATGATTTGACTATATTTAATTAATCCATACCAAATTATGTCTAATTTTGCTTATATTCTATATGTATCAAGGACACAGGAATACAAAACAAGAGACTTGAAACCACGACAAGGTTTCCAGAAGAAACCAACAAAAACTTAAATTAAATAGATGAATACACGAACAACACCAAAAGAGGTGAGTTAGAACTCCAAGAGATGCATTGTCGAGATTGAAAAACTCTTCAACCTCGAATCATATATATACTCTTATCTATGACGCTTCCTGAGCGACTTCCATCAAACTAAGAAGCTTCTCGAGTAGCTTCTACCAATTGGGAAGCTTCTTGAGTTATTTCCACTAATTGAAAAACCTTGTTGAATTTGTTCCACTAATTGAGAAATTTCTCAACCAACTTTCACCAATTAGGAAGCTTTTAGAATGTTCTAAAAGGTTTTGTGAACCTCCGGAGTATATGTTCCTAACATCACTCCCTTCTCTAGCGACGAGTCCCAAGAGGAGCTCAAACTTACTATATACGTAAGAAATCAAGAATACGTTGTACTAATGAAGCTATGTATTCTGTTCTCTGTTCTTAGCAATAGGTTCTACTAGTCTTCAAAGAAATCACCTATGGCCTTCAGCTAGTACCTCCGTTGTTGAAACATCCCATCTCAAGATTTGATCTTCATTGTTGCCTTCAAAACATCCTCCAAATAAGATCTCAAAACTAAAAGGATTCACCTTTCTAAGCTCAAGCAATATCACTAAAGCTCGAGCATTAGAATCAAGACTTGCATGGTTGGATCTTACTCCTAATGGCTCCAACCGAGGTCGTACTTGGCACTGAAATGTATTGTCCTCACTTTGCTCAATTGAAGGCTATAAAAATTACAATGGTTCGTTCAAAGCTTGTGTGATAAGTGAATTTTCTAAGTCTTATTCTCTCAATATTTGAAGATTTGACATAATGACTAACTTGCTTCTACCACTCCATTCTATCTTGGAACAAATGACTATATTCAGATCAAGGCTTTAGTTTAATTCTCTCCTTGTTTATGAATATTTCTTGAATCTAATCTTCACTAAGAAGTTATTATCAAATATATTTAGGTTTGTGGGAATAGAATCGATATATTTCTTGTATCTTTTGAGGTACATTGGCAAGATTTGCAATCAATTCCCATATGCACTCATTAATGTCATAGCCCTGCCAATGAACAAGATATTCCAATTTGTCCCACCTTTGCCATGAATCAAGTACCTTTTCATCCTCGTATTCTTCATGGTCTTTAATTTTAATACTCGGCAATAATTTTTGTACCCTTCTCAGAATATGTGACTCCCGATAAGATTCTAAAAGAGAGACATGAAAAATTGGATGTACCTTCATAACAGATGGTAATTCTAAGCAGTATGCCACAAGATTGATCTACTTCTAGATAGAAAATGGTCTCAACTTTTGATAGTCCAACTTATCGCATAGCCACTTAGTCTTGATATTCCATCGAAGGAGCCATATCTTATCTTCAATATGAAAAGCAAGTAGTTGATTTTTAAATTTATCTACAAATGCCTTATAAGCATCTTGAGTTGCTTGTAATTGAAGCTTCAAGGTTGTTTGGAGTTGTAATAGCTACTTTGCAAAATCTTCAGTTGTTGGATTGTTATTCTTTGGTGCACTCCACAGATCAAGCTTTGGATGATATCCATAGTTGGAATAAAATAGTATTTATTGAGTTGAAGCGTGAATAATATTATTATATGCAAACTTTGTTGATAATAAATATCAGGTCCAATCGTCTTGTTGATAGTTAATGCTGCATCGTAAATACTATTCCAACATTTGATTAACTCTATCTATTTGGTTATCACTTTGAGGATAGAAAGCCAAAGAAAGTTTATTATCCACCTTTAATATTTCAAAAAGATACTTCCAAAATTTAGATATGAATTAGGGTCCTCGATCGAATACAATATCATCTGGTAGGCTATGATATCAATATATATTATTGAAAAAGAGTTTTGCCGTTTCTTCATTAGACATAGTCTTTTTGCAAAGGATAAAATGAGCCATCTTTATGAATCGATCAACTACTATAAAGATGCTGTCCAATGAATTGAATGGCGGTAGATCTATAATGAAATCCATCGAGACAGAGGACTATGACCGTCTTAGAATAAGCAAGGGTTATAAAAGTCCATAAGGGCAATGTCAAGGATTTTTAGACCTTGAACAAATGTCACAAGAGAGCACAAAGTCCTTCATTACCTTTCACATTTGAGGCCACTAAAAATCTTGAAAAATAAGTTCCAAGGTCTTGTTGAAACCAAAGTGACTTGCAGTGGAAAAGTCATGGCGGGATTAAAGAACGCATAATTGTGTTGGTCCTTCCGGGATATATAAACGTACTTTAAAGTATAGAAGGTCTTTTTCAAATTTGAACTTATTAGCATTTTTTTTCAAGCGATTCTTGACATCAAGGATCAAAGCATCATTAATAATTATAGCATGTACCTCATTGAAGAAACTAAAATTGATAGGTGGCGATGTAATAGTGACGTAAATGCAAAATTGCTTTGATTTTAATAAAGTTATATATTATTGATCAAATGTTGCTTCTCCTATCATTAGTACAAGATATGATTTTCTCGATAGAGCATTAGACAATCCTTATTGCTTCCCAGGGCGATAAGTGACAACAAAGTCGAATCAAGATAGTGACATATTTCATCGAGCTTGGCAGCGATTAAGAACCCAAGTTGATATAAAATATTCTAAGTTCTTGTGATCTGTATATACAATCACAGGATGTATTACTCTTTTAAGAAAATAATGCTATTCTTGAAAAGAATCTTCAATAGCAAGAAGCTTCTTATCATGGATTTCATAATTAATTTCAACAGCAGAGAATTTTCAAGAATAAAATGCAATAGGATGGAGTTTGTCGTCTATACCCATTTGTGAAAGTACAGTCCTTAGTGTAAAATCTGAAGCATCAGTCTCTAAATAAAATGCCTTTATAAAATCTAGATGCAACAATATTGAGGCTGTAGTAAATGCCATCTTGAGGTTTTAGAATGCCTTCTCTACTTGAGGCCCCAATTCTAACTTGTCCTTACATGTCAATCAAATAAGAAGGGGGGCAACTTGAGAGTAATTTTTTATAAAGATCCAATAGAAATTAGCAAATCTAAAAAAATATTGTATGTCTCTCACAGTCTCTGGAATGGCCCATTACATAACTGCCTCTATATTCTTGGGATCCATTGTCAAACCCTTAATAGATATGATGTATTCCAAAAATTCCATCTTAGGTTGGTGAAATATGCATTTATTTTATTTGGTATACAAACTTGTATCTTGTAGCTTTTGTAATACCAACTTGACATGCTTCTCATGTTCTTCCATATTTTTTGAGTGAATCAAGATATCATCAAGATATATCACCACGAACTTGTCTAAATATTCTAAAAAGATATCATTCATTAAATGCTAAAAGATAGTGGATGCATTTGTTAGTCCAAAAGGCATGACATTATATTCAAAATGTCCATACCTTGTCCAAAATGCGGTCTTCCATTTATCTCCTTCCTTGATCCATACCAAGTTGTATGCTCTGCAAAGATCTATTTTAGTACAAATCTTGATTTGGCCAAGTTGTTCTAACAGTCTTAAAATTAATGGTAGTGGGTAACGATTCTTTGCTGTTATTTTATTCAATCTATGATAATCAACACACATACATAAGGAACCATCCTTCTTCTTTACAAAAAATATAGGTGCACATGTTGGAGACTTTGAATGCCTGATGAAGTTCTTTGCAAGATTTTCATCAATATAATCTTTCAATACTGAAAGCTCATTTTGAAAAAGATTATAGATTGGGCCAAAAGATAGTTGTATTCCTTCCTGAAGATCTATAGTACAATCATATGATTAGTGCTCCAGCGATATATCAGTATTTTTTTTTTGAAAAAAAATCTTAAAATTTGTTATACTACTTTGGAATACTTGCCAATAAAGTCATATCTTCTTTAATTGGAGTTGCATAAATAAAAAATGGTGTACCTTCTTTGTCCAATCTTATGAAAGTTCTTGCTTTAATAAACAAAGGTTTATCAATTTGTGGCTTTTTTACAAATTTTTTTGTAGAAATTTCTATTGGAAATGTTACTCTTTGCAACCTCCAATCTATAGATGGATTATGCTTTTTCAACCAAGATTGCATGAAAATAACATGATTCTAAAGAATTCTAATAATGTTGAATACAATCTAGCTTCTGTGATCTTTAAACGACACTTTTGTAGGCGTGGTTTCATGGATGATATTACCAGAGGATAAGAGTCGTCCATCTATTACTTCTACATGAATAGGTTTGGAATTTTGTACTAGAGAAATTTTGTAAAACTTATTGAATGCCTCATTTATAAAAAAAAGCAGATACCCCCAAATCTAACAAAGCGGTTGTGTGAAGCTTTTGAGGGCTAAAGTACGAAGGGATTGTAAAACAATGAGCAGCTTGAGCAAAAAGAGAGGAACTTGAATAATTTTGAAATGTTGGGTTGTCTAGCCGCATGGTCCCTACTGTGGCTGAATATTGTCATTTTCTTGAACAATTGTACTCTTGATTTTGGTAATATTTGAATTTTATTTTTTTGGGCAATTACCAACCTTGCAGCCTTCTTTGCTACAATACAGGCATAGACCTTCTTCCATCCGATGCTTCTTTTCTTCTAGACTATCAGATTTAAATCATACTGCATCAAGTTGCATATCTTCTTCTTCTAAGTATGAATTCAAAATGCTTATTGATATAATAGGAGAATGTCGAATTGTGTGTTGTCTCATTGGAACCCATGAATGTTGATCTTATCAACATTGAAATAATTGGTTATCACATTTTATGGCTTTGCTAATGGCTTCATTGAGTAATTGTGGTTCCGAAAGCAATTATAACAAATCCTTCACATTATCTCTTAATTCCTAATAAAATTGGCTCATTAAGGCTTCTTCATCCCAATTGATGTCACACACTAATTGCTTAAAATTGGATATATAGATTGATGCAAAGCACGTCCTTTGACATAATGCTTGGATCTTAGCTGTTGTCCATCAAGCCTTGTCATGTTCTCCAAATGCTTCCATAAAAACTTCAAAATTGCTCAAAATTGGTGATCTTTTTTCAAACAAGGGAGTAAACCATCATAGTGCTTATTCTGTAAATAAGGTGCCAATTAATCCAACCTATGATTCTTTTGTCAAATAAGTATCAGGTTGTAGAACTGTTATCAATCAAATTTGATTAACAAATCCTTGGAAATTTTAATACGTACCATCAAATTTCTCTGAAAGATTAATTTGAGGCTCTTTACATTGTCGAACATGTAGATTTTTTTGGCGCAATATAGGTAGTATTGCATCCTCAAGCGCAAAAGTTGGGGGTAGATGTAGTCTAGATTATGATATTCTAATTGTTGTATAGTTACAAAGTTTTACAATAACTCCTTTAATCTTCGCAATCCTAGTAGATAAAGTAATAAGAGCACTTTTAATGGTGTCTAACTTGCACTCAGAAGATTCAGTCATATTAATGTCTTGATCTCCAATCATTCTAGGCGAAAGAAGAAATGAATCTGTAAGAAGGTAATATTGGTTTAAAGGAGGGTAATCCGCAACCTCTAAAATGCTTTAAGTCCTTCAAGAAGAGGGATGATCTACTCTTTCACAAGAAGAACAAAGCTCCAATATTGCACTTCGAAACCTTTTATAGAAAAATAAAAAAAAATTATTTAAATTTATATATTTCTATATTTAAAAAAATAATAAAAAAATATATTTAAAAAAAATTATATATATATATATATATATATATATATATAATTTTTAATTATTTTAAATTATTAAAATTGACTAAATTTTAATTTCTATATATATTATCTGAACCTTCCTTTAAGACCAACTTGATGCTAGAAGCTACCTATTGGATTATTTTAAAAGCTTGTGAAGAAATCATATTAATATGATTCAAATAGGTATTTTAGTTATTTTTATATTTTCTACTAATTTAGAATTTAATTTGATTTAGAATCAAAGTTTGAATCTAAAGTAAATAATTTTTATATTTTTGATGATTTATAATATAACAATAATATTTTAATCTCACAAGCACTTACTTCTAAATATGCTTTCAAATAAAAATATCATCTTTTAGTATTTTTATCTACATATAATTAATCATCTAATGTTCTTGTTATGTAAGCTAATTAGGATTGAATTTATGCTAGAAGAGGTTTAACAACTACAAAGAATATAATAAAACACAACTTGCCAAATAATCTATTTTAAAATAGATCATATTGTTATTAGCTATTATTTTAGGAGATTTTTTTCCATAAAGAAATATATATATATATATATATATATATATATTTCAAAGTAGGAATGTCTTACTCAATACTTCATAAGTAGAATATGGTTGTCTTCTTGTTTAATGTGCTTCAAAAGCTTCAAAATTTATATTTCTTCTTGTATTGTTAATTATGCAAGTTAAATTGTCCATCACTATCTTATTCTTTGCAACATAGAATCCTTGCCTTCACTAAAGACAAAATCTTTTTTATGATTTATATACAATTATATCTTAAACCCAAATCTAATTCTAAAAAATAACAATTTACAAATATGATTTGTTTTAAAGATTTATTTTTTAGTACTAATTTATTTTGTAATTTTAATATCTTTCTAAATACTACACTAACAATTCTTATCTAGCAGGCATGGTTGTAGTTATACTACAAATTTAAAAATATGTGTAATAGCAGACATTATACATATATAAATCTAAAATCTTAAATCTAATTATCAACACCAAACCATAAATACTAAAATTTGATCACAAATCTTAAACCTTAAATTCCTTCACTATGTGCTAGTGACATAAATTGGTATAATATTGGAAATGAACAAATTAAGATCCAAATGTAATAAATTATAAAATGTTAATTCTTCATTAATCACTCACTAATCAAAATTTATTATACTAATATTAAATTTCAGACACAAAAACATGTAAACATGCACATGTGGCATAAATTGATATGCACTATCTGATTGTAATAGGTATAAATATGTACACGCCACATAAGATCCAGAAAAGCATTGACCATCCATCCATCCTTCAGCTTTGAGTCTCACACTTGGACCTGCTCCCAGGTGCTCTTCTTCCCCTCTCTGCCCAACACTAGGCAACAATGAGCTTAACTGTAGTTCCAAGCAAACTAAACGAATTAGCTTATTTGCAAAGTAAAACAGTTCTAGATTCACACAGTTTCTAATGAGAGAATGACCCAACTGACAGAACAGAACAGTTGGGAGTTGAAACATCACCGAATGCTGGCAAATAACCGTCTATCAGCTGAAAGTCCAGGAGAGTATAAAACTCCCACTGCTTGCTTTCAGTTTTTGTAGCGCTTATTGATACTTCGATGTCCATTGTTCAGTTTTCTGTAGGCTATAAGATTTGAGATCAGTTGAAGACGCTGCGTGGCACAGTCAGTCAGCAGATAACGGTTCCAGAGCATGACGGAAGAATCTGTGGATTGCAGATCTGGTGTTTGGATTTAGTGGATAATAATTTCCTGTGGGGAGATATGTTCAAGATGAAGGATATTCAATGTCCCTCCGAAAGATTGTGCAAGTTGAAAAGTGTGCTGCACGACGCAGAAGGACGTGAATGCATCAAGTGCCGAAATGGAAAGTACCACAGAGGAAAGCAGCCAGAGGCTCATGAATGCTGCAAGAAGGGCGAGGAGGCTACGGCAGCGTTGATGGACTGTGCAGGGATGGCAGCAGAGTCGTATCCCATGTGCTGCTTCTTCATCACTTGCTTCGTTGCCAGGGTGTTCCTCATGCAATGTGTGGCAGCGGCTTCGAAGACAAACACGCCAGGTCTGTGGTAGTCTCACGGGGTGGTGAGTGCCAGTGGCCTCGGAGGACAACCAGATGATGGTTGACTGCAGTTTCAATCATGCTTCGAGGAATAGTTTATCTTGTACAGCGCCTTCAATCAATTTTTAATAAATTTTTAAATCAAGTTATCGAATCTTGATTTAATCCCTAGATTCCTTATATGTGTATATATATATGTACAAAATAGATAAAAGCCTGTTGTAGAAAGAAACCTGGTCTGGTGGTTGTCCAGGAGTAAAAGCTGGGATATTTTGCGTCAAATCTAACGAAGACTAGAGGATCATCTTGCCAGGCTAGCGAAGGCTACTGTGCTACAACCATTAGTATTCATGATTCAGACTCTGCAGTTCTGCACAACTGTGACAGCCTTACTGCTTGAGTTCAAACCATTTCATGTGATGTAGAGGTAGACGATATCAGGCAAAACCCCATTCCAAAATCTGTTAGACAATAACTTAATGAGGATTGGTCGTAGAGCTTCTCTGAGCATCAAGTTGCAGAATAACAACTGGACCTGGCATCAGGCGCACTAACAGATCGCACTTCTGGTTGCGCCCCCTGAAGAATTTCTACCTTCAAAACATGCACACAACCGCGCTAATGAAAACAAACCAAGAAGACACTATTCTGCAAAAGTTTAGGGCTCCTCTATCCTGTCGAGTTCCTACTGGTTGTTCAAGGCACAGCCCTAAGTACCTAGGACCTACATATTGGAGGTCTATGCAGTCGTGTAATTGCGATGCTGAATTACTTCGTTATCAAGGCCAGACACAGAGAGGTGAGGAAGCAAACCACGAGCTTCCCACTTTCAACCGTAAAGCTCTAATTGGCTCGAAAGACCTTAGTCGATTGAAAAACTTTCCAACGAGGGAGTGGCGTTGTATAATAACCAAAACGTAAATGTGGAGGTCACTTCGTAGCATTAATTTTCCAAGGCTGGATAACAGCAAGGAGAACAATGATAGCTGTGACAAGCAGTAAGAGAATGGCAACACACATGCACTTGCGAGTTCCTCTTTGCAAGGTTTTTGCCTTGTGGAGCGCAGATGTGCCCGCAGCGACATGTTCGACTGCTTTGCTTACCTGCAAATCCGGATCATATGAAAAGAAGCAGAACCCAGTATTAAATTCTTAATAAAAGCTTTCTGAGAAACTTGGGAGACAAAAGAGACTCCAGAACACACATATAAGTACATACGCAATTAAAGATCACAGTAACAGACATGTCTGGCTTGAGCCAAGATGCACATTAGAGACGGACACGCTAACTGTGTATGCATATGTAAGTGTTGTGATGTGATGCTTCGGAGTGGAGTGAAGCAACCAACCTGGGTTTCAATGTTATCAAGTAGCTCGCCTTGCGATTCAACAAGCATCGCCATGTCAAGAAAAATCTGTCCGTCATTCAGATGTCTGTTAATTCATTCATTTGCCTCAAAAAGGAAATGATCTGAGCATCTTGGGTCTCAACCATATGCAACAGAATCATTATACAACCAAACCTAATAGACGGAATCTAATAATAGGATTCCTCTGATAGACCATGCTATTGGAAGGAGCTGGAGAGGGAGACCTGGT
Organism: Physcomitrellopsis africana; assembly: GCA_036785485.1. Lineage (NCBI taxonomy): Eukaryota > Viridiplantae > Streptophyta > Bryopsida > Funariales > Funariaceae > Physcomitrellopsis > Physcomitrellopsis africana. The sequence continues at coordinate 141,418 of JAWRVF010000707.1, read as the reverse complement.
GAAGTTCCAAGAGCTTCTTCTCAATTTCCCTGACAGAATCATGTCGCTCTTGGAGCTCAGCTATTGTGTCCAGAATCTGCGCCGCGCAGTCATAATAGGAAGAAGGCTCAAAACGGGGGTTTCAGAATTTAAGCTGCTACTGCATTCGTCTTGGACATTTAAGAAACCAAGTACTTACATATTAAACAAATGTCTGCAGTGGTTTTGGAAATAAGCAACCAAGGCAGTTCAATTCTTAACCAAAGCATACTTTACCTGGCCTCTTCCCTGCTCCTGGATAGCCCTTTGGAAAATTTGCTCACTGTCTCCTGTTTCAATCAAGCGTTCAATGACCTGTAGAGAAATAACGAAGTTGTAAGGTAACTAAAGATCTCGACGGGCACAACTATGACAATGTAATCGATGGACATGGTTATCAATCGGAAGATAAGTATACAGTTGATCTCTTTCAATACTATCAAATAGAACTGAAAGTTGCATTTGGAGTAGGGTCGACAAGCTTACTGATTCATCCACTTTCTGCCCTGTGACTGCTCACGATTTAACAAACACAAATAGGGGACAGAAGTAAGTCAAACTATTATGCTAAGGCCTGCCTTGTTCATCATAATAGCAACAAACAACCAGGACATCATGTGTAAGCGAACAATCAATCAAATTAAAAAACTAAAAAATGAGGATAAAGTTAGCAATTAAGGAATATTTTTGAAACATGGCTAACCCGTGAAAACACGTCTTTCAACCACCTCCCGGTACTCGTCTTGAAATCTTTGTCTCAGTGCCTGCATTTGAGACTCTTCAATGAAGAGCGTACTTGTACTCACAGCAAGCGACTCAAAAATAGAGAACTTAGAACACAATTTGAACAATAAATCGGTTCATGTGACAAAGAGCTCATGTCACTAAGTGTAAAAAAACTAAACAACGTACCTGAAAATCAACCATGAGCTCCTTCAGCTTCTTCTTCAAAGTACTGCCTCGCAGAAATGAAGCCGTTGGTCAATTGCTCGAAATAGAAAAAAATAAAATAAACAAACAAACAAACAAACAAAAACAATATTTTGTAGTCATCTTAAGTATAATACACTACTCTCACAGCAAACAATGTTCATGCAAACTTGTTAATTCAATTATGCTGTAAGGCACTTGAAGATCAACCTTATAGTTCTTTCCATTACCTAGCATTTTTACTGTCAACTTTGCATAGGTGATCCACAAAACAGTTCAAGTTACAACTCCTTGAGCTGTGCACGCTTTGCAAATGAGTAAAATCTTTCATAAACAAGGGCCACACGTCTACAAATATGACAGGGTCACAGCACAACTTACGAAGTAATAGTCATCCGTGTCCGATCGGTGCTAGACCCTTCATGACAACCCTTGATCTTACGGTTTGCAAAATTCTGCCAAATGACCGGCAGAAAGAAAGCTGAATTAATAGAATGCCAGAGAGAATTATTCATTCTTTTATTTCTGATTATTACCTTTTCTTTTTTTTCTTTTTGAAATCACAAAAAATAATTTAAAAGTTGCATAATTTGAGTGGTCTGCTAACGCACTAAACAAAAGCCTGTCTTGAAAAAAATGGGTATTATCAACCAATCATTACTTGAGTAAATGTAGATTCATGGAAATCGTAGTAACCAGTTGGAGAGAGTGTGGCAAGGATATAATAACAATGCTAAGAATAAACAGTTCTTACCGCTCTGTCCAAGGCCTCCAATTTTCTCTTCAAACCTTTGGCAATCTTGCTGATGTCATCTAGATCCTGTTCCATTTTCTCCTTAAGAGCTGCATAGAGAAAAATTTGGTCTTTTGTTTCTTTATAAAAATGCCAACGTACAAGGATCAATGACAAATCAATGATAATTCAAGAACAGCTGATAGCGGAACAGTAGAACTAATTTAGAAATCGCCTTACCTTTCATGGTTGCAGCTTTAGTCACATTCTTGGGCTCATCATTCAAATCCTGGAAAATAAAACAGAGGTTCAAGCTATCAAAAGCTCAAAATTTACCACTTTCTGGTCTTGTCCTGTGACCGTTGACGATGTTGGATATTTACTTCATCATTAGGCAAAGATTTGGATCTCAGTGTTTTGGGTACATAGCAAGCAACCTTTCTGTTCGTATGGGACACAAATTTCACATCGGCATTAACAGATGTCACTACTGGTACCTTCCATCCAATATTTGAGCTAATGACTATCGAGAGTTAGAATCAAAATTGCAAGGAAATGCAGGACTGCGATTTGAGACACTTGGAAGATTGTGTTCCACTCCCGTTGAAAAATATGATCAGAAACCGAAGCACAAATAACTCACCCAGAATACGTCAAAAAGTGAAAAAGAAGGGAAATACAACAGACCTGCAACTTCTGAAACTTCTTCCGAATCTCCGTTATCGAACTTTTGATGTCATTAACCTGCTTCCGCTTTCGAAGAACTGAATAATGTTAATGAAGAGTGCCAATTACAATTATTGCATCTACATACAAAAGGATGGGAGGGGTAGTAAGAAATCTGTTGACCTCTTGGAAGAACAAGGACATGTCTTGACCAGCGTCCGGGACATCAGAAGGTCCCGCCTCGAGGTCCACCTCTCTGACATCTGCTGCTGCAGAATCCTGCACGTTCATATGTGTACAATTGTCAGAAACAGATTCCTTAAGAGGGTTGTAAAGAACGTTTAAGGTTTCAGCGAGGAGAAGAGAGATTGTCATTCTAGAAGCCGTTTGCAAGGCACCTAGTTTGTAAGACCTGACCTAATTTACGATCCACCAAAACAACCTGAGCGACAACGCACAACTCCTTTTAAAGATTCAAGCTCTTCGAGTATAACGCTCCCACAGTGATGGTCATACATACTCCTGAAATCTATCTTACTTCGTCGACTCATAGCTGACAGCTCTGTGGCCTCAAGGATCCCCTACCAACCATAACCAAACCGAAAAAGAAAAAGAAAATGCAATCATCCGAATCCCTTTCATGCTCGATCTAAAATCAATTCCGCGACTTGAGCTCTTTAGTCCTGTCACGATATCAACCAGTTCACTCACAATCACCAGAACCTCAGCATTTATTCGCCAACGTACCCCAAGGAGATCGTTCATAGCGATCGAGGAATACACAATCTCCAATCCCCAATCCCCCAACCCCGCCTCGACTGGCCAGACCCAGCTGCAAAGCGATTTTCACAAGCTTACGAATGCCGCCACCATGCTTTTCCCTTCCCTGCCCAGCTGCCGCTTTTTCTTCTTAATCCTCCAAGGGTTAACTCGACAAACCCACCAGCTCATACCCATATCCAAACCCAATCCATGGCTTCCACCAGCACGAGTGCCACAGCAGAGAATCAAAATAGACGCTACAGGCCGGCACAAGTGAGACAGCGGCAGCGATGGCGGAGGCGAAGAATCAGGCAGGCAGCTGCAACCAGAGCTCGGCGCAACAAAAGCCACGCGGAACTAGAACGAAACGTAATAACTCAGCAGCTCCGCATCAACGAAGCAGACACCGCGCGTCCTGAGCGTCGATCGATCCTCTCAATAGCAGCACCTCATCACGCAGAGGCCGCTGTATGTTGCAGCAACACCATGCTCACAGCAATACACACACACACACACACGCTTCCTTCCGTCCCATGGCCATGTCTACTTCGGCGTGGCAATTGCACATCCATCCGGTGCAGTGTCCAGCTCCTCGATCCGAGTCAGAGTGCGATTGTTTATGTGAGAGTCCGGTCATGCATGGCCTCTTCTTCTTCTTCTTCCTCCACCTCCTCTTCCTCCTCCGCGCTTCATCGGAGCCTCGGGAGACGGTGTGTCGGCAACCAAAACCCACTGCTTTTGACACTCGCTCCACGTCGTCATTCCTCCCAAATTGTCGGGGTTTTAGGGCTTCATGATTGTGTCGTGTTTTGTTGTGTTTATTGTTATTCAAAGCGCTCCATGCATGCATGGTTGCGTTGGTTCAATCAGATTTTTGCATCAATTGTCCATATACGTAATTTTTGAAAATCTACCTTTGCGTTTTATGCATTCATGTTTGGTGCTGCATCATATATACACATATAATTTGGAATCTATTTTTTGTCTAGCTTATTCATTAGTTGTTTGTTCATTTATTTGTTTATTTTAATTTTTAATTTTTTTGATACAACAAGGGTAAATCTTGTGCAGCGACCCATTAAACATAGTTGAAATTTTACAAATATCATTATGCACATATGTGTGCATAATGATATTTTAATATAAAATATAATAGATTTGTATTGTGAATATAACATAGTTGGGTGCACAAATTGATATTTAATATGAATAATTATAGACATACTAAAGAGAATCAAGTACTAAATTAAAATAAATAATAAAATAGTTATATTACAATATACAATTCAACTTACATAAGTCTTAGAAAATAAACAAATCAAATTTTAAATGATTTTTATACATATATATATATATATATATATATATTTAAATATATTGTATATATATTTGGATATATATAATTAAATTTCTATATATACATACATACATATATATATACATCTAAATATGATTTTAAATATGAATTTAAAATTGTTCTATAAGTCTTTAGTCTTCACATGGTTTTTAACTAGTTAATGTAATTAACTTTTTTTAAAAAATAAAGTGACAATTTTTATTAATTCCTAAGATTTTAAAATAGTATTAATAAATTTTTTGACCTAATTATATTAAATAATACTCCACATCCTTATATAGTGGATTAAATGTCATTCAATATGCAAAATTTATAAGGTGAAAAACAACTCTTTACTAACATTATATATTACTTATTTTCATGTTGAAATTTTCATATGTATATAGTCACCTAATCAATTTATATTACAAGTATTTGTAGAATTACTCCACAAATAACTGCATCATCCTATGAATATTTATTAAAATAAATTGATTGAAAGTATTATTATTCTTATGCAGTTTAAAATATTACAAAAATTGTAATGGATGCAAAAGATCAAATAAATTTTTAGAAACATATATTTATAAATAAATAATAATAATAAGTTATAAAGATATATAAATATATATTTATTTTATTAATATTTTTAATTGCAATTAAGCACTTCATAATAATAATTGGATGTGTTCACAATTAAAAAAAACCTTCCTATTCACTTACATATATAAATTGATTAATTATTTTTTATATTTTATTATTACATAAATCATAAAAATATATATTAATTTATTATCCTATATTAATAAAAGGTTGGATGTATAATAATTTTATTATAATTCTCTTAATAAAATTACTCTTAAATGAATAAAGAATATAATGTCAATTTTTAAAGAAATTCTTCCAAATCTTCTCTATCTATTACTTTTGATGTCTAAGTCTTTAAAACATAATTAATTCTTATTTACAATCATATAGTAAATTGTTAAGATTTAAAATTCGTATCAAACATTACACTTACGCTATCGGATATTTAGTTTTTTTTTAAGAAAGATAATTTAGATTTTATTAAATAAAGTTATTTTATATAATAATATAAATCTTATAGAGTATTAGAAATTTCTTCTCTTTTGAATAGAATATAAAATATTTTCATATATAAGATAATATAGTATTGTACTATTTAATATGCAATTGTATAAGCCATTTGTATTTAACAATTTTTCACATTTTTTAAAGTTGTCTAAAAGAAATAAAATATGAGAATGCTGTTTGATTTAGCTCAATGAAAACTTTGTTTGAAGAGAATTCTTTTTTAGAATCTATGTCATTTTTATTTTATATTATTATATTATTATATTTTTATGATAAAAAATATTTTTTATAATTTATTTATAAATATCAAATTTATATTTTTAATTAAATTTAAAAGATTTATAATTATAATTTTGATAATTCTATACTTTTAAAAGTTAATAATAGATAATTACAAATATATTTTTATAATTTGATATTTTTATATTTATAAATATATAAAAATAGAAATAAAAATAGTTGATTTTATATTTATAATTATAATATAATTTTAGATTAAAAGTTTAATATTCTTATTTTATAAAATAAATTAGAATTTTTTTTTAAAATTTTAATATTGATATATATACATATTTGTTTAGTTATTTATTACATATTTAATCATTTTAAAATTTAAATTAGGTTATGTTCTAATATAACTAATTTTTGTATGAGCAATATTGATGTAAGCTTAGAATCCAATTAAATCTTAAATTTTCTAAATTTCCATTTGATAAGATAAATTATTTATTTTTTAATATTATATGTTAGATAATTCATAATTAGATATAAAATTCTACTAACGTATATAATTTATTATGTATAATATAATTATTTTAAATAAGTTTATGTTATAACAAAGATAATAATTAAAGTAGTTTAAATAATATTTTTAAAAATATGTATCTTTTCTATTATTATCATTATTTTTAAATATTTAAAAATTTTAAAAATATGTATCTTTTCTATTATTATCATTATTTTTAAATATTTAAAATTTTATTTTGTTTAACTATCTCTTAAATACACAATAATTTACCATCAATATTTTTAATTAAGATTAGTTTTACCATCTTCTTATAATGCTTTTAATATTTGATCTAAAATTATGGTAACAAATTACCAATTAAATACACAAAACCAACACATACTTCGCATCTTTGTACTTACTAAGATATTAGCCATTATAAGTATAAATGTTCATTAAGTTGACATCTTAGTAAATGTAAAAAAAATCATTTTGTATTGTGAGCCATAAATTGTTTTAGTCATTCTAGCATAATAATAAATTAAAAAAAGGTATTGAATCTTAATATGGTTTAAAAGAATAAAGATAAAAATATAAAAATTAAAAATTAATTAAAATAAAAATAATAAAAATAAAATTTAAAAAAATTCTATTTTAAATAAACCATAATGTGATTTTTTTCTTTTTTTTATCTATCTATCTATATATCTATCTATCTCTCTATCTTTATTTCTTTTAATAAATATGTAAATCAATGACTATTTTAGAATACTTTAATTTTAAAGTACTTTGACTTTACTTTGATGAGTTAATTAATAATTAATATATTTTTAGAATTATTCATTGATTGCTAGAAAATATGATGGCAATAAATTGTTAATTAGTGACATGATGCAAATCATGTATACAATTATTTATAATTTAAAATAAAGATGTAAATAATATTTTAATTTTAAGAATATTCATAAATTTTTCTAGGAATAGTTAGTATCTATATGTTTATAAATCTTTAAGCTTTAAGAAGAACTGAACAAGCTTCAAGGCAAACCAATGATAAAGTACAAATCCAAAAAAAAAACTATGACTATTTTGCTACAATAATATCTCCTGAAACGAGTTTGCCTAAGATGTGGAACCACTGAGTGCACACTATGAATGACATTCAACCCCAAACTTTGGTGGATGATGAGAATGGTAGTAAGCCCTAAATCTGGATGCAAAGAATGCATGCATTGGCGCATAATGATCTCAAAACATGTTGGATACGAAGTGTGCATTCAAAGAGGAATTTGCAGGAGAGAATAGATCACCAGTACTGGGAACGATGCAGATCCGCACAAATCACACAGCTTGAACGAAACTCTTGATCATGGTTACAAGATACTCATCAACAAAAATGTGCTAGAAACGACGAGGTTGGGCTTGAAAAGTGACTGGGTCCACAAAGGGTGGGCTTGACCTCACTATCAGAATGGCATACATGTTTGGTGTTTCTCCAGAGTACAAAACGCTTTGCAGACTTTGTGCATGAAACTATGTTACTGTCGGTGGCAACTTTGCCGTATGGTACGATTCTCTTGCTAGATTTCTGTGCAGTGTTAATTCTAGACATTCGAGAAATGTTCGTTATGTATTAAAAATGAAGTAGCTGCCGACGGGCCGACACCCTGGGACATCGGAGACCAAGGTCTTGCAAAATGCAGATCTCTCCAGTGCTTCCAGCGACGTCCGGACCGACGCGCCGCCGGGTGACAACCCAGACTCTGTGAGAATCTCCAGCATCTCCACCACTTTGCTCATGTGGGGTCTCTCTTCAGGATCCAGAGAGACGCAATGGCATGCGACTTCCAGCATCAGGTCCAGGTCCACGCTTGCGACTGTGTCCCTCAGGTTCTGATCGACGATTTCCTTGGCTTTGCCGGCGCTGTGAAGCTCCCGGACCCAGCTCGCGAGGTTGGTGTACTCATCCGACAGGGACTCGTCCACTGCCCTCCGCCCGCTCAGAAGCTCCAGCAAGATCACGCCGTAACTGTACGAGTCTACTTTCTCCGTGGCCCGGCCCGATTTGGCGAACTCCGGTGCGACGTAGCCGAATGTGCCGCCCACGGTGAGGGTGACGTGCGTGTCAGTGGTGGTCACCAGCTTCGCTAGCCCGAAGTCGGAGAGATAGGGCTCGTACCCGGTGCCGAGAAGTATGTTGGATGAGCTGACATCGCCATGGATGATGCGCGGCTCACAGGCGTGGTGAAGGTATGCGAGGCCGCGAGCCACCCCGAGCGCTATCCGGTACCGAATCGACCAGTCCACCACTACGTTCTCCTCCTCGCCGTGGAGGAGCTGATCGACATTGCCGCCTGGCAGATAGTCGTAGATTAGTAGCTTCACTGAGGGAGATGAGCAGAAACCCCGCAGCCTCACTAGATTCCTGTGCTTCACGGTTCCGAGAGTGCTCAACTCGTTTTCGAAGCTACGCTCCGACTCTAAGCACGTCTTGAGCTTCTTAATTGCCAAGGGCGGATGCTCGTTCACTTGTAATTTGTAGACGACTCCGTAACCGCCCTCTCCGACGATGTGTTTCTTGCGAATCAGGCGCACGGCACGTAACATTTCCTTGGACGAAGGGAGGTCCATCGTAGCCCCTTGGAACATTACTAATTTCCCGCCTGAGCCGAGATCGATTTCGATGTTGCTATCCTTCCTCATCCAACGCACGATGATGAGCACTGCAATGACGAATTTAAAAGAGAGGAACAAGCCCACCGACAGGAGCACGATCTGCGCCGCGCTAAAAGAAGACTTGCTGGACAACGCTGCTCGGGAGAGTCCCAAAGCAGGGGCAAGGGAGGGAGATGGATCACACGAAGGCAGCCCTAATATTGCACCTCCACATAGATCGGTATTCCCTACAAAGCTGTTATCCACCCCAAAACCATCCAACATGAGAATGCTGTAATTCTCTTTAAGGTTGAAACATCCTACGCCGAGAATCACTGCACTTACTACATGACAGATAGAAATGTGCACTTACGAGGATGCATTGAAACGCAGTAGAGCTCCTTCTGGAACTCTTCCGACAAGACGATTGTTGGATAAGTTCCTGCGACATGAAATAATACGTTCAGTCAGTTCATGGAAATCACGAACGCAACACATGGGATAATCAGCCATGACATTCCTCAGCTATTGAACGCAGATCACATTGAATTTCCTAAGCATCAATATAATGTCCATAGGTGGAGGGCGAGGTGTAGGCCTGGGTGAGTGGTCCTCACAGATAAAGTAACCCTGCCAACGCACCAAAACTTTCAGGAATCGGACCTTCGAGCTCATTGTTCGACAAATCCCTGTAAAAGAAGTGCAAAACAACTGGATGAGAGGACATCTAATCACAAGCCCATTCGTGACTTACCAACATACGGATCAAAGTAATGTATCACTTTGCAAGGCATGACAAGAGGAGAAACATGTACGGGAAGCAGTTACGTACATAAGGCGGAGGTTCTTCAGTGATCCCAGAGCTGCAGGGATATTTCCGGAGATAGCATTGCTGCGCAAATTCCTGAATCGAAGGCAAACCAACACCACTTTCCACTCAGTCACAGAATACATTGTACAAGTGTAAACGCGCATGATTAGAAACAGATGCAAACTACCGGCCACAGGGTCAACTCCAGGAAGACTGCACTAGCATTGAACACGCTGTGCAAGAAAACGATAGCAAGAGACACTTACAAGACTTCCAAGCTTGTGAGGTTGCTGAAAGACTCAGGAATTTTCCCGCAAAATTGATTGTTTTGAAGGCTTCTGCAAAAATCATTCGAGATAAGTTATGGGACAGACATTTAAAATCAGTTTTGGTGGAATAATCAATGTTGGTCACATAGGTTCACATTGTGGGATAAGGGATGAATTGCTTACAAGCGTTTCAGCTGGTTCAAACCGGCTAACTGAGAAGAAATGGTCGCCGTGAGGTTCGCGTACGGGAGATCTCTGCAATTTCACCACAAAAAAGTCAATGTTTCGTAAACGTCAACATGGTTAGAAGGAACTTGAATATAGAAATTACCAGCCAAAACAACTTGATTGCTAACAGCGAAATAGTTCGAGCTTCAGTTGCGAACATGAAAGCGACGGCGTTGGTCGAATTTCGGCAAACGACACCTTTCCAGTTGCATGGAGTCTCATCTGAAGCATTCCAGTTGCTGAGAACGCCTGAAGGGTCAGTCAAGTGTTGCTTGAAGGACTGCAGTAGTAGCCCTGCAATTCCTCCGACAAAAACTTTGACACATCAGTTGTCCTGAAGTGACGGAGTAACTGAGAAATTTAAGTTGAAATGGCCACACGGAACTGAAACATGTATGTTACATATCTGCCCATCCCAGACGAGCACAGCGAGGAATTTCTATCGGCACTAACCTTCAGATTTCAACGCATCACAAAGCCGGTAATGTAGTGCCAGAAGTAAGAGGCTTAGTTGTAGTAGTCTCGGCGCAGTATGTTTCAGAGTCAGCACCATCTTGGCTATCTCTACTCCCTCGCTAGACTCTCTATGCGATGCTTTCCTCTCTTGATTTTTTTTTAGAGACTCTTGCTGACGAACGAGATTATCTCAGTGCACATATAGTATCGGCTTCTTCATAAAGTCTTCTGCTACTTCTACACTATGCCGAGTAGCGGCCATTGCGTAATAGAAATACCAAACTAGCGGAAGATCACGAGTTTTTAGGTGACACTCGAGGCGTTCAGTTCCTGTGAAAATGCGGGGTTCACTACACTTGAATTCCTAAGAGTCAAGCCGCTCGTGGAATTCATTCCGTCCAGACTCCCTCCGGGCTCCCTCCGAAACGAGAACTGCTACGAAGAAAGGAGGAGCTGACCCACAGTTGCTGCAAAGATCAATCTGACAAGTCCATACCTGAAAAACCTGGTTTGTAGAAAGAAATTTGCAACTTGCATTGCAAATCCTCGAGGTGGACAACACCAATGCCAAAAACTTCGTAATCGGATGGGCTCATTTGCAATGCCGAACAACCTTTGAGTGGAAAACCGGCAAGCGATCCTCAAAGAATCGCTATGTGAGTATGGGGTCGAATGATGAGTGGCTATCCATCTAATGATGTGGATTCGTCACAGTGCAAGTCCAGGAAACTAGAGACAGACCAATTGACGACTTTCCACAACTATGAAGACAATGCCTGGAGGCACGGTGAAGCAGTTGCACCGTCTGAGGGCTGCGTAATTTCCTCCCACATGGGGTACCCGGATCCTCGATAGAAGCATTCAAAAGGAGTCAACGACCCTAGTAATTCAATGCGGCATTACGACCTACCCATAGTTGCTTCCCGCGATTGCTCCTAAACTCAGTCTGAGGGCGCAAATGCTTAGATACATTTCATATTTTTTGCATGATCTTGCCATTTGAGGTATCTCTTCCCTTCTACCACTCGTTGTGTTCCGGTTGTAGAAAGATAAAGCAGTTGGGTCATAAATTTACTCGGTGAACGACTGACAGCAGGGATTGGAATTGGGGTGGTGGGGGATCGCGGAAAATCGTAGCTCACACTCACTCACGGATGAATGCAGCCCAAACACATCTGAAGCATACAGTCCTCTTTTTGAAAACATGACCAGTGAAATGAATTATTCATCTCAAGTAGATATCAACACTAATTTGAATAGTTGAGAAACGAAGGGAAAAGAAGGACGCCGGATTTCTTCATCCACCTCCATCCGGCACCATTCGTGTCTAAGCTCCAGAGGAGTTTGCCTTGATTGGATCTAGGGGGGGAATTGGTAAGAGCAACGTAGTACACACGTAATCCAAAGAGGAAAGGACCATCGGAACTCTCAGGATATGCCGGGTACGATTTCTATCTTTAGATGCATCTGGCAGAAGAGACAAGCCTTCCAGCGAGGACAATTGTGAGCAAAAAGCAAATTCGTGCCAACTTGCCTCCAATGGCAGCGGAGTAAAAAAAACTTCCTGCAAAAGAAGTGATCATCAGTTAATAGAAAATAAATTCATTTTCGCATCTCCAGTGACCACAAGGTAGGATTTTACTTTCACTTGTCTATGTTGGCATGACCCACCAGATTCATCTGTACTAGGTGGAAGTTTTATTCTTACCTTGAATCGACGGCTAATTATTGCAGCCGAATGTATTGTATAGTGACAGTTAATTCTCATGTGCTGCCGTTCTCCCAGCCTGGAAGATGACCAGGACCCGACTCTCTGCAGAGAAGAGTTTGACGTGGGGATCCCTTTGGCAGGGATTTCTCTGTTGCAGCCACGACATCGAAGTTCATTGGCAGTTTATGCTTCTTAGACCTTTGGGTTGTCTGTGGCAGAAAATCTAAACTTTTGTCGCAGAAGTGTCCGGCAATGCGGAGTATAGTATGTTTCAGCATCCTGCAAGACTAATGAAAGAGCCTCCTGGAAACTTGCTTGAATCCAACCTCAACCACTCTCGATGAACAGGGAAAAGACGACGAGGTCAGTTTCCCATCAGTGAGAAGGATGCGGATAGAATCTGACAATTCTCCAAATTGATGAACCGTTTTAACTTAGGCACATAAAGACCTGTAAAGTCGCAGGATGAATGATATTCTATCTTTCGCAATTTCAGGACGCCAGAGCTGCCTGCACATCAGTGGTGTTTTTTTCTTTTTAAATGTAACATTATTTTACTAACCATTTCCAAGACATTATGAATGATTGGTTAAAATTACCGGAAGTTGAAGATTCCTCTGGAATGCATAAAATGCTCATTTCACCAGTGAGCATGTGGATTCGGTGCACTTTTCGATCATACTAACTGCTGCAAATTTGCGCGGAAACAAAATAACAATCTCAACCCAACTGCGACCATCTGACAGAAACTGATGAAAGAAACTGCTTAAATGTCTCCATCCCCACACAATCCTCCTCCTCCTCCTGCACGCCATGAATGGCCACTGGACATATTCTACACGTGCGTGCACACCAGCACTGAAATACACGGCCATCAAGAGCACCGCAAGCCTTCTCATGCCAGCATGATAAGTGCCAACCTGTAGAACTCAGAGTCAGGAACTAAAGCAGCTGGATCCCCTGCAGGTGTGCGGCAAAAGTGCGATGGCACTGCAACGATCAGCCTCTGGGAAATAGCCCGTCATTAAGCGAGGTGGGTGGGGAGGGAGTCTATAAATGGGACTAAGGACTTTCGTTGCTCCTTCCGTGGCGTGGACTTCGACCGCAGGGACATGAAGCGCTGGGGTGGCCACGTACCTGGGCTCGACGTGTGCATGGGCTGCATGGTTCCCATCACCACGTCCGAGACTCTCGTGACCGTGCATGCCGCAGCTCCAATTTAACTTGACGTGGATTATTAATTGCCTTCACAAAATTTTCGGCTTTTTGTGCTTTTGGAACCACAGGTTGAAAATAGTCGAAATTTCTTGTCTTTTATTAAGTAGGACCCATACAAACAACATAATATTATTATCTACTATTATGAAGAAGCTTTTTGGCATCCACAAAATCATTCTAATTAAGTTCTAATATTAGATGGTAAAAGTTGGAGAATATTATTGAGATGTTTTTTATGGAGAAATTATGGATTTTTTACTAGAAAGTTGTAGTTATGTGGATCTCTTCAAGAAATAAATTTGGACCAATTAGAAAACATTGATTGGATGAGCAATTGATGACTTTGGTAGAATAAGATTTGGTATTGGTAGAAAATTTGTTTTATTGGTTGCTAATTTTAAAGTTAGGACTAAATTAGAATTAGCTTCATGCAGCTTGGTGTTCCCTTATTGATATTCTTGATGAATTAATTTTGTCTTATTTCTTCTTAATATAGAAGTATTTTTTTACAATTTTTAGAATGAGATTTTAAAAACTAACAAAAATCTATATTTTTGAATATAAAAAATATTTTTAAATTAAATAAGGTAATATATGTAAAAAAATAACATATATTTTTACATTGTAATATGTCAACAAATATTTTTAATTAATAAAAAGATATTTTTATCTTAATCAATGAATATCAAGGTGTCAAGGCTTCAAACTGAAACAAATGCATAAGTTAGTCAAAATTATATCAAAAGAAAATAACAAAATAAAAACTAGGAAATATGTATATTCAAGAAGAAACAACAATGGCTATTGCTAAAGATTAGAAAATATAAGAGACTCTTGAACTAGAGTAAAACTAAGGAAGGAATTGATAAGAATGAAAGAGGCTTCACTCTTATTTCTAAATATACTATCTATCTAAGAACTACGTAGCAGCATTCTATAGGACCTCCAACACATATCCAACTTGTAAGATACATGTCAAACTTGCAAGATAAGTTTCTTATATATGCGCCACGTACTTAGTTTGCTCCATAAACTACGAACATGTGCAATATGTGGCTAGCTTGTTCTACAAGCTGCTAACATATACGACATGTGGCTAGGTTGTTGGCCAAGTTTCTAGTCTATCAATCACCTATAGATATATATAAAGATGAATCCGCATCTATAAAGCTTTTAAGAAGCTTCTCTATAAGATATTATCAAATTAACCTACTTTTATCTATTTCTATCTATCCATAATAATTAGATGATTATTAAAGTAAATCTTGTTTGTGACATTATTCCCCCTTCTAGAGACAAGTTCCATAAGGAGCAGTGATTACGTGTTGAGGAAGTCCAAGATGCATCAAATTGTATTTGCTACATACTCTAATTTTTGCTTTCTTTGAAGGTAGTTGATAGGTCCTCTCAACCAACGATAATGAAACATATTAAGGCGAGAGGACCACCTTGTTATTTGAGCATTGTTGATGCCTTTATAACTTCCTTCAAAGAAAATATTTGGAATCCCATCAAGAGTAGTTCCTACTTTTAAAAGTATCACCAAACATTGGGAGTCTCTTCTAAGATCATGATATCAAACACATTGTATCTCGCCATTAATCCGAGGAAGAACATGTCGTTCTTGAGGACCTTCATTTCTATTCCGTCGTCTTAAAGGTTGTGATAGTCATAATGTCTCTTCCGATAAATCATCAAGTGATGGCTCTTGAATTAAATTTGTGGGTTAGAAATGGTCTAAGCCTACGATAATCCAATTTGTTACAAGGATGATTAATCTTGGTATTACGATGAAGTAACCATATCTTATTGTCCACATGGAATTGAGATTGTTCTTTATAATAGATATCTGTATTACTCTTTTGTCGTTCTTGAGCTTCTTTTAATTGTGCCTTCATTGTTACATGTAGCTCTAACAACCGATTCGCCAAATCTTCCGCTGCAAGATTATTAGCTTTTAAAAAGTCAAAAGTATCAAATTATAGATGATAATTATAATTTACAAAGAATGGAGTTTGTTGAGTAGAAAAATGTATCGAATTATTATCAGTAAAATTTACTAATGGTAAAAGAGTTATCGAATTATCTTGATGATAGTTGATAATATATCTCAAATATTGTTCCAAAACTTGATTTACTTGTGCTGTTTGTCCATCAGTTTGACGGTAGAAAGCTGAAGATAGTTTTATATCTATCCTCAATATTTTTAAAAAGGTCTTCTAAAATCTTGATACAAATTGTGTTCGTCTATCTGATATAATATCCTTTGATAATCCATAATAGCGATAGATAATATCAAGGAAGAATTTAGTTATTTCTTCACTTGTAATAGATTTTGTATATGGTACAAAATATTCCATCTTGATAAAACAATCTACAATCATGAATATAGAATCATATGAACTTGGCTTTAGAAGATTCATAATAAAATCCATAAAAATAGAAGACTAAGATTTTTTTGATATAAGTAATGGTTGGAGAAGTGTATAAGGTCGATGACGAGGAGTTTTTGATTTTAAACAAATGTCATACAACTATATAAATTCTTTGATAGCCTTCTATATTTGAGGCCTCCAAAAATCTCTTGATATTAATTCTAAAGTCTTATTATATCTAAAATATTCTAATATATGGTATTGTATTACATGTTGTCGTATTTGAAAATATGCCAAATACCTAGCTATGGAGGTTGAAATTGCGGTTCACATATATTCAAGAATCTTTAACAAGTTTCATCCATATAAAAAAAATATGATTGAATATCAATATAAGAGTGCTTAAGTCAATACAAAGTGCTTAAAAATATTCTTTTGGATAACTTCATCTACATATAAATCTCCAATTGCTTTATTGCTTGTCACAATCAAGCAACTAAGATTTTTCTTTACAAGTCTTAACCTTATTTAATAAACTTTAGTAAGCTATAAATCTTAATTTGATTGTAAACTTGGTATAAAAATTTTCACTCAAATGTATATGTAAGTCTTCTATATGCTTAAAAAATTTCAATTCAACCCAACTTACAAATTATCAAGAATTAACGAAAAACCATACTAATGTCGCTTGACAACCAACTTGGAAGTTGATATAGATATCCTAGTAGCAATTTCTTCTTCTCCAACTGTTAACTTCAACTAAAAATTGGTATGTAGCTTGCCCTTCAAGTCTTCTAATATTGTACCAAATTTCACCTTGATTCAACTAATAAATCTTTAGATATTGCAAAAATCCCAAACAAGCCTAAATTGCCAATTTCTGGTACCTCTTCATACTAAAGATCACGTAAATCTCAATTGCATTGTTAAATTTTTACAAATTTTTATTTTATCTTAGCACACTCAATGAACCATTGACTAATGAATTGACAACCATAGATATCAATTCAATTGCACACAATAGCTAAAAGTGGTGGTGCTATTTTTATTGCATAAAAACTTAACCTCTGGTACAAACCCTGATTTTAGACAGCGATTGCTAAATCCTCCCAAATCCTATAGAAACAAGCTTGACATGCTTGGAACAAGCTTAAAGTTAACTTTCCAAGCGTAGTCGCCAATCTCCAAATGATTTTTCTTGTTTGCCCTTGGTGGCCATTTTTGTGGGTAGATATCTGATTTTGATCCTATTCCATACATGGTCAACCCCCGGGAATCAATCCAACTTATTCTAAGGATTTTTAAGCTTAATCCTATCCTCAACTTAAGCTTAGTATCAACCATATTAATTATTTATCTCTTCTATTATGTTTTTATAAACTTATGGCTTTTTAAAAGCTGTAAAAGAATTTATATAACCTAGAAGGAAAATTTAATAACTAACTTTTATCTACTAGCTATTAAAACAAGAAAAGAATCTAAGAAGTTTTTATAAAATCTTTTTTAAGTATCTTAAGTTCTTATTAAATTAAGATATTTGAATATTAAATAGAAATCACTATTGTTCATATTTTTCACTATATAAACATGTTACAACATGACATCCTCCTCCTCTAAACTTGCACATCCTCTAATATGCACCAAACAAACCATATGTCATAGTTGGCATTACACCATGTACATCCAATTTTCCACAATCTGTAGTGATCTTTCCCACACATCCATAGCGACAAATAACATCTTCAAGTAAGAACCTACAAATCTCTTTTATAGATTTTGTTCTTAATGCCATGTCTTCCACTTGGTTCAATAAATCTTCACAAGCCAAAACTAAATACCTCATTTGCCATAATCCCATTGAAATAATAACCAAATCTACAACCCATTTAAAATGAATATCCAAAGGATATGTTTGATGTAGATCATCTCAATGGCATATATTTAAATACATTTGGAAAAATATATAAGATTCTATAAATGAAGCCACATCTTGATATATATTCTTCCACCAATATCATTCCTACAATTTAGCAAAACTAGCCCAAATTCCTGTATGTCCTAGCTATAGACTATTATGAAATTCTTTGAATAATTTTTGATGATTTTTTTTGGTACCTACTACTTGTTGCGGCATTCCAATATTTGATTTTGGCCTCTTCCATAGAAATCCTCCTTATAATATGAACTTGTATGTTTTTTTCTTAATTTATTTAAATTTTTTAATTGACCAATCAGTATGCTTGGTTAATATGCTCAAATAATGTCCAATATCTAATAACTCTCTCTCATAATTTTCTACATGAAATGACTTATCTTCTTTATTCAATTGTGAAACTGAATAAAACTTTGTACTCACATCATCAATATCCTCAATCATCTCATCTTCTTTATCATATTTTGCTCGAGATAGCATATCTACTACTAGATTGTCTTTTCCCTTAATATGTCTAAATTCTAGATTTAATGACTTAATATAAATAATCCACCTCAACATTGCAATATTTGGTATTGTATAGTTAATAATTATCCCAAGTAAAGGCAAACAATCTATTTCAATCACCACTACTACTCCAATTAAATAATCCTTTTCAGCTTTCATAATTGAAACAACTCTCTATAATTTCCTTTTTACTTGTGAATATACACGCTAGCAAGTACTTAGAACCTTAGCTCCAAATCAAACTCCAAATTTGTATCCATTTGAATCATCTTGACCTATGGCCCATCCAATAGCAATTAGACTAATATCCACTATAAGAGTCATTGATTTATTCTACTTATAATCAACTTTTTTCAACATTGGAGGTGATATCAATAAATCCTTTAATCTTTGTATTACTTTGATATGATTTTCTTTCTATTTAAACTAATAATCCTTGTGTAATAAATCATACAATGGATCTATTATGTGAGTATAGTAAGGAATCCAAATATGACAAAATATACATACATCCAAAAACCTTTATACCTTTGTTAAAGAACTGCAATTTTCTTTCAATCTTCCAATTATATTAACCTTGGTTGGATCTGGTTTTCTTCCATAAAATCCACATAAATGTCCAACAATTATAACTTTTTATATTCCAAACATAGATTTTACACCCGATAAGGTAAGATGAACTTCTTCAAGCCAAATCAATATCTTTTTACAATCTTGTATATGATCAATAATATATTTGTGACATCCTCTCTTATCTAAAGTTTCATCCTTGTCTTCTTTCTTGCACCCTTTTATAGGAACATCATCTAAAAAAGGCATAATCTTCTTAAGAATAAAATCTCTCAAGACCTTATTCATCCCGTTCATCATATATATTACTGAATTGATAGCATCTTGAGGAAGAGTATGCATTCTAACTAATCCAAGTGATATTTTCATTGTTGTTATGTCTCTATTTTCCATTACAAGTTAAAATTGGTCATACCTTGAATATAAATCACCCATTGAATAGATTGCCTTTCTTACAAATGTTTTAGCAAATTCATTTACTATTGGTCCAATTCCTACATTTCTAATAGTTATTACATTTACTAGTTGCATATCTTGAATAAATAACAATGATTTATTTTTCTTAGGCACTGTAAACCATCGACTAGAGTATGCTACAAAAAAAGGTTCTAAAATCTTCATCTTCATCTTTTTTTTTCAATAATTCTACCAAATTTGGCAAATGTGCCCTTAATATTAAAATTTGCCTCAAGTTCTAAGGCACATGAGGCACAGTGAAAATAACCATTGGAATTACAACATTTAGATCCATACACCTAATTTCATAAGATTCAAAGGCAAATGATTTACCTCGTTTTACTAACATCTCTTTGAAGTATTCAATTTCCTTTGACAATAAAGAACCATTAGAATCAATCTTTAATTCCTCAAAAGTTTCTTTAGTAAGCTTATATCCAATATTCCTTGGATCCCTTAAATTCTTTTTTCTTGATGTTTTTTCCATCTATTCTTTAAAATCTTTTGACAAAGGTCCGGCAACAAATTTCACCTTCTTATCTATTATTTTATATTTTGTTTCAACCATAACCTCTGGTACTTGAAAAGATTCAAATATAGAATAAATTTTTCTTGAATGAATTTGCACAATCTTATCATCATCTCCTAATCCTATTGATGCAATTAATTCCAAAGAATTTTCTAATCCATTTTCTTCATAAACACTATAAATCCTTTCATCATCCTCTAATGTCCTCAATTCAAATAATTCTTTTTCAATATCACATAATCTTTTTTTTTTTTTTTTTTTTTTTTTTTTGAATCTAAAACTTTCTTATACATAATACTTCCATTTTTAAAAATATCAATAAAGCTTGTATAAAAGGCACCTATATCTTGTGAGAATACCTCCTCTTATATACCTCCATAAACTTGCTTTATAATGGTACTCCTCAAAAATCAATAAATTCTTCAATAATTCTTGGCAATGGATTCTCTCTCAATTTGTTTCAATTACGTTTATGATTTGGAAGCACAGTCAAAAATTGTGTTGTCCTTCTCTCATCCTCACTACAAATTTGTGCATAAGCTAAACTATCATTGACCATTTTTATTTCCATCCGAGTCGCAATAATATATGGTTGTTTAAAAATAAGAGGATAAGATGTTGCACCTTGAACAAATTTTTTTTGCTCCATTGCAATATTACTGATCCAAATTTTTACATCTGGATAAGCACCATATAATTCATCTCATGTATTAATAGTTGTTCATATTATCCATCTATGTTCCATATCAATTGGCTACTTTTATTTCATATAAAGATCCTTAGACATAAGATTTATTTCCAAACTGTGGTCAATCAAAGTAACATTTGACTCATCCATATCTCTAATCTTCACTAATACCTGTGTAGTTGCTCTTATCCTATACTTTCAAATATAATAACTCAAAATTTCTTTCTTCTTATCACTTGGAGCATCAAAATGTGCTCTTGTCACGGACATATACATAGTTACCTATATGATCAGATAGAACTAGATAAAAGAAGGTAAAAGCAGGTTAATTCCATAATATCTTTAGAAAAACTTCCTAGAAACTTTATAGACGCTGCTTTGACTTTATAAGTGTCCATAGTAGACTTTTGGATTAGAAACTTGGTCAATAAGTTAGCCACATATCGTACATGTTGGTAGCTTGAAGACCAAGCTAAATACGTGGCGAACATATAGGAAACTTGCCCTGCAAGTTCAACACGTGTCTTGCAACTTGGACACATGTCTTGTAAATTGGATACGTATTGGAGGTCCTATAGAACGTCGCCACTTAGCTCTTAGGTAGATAGTATAAATAGAGACAAGAGTGAAGCCTTCTTCACTCTTGTCAACTCCTTTCTTGTTTCCAGTCTAGTTCAAGAGTCTCTAATTTTTTTGTCTTTTGGCATTAGCCATTCCAGTTTCTTTTTAATACATATACTTCTTTATATTTATTTCTTTGAGAGAGATCTCACTTCTTTATTTGATTTCATCTAGTTATTGTCCTTGACAGCTTTTTGATTATAACTCCTTCTTTTACTTATTGATTGTTTGCAACAATTGCCAATTTCATCTTTTTTATTCTGACATATATAAGCATCAATAGCATGATTTGATCCAACTTCACCCATTAATTGCCTCTTCTGCTTAATACTATCAATAATGACATCATAAAATTCTTTCTTTGCAATATTCAAAATCTCCTTCAATGTAAGTTCAACTTTAGCATTGAGCACTTATTCTTCAAGTACCCCTTTTAAATGTGTTGTTGCTTTAATATTAGAAAAAAATTTGTAAATATAGGACTTATTTTTTTCTTCTAAGTCCTTTGATTTTTCTTTTAATGATATTGAAGCATCCTTTATTGGTAATTCTTGTAAAGCCATCTCATGAGCCTTATCTCTTTAAGTTTGCCTTTTGGAAGAACTTCTTTCTCTTGTCTCATTAAAATCCTATCTTCTCTTTTCTTCTATCAAGGCTTCATATTGGCTCTTAGCAATATAGGCATGTATTGAAAAAACTTTCATAAGATCCTCACAACCCATAGTTCTACAAATTATTGCCGCAGTCCTTGATAAAGCTTCTCGTGGCATCTTTTTTTTATATATTATAGAAATGGCATAAGATCAAAGCCTAATTGGTTCAATATTTCCAAAAAAATCTTATTTTCTATTTTCATCCATCCTAGTACTATAACTTGCAATTTCCATTATTCCAATCCTATTTGTTGTCAAATAATCCTTAACTAGTGCTTTTATACCTTCCTTACTAAAATTAGTTTGGAAAAAATTACCAATATCTTTGAATGCTACTTTCCCATCTTTCTAAAGAATAATGTCTTGTTGCACCATTTCATTGAATTCACTACAATCCTTTTGAGAATGAGAATCATCATCACATCAAATACATCTTTACACATATTCTTGCTTAAGACTAGCTTTTGAACTCATTATAGAAGTCTTTTCCTCAAGCCTTGCAAATTTAATTTGAAGATCTCACATTTTACATATAAGTTCTTCAATTTCTATATCTTCTTTCTTTAATGTAGTTGTTGAAGTTTGGACAATAGGTATTATTGGTCATGAAGTAGACACTTGAATTTTAGGTACTTGCACAATTTTTTGGATAAAAATCTTTTTTTTTTTTCTTTTTTCTTTTTTCTTTTTTGCAAGCAATTCCACCATTACTAAACCACAATTATTTTATTACTTGTCACAATCATGCAATTAGGATTTTTCTTGCAAGTCTTAATCTAAATTAGTGAAATTCAGTAAGCTATAAATCTTAATCTAATTATTAACTTGGTGTGAAATTTTGCATACCAATGTAAATATAAGTCTTCTATATGCTTAGAAAGTTTCAGCCTAATCCAACTTACAAATTTTCAAAAATTCACCAAAAATTGCACTGATATCTCTTGGCTACCAACTTAGAAGTTAATATTGATATTATAGTAGCAATTTCTCCTTTTCCAACCATTAACTTCAGCAAAAAATTGGTAGGTAGTATGCTCTTCAAGTCTACCAACATTGTGCCAAATTTCAACTTGATTCAACTAATAGATCTTAAGATATTACAAAAATCCTAAACAATCCTAAACTGCCAATTTCTGGTATCACTTTGTACTAAAGATCATATAAACTCTAATTGCACTATTAGATTGTCACAAATTTTTATTTCATCTTAACACACTCAATTATCCTTATACTGTCAAATTTTCAACCATAGATATTACTTAAATTGTACACAATAGTTGAAAGTACTAGTTCTAACTTTATTTTATAAAAACTTAACCTCTAATACAAACTTTGACTTTAGATAGCAATTGCTAAGTCTTCACAAATCCTATTCAAATCAATCTAATGTGTTTGCAATAAGCTTAAAGCTAGCTTTTTAATTCTAATTGCTAATCTCTAAATGACTTGATTTCCTATCCTTGGCGGCTATTTTTGTAGCTAGAGGTCTGATTTTGATCCTATCTCATATATGGTCAACCCCCGGGTATCAATCCAACTTATTCTAAGAATTTTTAAATTTAATCCTATCTTCAACTTAATCTTAGTATCAACCATATTAACTATTTATCTTCTTTATCCTATTTTTATTAACTTATGGCTTTTTAAAAGTAATAACACAGTTTATACAACCTAGAAGAAAAATTTAATAACTAACTTTTATCTACTAGCTATTAAAACAAGAAAATAATCTAAGAGGCTTTTATAATTTTTTTTTTAAGTATCTTAATTTTCTATTGAACTAAGATAATGAAGTATTAAGTAGAAATTATTCCTATTTATGCTTTTCACTATGTGAACGTATTACAATATGATACCAACATCATAGCAAGTTCAAATAATAACATCATATCCTTTTCAAAAACTCAATTCAATAACATCTTAAATATTTAATAATATCTCTTCCATCAAATTGACTGATCTTGCTAATCATTGCTTATAAAGCTTTGATTGCCAAAGCCTCTTTGCTATCATTGCCTTATTGTTGTTGTATCAATAATGTAAATGCTTGAAACATATTTGCATTGTTTGGATCCATATACATAGTTTTTCTACCAAGAAAAAATCCACTTGAACCTCCACTTGAAGATCCACTCGAAACACCATTCAAAGTATAGAATAGATAGATAATCTTAAGTAGCAGAGGAGGGATTAAAAATTGATAAATTGGATGATTAATCCATTGGTTGACCAATATAGATGGTAACATAAAAAAGTTAGTTAAAAAAGTGATTAAGGCAGGAGAGATGACGGTTGGAGTTTCAAATTTTATTATAAAGAGAATAGAGAAGAAGAAATCGGGGCTTGACTGTGAGAGCCGAGAGCTAGGATAAGCTTGGTGCTATCTCTTTTTTTTGTTATTTTTTGTATTAGACTATAGTTGAGAATCCGAAATACATTTTGACTCCTTGTGCCATATAAATTATGAAATATATTAATAAAATAAAAAATTCAATTCACATATGGATGAGTAAGAAGTTGTAATTGTTTGATGATTAAATTTGGTGTGACAAATTAGCAATCAAAGACGGTGTCATATTGCATTTATGTGTAGTATGTAAAAATATTATATATCTTGTATTTATTGTTATTATATGTGTGAGTACTAGAGGTTATTTTAGAAGATATTATAAAGAGAGGATTTATTTTAGCCACTTAATTAGTAAATTAGGATGGCTATTTGTTTTGGTTCCTACCTTATTTATATCCTAAAATAGATTCTTTTATAATTAGAAGAAAGATAAAGGTTGCTTTACCTTTCTTATTGACTTTGAGGTAGCATGGACCTTGTGAAGGATAAGAAAGAAGAATATGAGATGAATAGGGCCTATCCAATAGGATTTTGGCTGCCCATGTGCTCGTGGCATGTGAGGGTAAAATTCACTCCTCAACCCAAGTTATAAGGTGGCTTCAATTAAGAGTTGCTTATAAATTGTGGTGTGAAGTATAAGGAGCAATAAATAACAATGAAGGAAAAGAACAACACAAAACAAGTAAAATATGTGCAATTAAGTAATTGTACACTACAAAACTAGTCACAGTTTGTTCACTAGATTTTCACCTAGTAAAAAGTAAAAGTAAAAAGTAAAAATTATATTTTCAAATAGATAATTTTTTAATCTTTCTAATGATATAAAAAACATTTAAATCTAAATTACTATGAGTAAGTTATGATAATTCAAAGTTAGAAGATAAATAATGGAAAAAATTAAGTAGAAATTTTTACCTCAAGGATAACTTGTTACAAGATCATGGGTTCGAACCTCACCAAGGCTCACAAGTAGTGTATATGGGTGTCCTAGAGGGGCCACGAGGCCTTAGTCTTATCCTCCTACCTACATCCAAGGTGCCACAACCCGCATGGGACTTGTGCACCTTCCTTCCTACAAGGACTACACTAGCTGTTGGTCCTCCTATTTTATACTAGTAGAACTAATAATTTTGTATTTTTGACTTCACCATGGTATTTAAAAACATCCTATTAGCCTAGGAACTATATATGGCCTTCAAATCTTGCTCCATTTCTTCATAATGGCTCCCAAGGTGATAAAACTTATTTTTACTAAAGTCTTCAAAATTGCTCTAAAAATTCTTAATAAATTCTAAATAAATTCTAAATAAATTCTAAAAATCTCTATAATATTTTTAAGATGATAATATCAATTTAAGACTATTTTATTCTACCTTGGAAATTTTTTAAAATAATAAAATCAATAAAAATCAACTTAAAATTCAATTTTTTATAAAAATAATTAAAAAGACATGAGATTTCTTTCTCATGCTTCTTCTACCTATTAAGTAATATTTATAGGTTTTTAATGAGTAATACATGTAGTTAGAAGGCCAATGTAAACATTGGTCTCAATAACTAACTTTTAAGACTTAATAATAAGTAAAAATACTAAATCAACTAAAATAATTGCCTCCAAGACTTACTAAGACTCCATTTTTGTAACTTTTCTTCTAATAAAACTTTTATATTTATAAATACTTCCATATTCTAATAAATACTTAAATAGTCAACAAAAACTCTCTAACCATCATATTTGTATAACTAAATGACTTAAGACTATATTTTTAACTAATCCACCAATTAAGATCCATTGGTGGGATTCACATCCGCCGCAATTGGTGCTCTTAATTTTTGAATTGAGTCTTTTCTTTTTTGCTGGGCCCTAATAAGTACTACATGGACGCATTCTATTTAATTTATAGGAAAATCGCGTAGAACTCAAATATTATCTTCCATCTTACTTTGCAGCTGGATAAGCTGATTTAGATTAGTAACATTAAACGGAGCATTGCACTACTAATAAGTATATCCAAATTGCTTACAATTTCCACATACTGGAGCATAATCATCACTGGCTCTTAGATTGGGACATTCACTAGCATAACATCATATCTGCCTGTGTGAATCATTAAATTAACTCAATAGTTGTTTTAAGATAAAAAAATATATTTAAGTACCAAAATTATAATTATTAGGTAAAGATGTTTATAATAGATGCTAAAATATAAAAAAATAATATTAGTGGAGAAGAAATGGAGTCTTAATAAATCTTGGAGGCAATTATTTTAATTGGTTCAATATTTTTTCTTAATTATAAGAATTAGTATTTAGTTATAGAGACCAATGTCTACATTGGCCTTCTATCTTCATGTACCACTTATCAAATATATATAAATGTTACTTAGTAAGTAGAAGAAGCATGAGAAAGAAATGTTATGTCTTTTAAGTTATTTATGTAGAAAATAGGATTTTTAGTGGATTTAAATTGATTTTATTATTATAAAAAGTCACCAAGGTAAAATAAAATAGTTTTAAACTGATATTATCACTTTTAAAATATTATAAGAATTTTTAGAATTTATTTAGAATTTATTTAGAATTTATTTAGAATTTTTTAGGAATTTTTAGAAGAATTTTTAAGACTTTTGATAAAAATGAGTTTTACCACCTTGGGAGCGATTATGAAGAAATGGAGCAAGATTTGAAGGCCATTCAAGGTTCCTAGACTAATTGGATATTTTTAAATACCATGGTGAAGTCAAAAATGTTAAAATATTAGTTCTACTAGTAGAAAATAGAAGGACTAACACCTAATATAGTCCTTGTAAGAAGGGAGGTGTACAAGTCCCATTTGGATTGTGGCCCCTTGGATGTAGGTAGGAAGATAAGACTAAGGCCTCGTTGCCTCTGTAGGACACACTTATATACTACTTGTGAGCCTTAGTGAAATTCGAACTCTTGATGTCTTAAGCAAGTTATCTTTGAGATAAAAATTACTCGCTTAATTTTTTAATTTTTTACCTTTTATCTTTGAGCTATCATAACTTATTCATAGTAACTTCGATTTACATATTTTTTATATCATTAGAAAGATAAAAGAATTATCTACTTAAAAATATATTTTTTATTTTTTATTTTTATTTTTTACTAAATAAAAATATAATGAACAGACTATGATTAGTTTTGTAGTGTGCAATTACTCAATTGCACATATTTTACTTGTATTGTGTTATTCTTCTCCTTCATTGTTGTTGATTGCTCCTTATACTTTACACCACAATTTATAAGCAATTCTTAATTGAGGCCACCTTATCTTTAGGATTGAGAAGTGAATTTTATATTCACAACTTACAACAATAACATCGAAGTGGTCTTTTTCCACCTCCATTAGGAATATTGGGCATTTTGACTAGTATATACCAACTAGGCTTGTTCCAGGTTGGATGGATAAAAGATCCCGATCAACCAGGTAGTATTGTATGATTTAAAATTGGATTTTGAATGGCTGGATATTGGGAGTATCTTTGCTGGTTTTGTACAAAACCTTGAGAATTAGAATCACCTTTTTGATTATACTCAAAATTTTAAAAATTAAAAGAATTTCTATTTTATTTAGTCAAATAATTTCTATTCCAACCAAACCTATTTCTTATCTAAACTTGATTAACATCCCATGAAGTTGGTTGAATCATGGTCTGATTATTAAATTATTGTTATTTTTTTAAATTCCAATAATTGGTGGTTATATGCTTACTTCTATAAAATATACATTGCACAATGATTTGAAGTGGTGAAGAACATTTTGTTACTAAATGGCTTTGTCCCTTACAATTATTGTACCAAATATTGGGATGCATATTAATTGGTTTATGCCTCTTTTCTTTATCCTTTGCCAGATTAACAGCCAATTCGACCATCTTCTTTGTCAAAGTTAACAACAAAGTCTCATTTGGATCTTTCGATACTAGTTCTTTAGATAACTCTTTTATAAGTATTGATTTTTGGGAGTATGGAAAATACAAAACTGTAATTATTGATAGTACAACCTACAATAGAGCAACATTCACTATCTCCTATGGATTAGCACTAAGATTTGCATCATAATCAACCATTCGTAGATAATTGTCCACTGTTTCATTCTAAGTTGGAATTTCATATATTCCTTGAGATGGAATGATCGTGGCTCCTATGATTAAGAATTAGTCATAATGACATTCTTCTCATATCTTAGCTTGGTCAAGTGAGGCAGCCACAGTTGCAGGTTGGGCCTTCTTTACAAACATCTTCATTTTTAGTGGGTATAGTCCGTTAACCAATATAGACATAACAAACAAATCTGGCATTTGGTTATTTAGCCATTTACAAAGGATATTTGCTACTTGGCCATAATATGACTGAATTGCTTCTCCTAGTACCATTTTGTTATTTATTAATCTTTCCTTAAGATTTTTTTCAAATCCTATTAGTAAAAAATGAGTAAAAAATATATTTTTCAATGCCTTCCAATTAGAAAATTGTCCCACGGACTGGCAATTATACCATTCAAACACCGTATCTTTCAAGGTTGCTGGCAGCCATCTTAATCAAATATCTTCAATTCTACCATTATTGGCTACACATGCAGTCAGGAATTGAGATAAGTGTTGATCTAGATCTGCTCCTAATAGACCTCTAAAGATAGGTAATGGAACTACGCTAGTTGTGCGATCATCCATCGCATCCATTTGGACCGCAATTGCAATTATTGGATCCACCACCGCCATTAAAGGTGACAATGTTCCACTCAATTTCTTATTAAAATAAATGTTGCTTCTC
The DNA here is from genome assembly GCA_036785485.1 of Physcomitrellopsis africana. Classification (NCBI taxonomy): domain Eukaryota; kingdom Viridiplantae; phylum Streptophyta; class Bryopsida; order Funariales; family Funariaceae; genus Physcomitrellopsis; species Physcomitrellopsis africana. The sequence goes on along the minus strand of JAWRVF010000707.1, from coordinate 112,324 downwards.
CCAATTGTCTTTTTGAACTTCTAGGCCTCCGTAATTTATAATTATTATTTACAAATAATTTTATTGATTGAAATTAAAGTGAAAATGATAAATTTTAAAACACACTAAATTGGCTCTTACTGGCAAGCAATACATGCCATTCTGAAGAACTAGTCTTGCTAGAATTGGCTGTATCTACTATTAAAAAATTATCTAATAGAATACCAAATTCTTCTGTGCTCTATTCTCTCTCTGTTAATGGGCTCAAGAGATACGCAACATAGCAATGACTAACCGCATTGACTTAAACTATTAGGATCATACAACTAACTGCCTTTTGATTACACTAAAATATCCCAATTCTGTTACAATGTCTTCCATATGCTAACAATAACTCTGTTAAAAAATAAAATATTGCAAGCAGTAAGCCAACTTAAGTATTCACTACCTCTTCTCCTCTCTTTTCTTATGACAATAATATGTAATACTACAATATCTCAAAAAAAATATAGCATATAATTATTCCATATTCCAAACATAAAAATACTCCAAAATTGATTATCACTCCCAGTAAATCACTTCACACAATTCAAACTCCACGGACTTCTTCTTGTGGATCACTCTTGATTCAATACTCAATGTGTTATAATTTTTTCATATTCATACTCATTCTTCACAAAACATCTCCAATTCTTCTTTTCTAGTTTTCCACTTATATTTTTCCACTGGTATTTCAACATACCAATACACCTTCAATCTTTTATTATAAATCAATTCTTTCTTTTATTACAAAATTATACTTTATAATATTCAAAACCTATCTATTATTCTTCTCTTACAAAAAAAACAACAAGAGGAAGCACCAAGCTTATTTCGGCTCAGCACTATCATAATTTGGCCCCAACTCCTCCATATGCAATCAATTTATACTTATTCCAACTATGTTAATTACTATACAATCAATAATAATTACTTTTTCTAACTACCTCATCCATTCTATCTTCTAAATTGGCTATTCATCAATTTACTGCCTATTCTTAATCCTACAAATTATATATTGTAAAACATAAAATTCCTATCCATTCTATAGAAACCCTAATCAAATATTAAATTCTAAATCCAAATCCTAAATCCTAATCAAATCCTATCAAAGCCCTAAGTAATTCCTAAGACAATTTTAGAACCTCAATAACTACCAAATAAAATATTGATCTTAATTAAAAATTTATGCATGCCTTAATAACAAAATTGACAATAAATACATTCAATTCGAAGAAGATCAAACTTACCAAAAAGAAGAAAAATCTGTAAATTTGCTTGGGTGTCGGTCAGCCTCCTACTCCAATCTTGACACCAATATTCTAGTGCCTAAACCTCCTGTTTCCACTATTCAATTACTTTCAAATTTCATATGTGCATAGCAAATTAAGTCTTCTATCTACAAATATAAATTTTAGTCAAATCCAATTAGCAAATTGCTCAAAATCTGTGAAATTCTAACTGACCCTCTAAAACCCAATTCTTGAGACCTTAACCCACTTAGATCTCAATTACTTACAATTAAACCATTAGATTAAGCTCAAAATTATAGCACAAATTGAAAACAATAAACCAATCAACCTATAAAAATTAAACCATAGTTCTGCTATAAAACTTTTGTAATTGCCCAAAGCATAAATCCTATTTTATTTCACAAAATCCAAAGTCGCCCAAAACAACTCTAATTTTGTAAAGCTCTTATAAAGTCAATTTTGATCCAAATCACTCCAAATTAAATCCTATGCAAAATTTCTCAAGTTTGCTTTTTAATCCCATTCTCTAATCTACCAAAAAGCTTTTGATCTACCGAAGGCACATAGTTTTGTGCCTTAAGGTCTGATTTTGACCCTGGCTTATAACCGGTCCTCTCCGAGTATCTATTTTGAGATTTTTGTGGTAATTTTTTTTAAAACCTATTTTTAATTCTTTTTTAAAGATACCTATATTATTTATTTTTCTAATCTACTTTATTTTGCCTTATTTATGGCTATACAAAGCAATTAGAAGTCACTTCTATAAAAGGTAGCATTAACACCTTTTGATTTTTTTCTACCTCCTCGATTATTTATTTTTCTAAGATAATTTTCTCAAATATTTTTATTTGAGCTTTTCTATAATATAACTACTTCTTTTTTTTTTCACCTAATGGTCATATTACTACACATTAATGTTCACCTAAACTCATAATTTTAATACACCAATCTCTAAAAAAATTAATTTAAAAATTATTTTTGCTGTCTACCTATAATTCACTTAAAATACCTTCCAACAGGAAAGAAAAAAAAAAAAATAGAAGCAAGTAAAGAGAGAATGATTGCTTGAGTATCATCTCAAGTAATATTTTTTTTATCTTTATTTTATATATGATACGACCTTGTGTAAGAGTGACCTTGATCAACAATAATAAGAAGAAAAATTCCATACTAGGACAGTAGGGAGCTCAAGCTCTTCCTTTTTTTATTTCTTTACACAAAAGTTATTGGAAAATTATCTATTACAATAGTTAACAATAAAAATTATATTATAAAAAAATTCTTTGCAATTAATTTATACCTCGTTGAAAGAGAATTCACCTTATTGCATCTTTAGCCAACCTAACACTTATTAACAAAGGCCAATAAATATTTAATGTTCCCCTATTCAATCCAAGCTAAATATTCCAGTAAAGATTAGGATTTTAAACTAATATGTTAAAGGTTCTATCTACTTCCTACACCCATGTCTACAAGAGAGATTAAAGGCTTATTTCACTTGTATCTTCCTCTTAGATTCTACCCTCCAACTTCTAACTCGTGCTCCTAGCTTTTACGTATATCTGCTAAACTTAAAAGAATTAAAATAAATTGACAAGAACCAAGGAATTTACTTGAAATTTAGCTTCTTAATGCCACTTCTTATATTGTGTCCTTCACTTGTCAATCCACAACTTGTATTAGTTTAATGAAATAAAATCTCAACCAAATTACTTAATTGAAAGCTTACCTTAAAAATATGGTGTCTTGAGTGATTGTTTTTTTTTTTTTTTTTTTTTTTTTTTTTTTTCTTCTTTTTGTGTTGTGAATGAAGTAACTTGTCTAAATTACTATTAGAGAATCTTTTCTATCCTACACTTGTAAAGAGATGGGATATGGCATACGGAGAGGGTGATTAAATCCCTCTACTATTAAAAAAGGCCAAATATAAGAAGATTTATAAGGATAAAGTAAAAGATTTCTTATTCAAATAATCAATCCTTTGTCTCTTATAAAATGATGGGATATAAAGGGTGGAGAGGGTGATTAAATCCCTCAACCATTAGGGATGGGTCCTCAATAAGAAACTCACAAGGAGAGAAGTGATGAAACCTTTGAAGATGAGTTCCACTCCAAAAATTGCCACAAATTGAATAGTAATAAAAAGTCAATGAAAATTATACTACTCTAAGTTTATCCTTCAAGTATTTCTATTCTAAAAAAAATTCAATTGAAAATAGTCAATAGGCACTAAGAAATATCTTTTCAAACAAGGAGTATACAAAACTGCCAATGCAATGAACCCCCTTTTAATCAAAAATTCACTAAAAACTCAATTTTTGTCCAAATCAAAGGTGTAATAACTTTTTAAAAAGCTAACAATAAAATTAACAACCTTAGTAAAATTCAAAGTCAAATAAAAAATACAATAAAACTGATTGATTAAAATTTGAGAGCAAGTCACTCTTGGGAGCAAACATTCAAGGCAATCATACCTCTTCTAATAAAAAATTCATCAAAAATCTCAGTTTGATCCAAATCAAATGTGTAATAGCTCTTTAGAAAGCTAACAACAAGATACATAACTTTAATAGGTTTTGAGGTCTGCTAACTAATATATCAAAATTGATTGTTGAAAATCCAAAAGCATATCACTCTTGGGAGCAACCAATCAAGGTAGTGAACTCTCTTCTATTCAAAAATTCACCTAAAATTCAAATTTGACCCAAATCAAATGTGTGATAGCTCTTTAAAAATTTAACTTCAAGATACACAATTTCATAAAATTCCAAATGCAAATACCAATTACATAAAAATTGATTGATAAAAACTCGAGACCAAATTACTCTCTACTAAATTTTTATTTTTTATTTTTTTATAGGTCTTGTTTTGACTATAAATGATAGAAGCTTTGTTTACAACAATAATGAAGCAAGGTAGAAGACATATCAATGATGGAAGATAGGATTGAAATACTCACTCAAAAAGTCTACAAAAAGGATCAACCACCATTAACTCACTTCACAATCACCCACACAATTAGAAGCACCACCTCCTAGCAAATGCACCAAACAATTCATAACTACATCACAATTTGTTCATTGTATTTTTATCTAGTAAAAAATAAAAATAAAAAATAAAAATTATATTTTTATTTAGATAATTTTTTTATCTTTTCAATAGTATAAAAAACATATGAATCCAAGTTACTATGAATAAGTTATGATAATCCAAAGATAGAAGGTAAATAATAGAAAAATTAAGTACAAACTTTTTACCTCAATGATAACTTGTTTAAAAGATCATGACTTCAAACCTCACCAAGGTTCACAAATAGTGTATATGGATGTCCTAGATGGCGCCACTAGGTCTTAGTCTTATCCTCCTACCTACACCCAAGGTGCCACAACCCATATGGGACTTATGCACCTCCTTCCTACAAGAATTATACTAGTTGTTGGTCCTCCTATTTTGTACTAGTAAAATTAGTTATTTTATAATTTTGACATCACTATGGTGTTCAAAAATACTCAATTAGCCTAGAAACGTTGTATGACCTTCAAATCTTGCTCCAATTCTTCATAATGGCTTCCAAGGTGGTATAACTCATTTTTATCAAAGTCTTCAAAATTGTTCTAAAAATTCCTCAAAAATTCTAAATAAATTCTAAATAAAATTTAAAAATTCTTATAATATTTCTAAATTAATGATATCAATTTAAAACTATTTTATTCTACCTTGGTGATTTTTTATAATAATAAAATTAATTTAAATCAACTAAAAATTCTATTTTCTATATAAAAAACTAAAAAGACATGAGATTTCTTTCTCATACTTCTTCTACTTACTAAGTAAAATTTATGTATTTTTAATAAGTGGTATTTAAAGATAAAAGACTAATGTAAACATTGGTTTCAATAACTAAATACTAATTCTTACAATTGAAAAAAATACTAAATTAACTAAGATAATTACCTCTAAGATTTATTAGGATCCTATTTCTTTCTGACTAATACTATTCTCCTTCATTTAACATCATCTAAATACATCTTCACTTTATAATTGTAGTTTTGGCACTTTAAATATATTCTTTTATCCTAAAACAACTAATGAATCAATTTGATGATTCACACTTGTCAAGGACATGGAAATATAAAAAAAAAAGACTTAAATTAAAACAACATTTTAAGAAGAAACCAATAAGAACTTAAATCAACTAGATGACTACACAGCCTCAATTCTTATATATATCTTTGTTTAAGATGCTTTTTGAGCAGCTTTTATCAAACTAAGAAGCTTTTTGAGTACCTTCTATCAAATGAAAAAACTTCTCAAGCAACTTCTACCAACTAGAAAGCTTCTTGAGCAGCTTCTATCAATTGGGGAGTTTTTTGAGCAGTTTTTGCCAATTGAAAAGCTTTTCAATCTCCTTCTATTAACTATAAAGCTTCTCAAGTTACTTTCATCAATTAAAAAGCTTTTCAATTGACTTTTACTAATTTATAAAGCTCTAGAATATTTTAGAAGGTTTTGTGAACCTCTAAAGAATATGTCTCTAACATTACCTCTTTTTCTAGTGATAAGTTTCAAGAGAAGCTCATACCTTCAAAAATCTTTTTTTATACGTAAAAAATTAAAGATACACTACACTAATAAAGCTATGTATTCTATTCTTTATTCTTTGACAATAAATTCTACTAGTCCTTGAAAAAATTGCCTATAGCCTTGAGTTAGTACCTCTGTTGTTGAAACATCCCATCCAAAGATCTGATCTTCATTACGACCTTCAAAACATCATCCAAATAAGATCTCAAGTTTAGAAGGATTTATCTTTTCAAACTCAAGCAATATCACTAAAACTCAAATATTGGAATCAAAATTTATATGGTTAGATGTTGCTCTTAATGGCTCCAACCTAGGTCATACTTCATGTTAAAATATATTGTCTTCACTTTGCTCAACTAAAGGCTGTAAAAATTACATTGATTTGTTTGAAGCTTGCGTAATAAGTGAATCTTCTAAATCTTGTTTTGCTAAAACTCTCAACACTTGAAGATTAGGCATGGTGACTGATTTGCTTCTATCACTTTATTCTATCTTAGAACAAATGATTGCATATTAATGAAGGTTTTAATTTAGCTCTTTCTCTCTTATGAATATTTCTTAGATCCAAACTTTACTACAAAGTTATTATCAAATATGTTTTTATTTGCGGCGATAAAATCAATAAAATTCTTGTATCTTTTGAGGCGCATCAGTGAGATTCTTAGCTAATTTTTATGTGCGCTTATTAATATTATAGCCATGCTAATAAATAAGATATTTTAATTTCTCCCATCTTTGCCATATATCTAGCACCTTTTTTTATCTTGTATACTTCATGATTTTTAATTTTGATATTAAATAGCAATTGTTGTATTTTTCTTAGAATATGCAACTCTCTAAAAGGTTCCAAAAGAGAGATATAGAAAATTGGATGTATCTGCATAAAAGATAGTAGTTCCAAGCAACATGCCATTCAATTAATTTGCTTCTAAATGGAAAATAGTTCTAATTTCTAATAGTCCAACTTATTGCATGGCCACTTAGTTTTGATGTTCCGTCAAAAAAGCCATATATTTTTTTTAATATAAAAAGCAAGGAATTGATTCCTGAATTTATCTATAAATGCCTTATAAGCATCTTGAGCTATTTGCAATTAAAGCTTCAAATTTGTTTGATATTGTGATAGATACTTTTTAAATTTTTTAGTTATTAGATTATTGTTCTTTAGAATATTTCATAAATTAAGCTTTGAATAATATCTATAGTTGGAATAAAATGGTATTTGTTTAATTGAAGTATAAATAATATTATTATATACAAATTCTACTAACAGTAGATATAAGATCCAATCATCTTATTGATAATTGATGCTGCATTATAAATACTGCTCTAAAATTTGATTTATTTATTTTGTTTGGTTGTTAGTTTGAGAATAGAAAGCCAAAGAAAATTTAATGTCCACCTTCAGTACTTCTAAAAGACATTTCTAAAATTTAGATATGAACTAGGGCCCTTGATTGGATATAATATCATTTGATAGGCCGTGATATATATTGTTTAAAAAGAACTTTGTAGTTTCTTCACTAGAGACAATTTTTTTACAATGAACAAAATGAGTCATCTTTGTGAGTCAGTCAACTACCACAAGGATACTATCTAATGAATTGTATGATGATAGATCTATAATAAAATCTATAGAGATAAACAATCATAAGGGCTGTAAGAGTCTATAAGGATGATGAGAATTTTGGGACCTTGAACAAATATTATAAGAGAGCACAAAGCCCTTCAGTGCCTTCCATATTTGAAGCCACCAAAAATCTTAAGAAATAAGTTTTAAAGCCTTGTTAAATCCAAAGTGACCTACAGCTAGAAAATTATGGCAAGATTGAAGAATGCACAGTCATGTGGGTCTTTTTGAGATATACAAATGTTTTTTAAAGTATAGAAGGTCTTTTTGAAGTTTGAACTTGTCAACAATTTCTTTTAGGCAATACTTAACATGAAGGGCCAAAGCATCATTAGTAATTGCAATACACATCTTATTGACAAAATTAAAATCAATAAGTGCCAATGTAATAGTATTACAAAGGCAAAATTGCTCTAGCTTCAACAAAGTTGTATATTATTGATCAAATATTACCTCTCCTGCCTTTGATACAAGATATGATCTCCTTGATAAAGCATTAGAAAATTCTTCTTGCTTCCTAGGTTGATGAATAATAACAAAGTTAAATTGAGATAATAACATATTTCATTAAGCTTGGTAGTAGTTAAGAATCTAAGCTAATATAAAATATATTAAGTTCTTGTGATCTATACATACAATCACAAGATACATTGTTCTTTCAAAAAAATAATGTTATTTTTGAAAAAAATCCATAATAGTAAGAAGCTTCTTATAATGGATTTCATAATTAATTTTGACAGTAAATTTTTTTTAAAAATAAAATGCAATAAAATAAAATTTATCATATATACTTATTTGTGAAAGTACAGCGTTTAGTATAAAATCCAAAGCATTAGTCTCTATATATAATACTTTTGTAAAGTTTGAATGTACTAAGATAGGAACTCTAAGAAACACTATCTTAAGGTCTTGGAATTCCTTTTCCACTTGAAGCCCTCATTTTAACTTGTCTTTATATATCAATCAAGAAAGAGAAGCAAAAATTTGAGAGTAATTTTTGATGAAGATCCAATAGAAGTTGGCAAATTCAAAAAAACATTATATGCCTCTTACAGTCTTCAAAATGGCCTATTGCATAACTATCTCTATCTTCTTAGAATCTATCATCAAATCTTTAGTAGATATGATGTATCTCAAAAATTCCATCTTTGATTGATGAAATATATAATTTTCTAGCTTGTCATACAAACCTACATCTTGCAACTTTTGTAATACCAACTTTACATGCCCCTCATATTCTTTTAGATTTTTTGAATACGTCAAGATATCATCAAGATAGATTACCACAAACTTGTCTAAGTGCTCTCAAAAGATGTCATTTATTAAGTATTAAAAGATAGCGGATGCATTTGTTAGTCCAAAGAGCATGATATTATATTCAAAATATTTATATTTTGTCCAAAATGTAATCTTCTATTCATCTTCCTCTTTAATCTATACCAAGTTGTATACACCACAAAGATCTATTTTAGTATAAATCTTAGCTTGGGCAAGTTGTTCAAAAAGTTCTAAAATTAATAATAGTAGATAATAATTCATCACTATTATCTTATTCAATTCTTGATAATCAACGCACATTTGCAATGAACCATCTTTCTTCTTCACAAAGAATATATGTACACCTACTAGAGACTTTGAATTTTTAATGAAGTATTTTGCAAGGTTTTCATCAATATAACCCTTCAATGCTAAAAGCTCATTTTGAGAAAGATTATAAATTGGGCCAAAAGGTGGTTACGTTCCTTTGTAAAGATCTATAACGCAATTGTATGGTTGATGCTCTAGTAATATATCAACCACTTTTTTTTTAAAACATCTTAAAATTCATTATACTACTTTGAAATACTTACTAATGGAGTCATATCTTCTTTAGCTGGAGTCACATAAATAACAAACAGTGTACCTTCTTTGGCAAATCTTATAAAAAATCTTATTCCAACAAATAAAGATTTATCAACTTGTGACTTTTTATGAAGTTTTCTTGTACGAAATTCTATCAAAAATATTATTCTTTGCAATCTCCAATCTATAGATGGATTATGCTTTTTTAACCAAAAAAATTTGAGAATAACAGGATTTAAAGAAGTCCTAATAGTATTGAACATAATTTGGCTGTTATACTCTTTGAACAACACTTTTATAGGCATGATTTTATAGATGATACTACTAGAAGATAAAAATCATCTATCTATTATCTCTACATGAATAGGTTTAGATTTTTGTACTAAAAAAATTATATAAAGCTAAATGAATGCTTCATCTACAAAATAAGCAGACACCTCCAAATCCAACAAGCTGGTTGTCCAAAGCTTCTGAGGGCCAAAATACAATGGAGTTGTAAAATAATGAACAATTTTGTAATATTAAATTGTCCAATTGTATAGTGTCAATTATAACAAAACATCTTTGTTTTTTTAAACTATTGAAGTCTTGATTTTATATTTAGCCATTTATTAAGTATATCTGCTATTCGACTATAATATGACTACATCACTTCTCTTGGTATCATTCTATTATTTATTAATCTTTTTTTGAGATGTTCATCAAATCCTATTGGTCAAAAAATAATTAAAAATATATTTTTTAATGCCTCCCAATTAGGGAATTGATCCACAGATTGGCAATTATACTATTCAAACTCTGTGTCTTTCAAGGTCACTAGCAGCCATCTCAACCAAATATCTTCAATTCTATCATTATGGGCTACATATGCAATCACGAATTGAGACAAATGTTGATTTGAGTCTACTCCTAGCAAACTTTTAAAGATATATATAGAATAGATAGATAATTTTGGGAAGGTAGAATAAGGGTTAAAAAAAATTGATAAATTAGACGATTAATCTAATTTCTAGCCGATATAGACGGTAGCATAGGAAAGTTAGTTGGAAAAGCAGTTAAGACAAGAGAGATGATGGTTGGAGTCTCAATTTTTAGTATAAAGAGAATAAAAAAGAAGTAATTCAGGCATGACTATGAGAGTCAAGAGCTAGGATAAGCTTGGTGCTACCTCTTTCTTTTGTTTTTTTTTGTATTAGATTATAGTGAAGAATCTAAATTATATTCCAATTGATTGTATCATGTCAATTATAAAGTACAATAATGAAGCAAAAAATTTAATTTATATGGATAAATAAGAAATTATAATTGATTGATGCTTGAATTTGGTGTCGCAAATTGGCAGCCAAAGATGAAATATATCAATATAGTTTAATTGTGAGTGAGAATGTTATGCCGTATTGATTATGAGAGTTGAGTGGTGAAAGAGAATATTAGAGAGATGATTTATTTTGGAGGACGTTTTTTGTGAGAAGTTATTTCTAATGATTGGAGTGTGAAGTGGATGTATGTAGTCTATTGAGATAGTGCAACATTGCTAGTTGTTATTATAAAATTGGAAAAAAACAACAAATTATAGTAGGAGAATTTGTAGAAGATTGTATTACAAAGTTTATTCTTAGTTACAGAGTAGCAGAACCAATAAAATGGACAGCATTACTTTAAAGCGTTTACGTGTTCATTAGATTCTATCATTGAGGAGCGATTAATTATGTGACCCTAGTAGTATATCTCATGCGTTTAGTCTTTTCTTATGTTCGAATCTCCTTTTATAGGTTTATTCTATGTAATATTGATAGAGTAAGTAAAATGATAAACCATATTTTTGGCGCTACTGCCAAGGATTGACGATAATTTGAATACTAGGAATTAATTACCGAACAAGTAATTTTTGTATAATATATGAAGATATTCTAAAATTAGTATTGATTAAAAAATAAAGCCAAACATGTAATTAGATTGGAGATGAGAAGCAATTTTAGAGATATGAAGAAAGATTATGGTTAATAAGAATGAAAATATTGCATTGAGAAAAACACGCCCTTTGAAAGGAAGATAAGAAAGAGCGCAAGTAAGAAATTTATTACAAGATGAATAAGAATGAAATCTAAAGAGGAAGAGTTAACAAAGTTGGATTAAACCATCGTTGTATGCCTGTCAGCACATCCAAGCATATTCAGAATATGAAAGATCTTTAATATTTCAGACATATATATCGTTAAAGAAATTATCAAGAGCACTTGCAGGTACTTTAGCAAATATCCTAGTGTATCTCTTGAGCCCATTAACAGAAAAAAAATGAGACACAAAAGAATTGGGTATGCCATTGAATACTTTTTCAATATTAGATATAGTTGATTCTAGCAAGATTGGTTCTTCAGAATGGCATGAATTGCTTGCTAGTAAGGGCCAATTTAGCATGTTTCAAATTTTATCATTTTTACCTCAACTTAAATTTATAAAATTATTTGCAGATAATAATAATAAATTGCGAGTCCCTGGAAGTCCAAAAAAGACAAGTGGAGGAGGCAGTGTTTATTTTAATAAAAAATTGAGTGGAACATTATCATCTTCAATGGCAGCGCGGAGACTAGTAGTTCCAATTGCAGTCCAAATGGGTGTAGCGGGTGATCGCACAACTAGCGTAGCCCTATTACCTATCTTTAAAGATTTGCCAAGAGCAGACCTAGATCAACACTTATTTCAATTTCTGACTACGTATGTAGCCAATAATGGTAGAACTAAAGATATTTGGTTGAGTTGGCTGCCAGCGATCTTGAAAGACACGGTATTTGAATGGTATAATTTCGAGCCCATGGATCAATTTTTTAATTGGGAGGCATTAAAAAATATATTTTTAATCCATTTTTGACCAATTGGATTTGAAGAGCGTCTCAAAGAAAGATTAATAAATAACAGAATGGTACCAAGAGAAGCAATATAGTCTTATTATGGCCCAGTAGCAGATATCCTTTATAAATGGCCAAATAACCAAATATCAAAATCATTTGTTTCATCTATATTGGTTAACAGATTATATCCACCAAAATTAAAAATATTTGTAAAGGAGGCCCAACCAACCACCATTGCTTCCTCATTTGATCGAACTAAGGTATGGAAAGAATTTTGTTATGACAAATTTTTAACCCTTGGAGCCACGATGATTCCATCTTAGACAGTTTATCAAATGTCGACTTGAAATAAAACAGTGGGTAGTTATTCAAGAATGATTGATTACGGTACAAATTTTAGTACTAATCTCCAGAGAATAGTTAATGTTGTACTATTGCAGGCAGTACCACCAACTACTACAGTTTCGTATTCCTCATACCTCCTATATCAAAATCCAATACCTACAAAATAATTATGTAATGAATTAGTATCAAAGGATCTAAATGAGGCTTTATTGTTAATTTTGACACTGAGATGGACAAATTGGCTGTTAATCTAACAAAGAATAAGGAGAAGCATAAATTGACCAATATGCGACCCAATATTTGATGTAGTAATTATAAGGGATAAGGCCATTTGGTAACGAAATGTTCTTCACCACTCCAAATGGTTGTGCAATGTATATTTTGTGGGGATAAGCATAGCACCACAAATTCTTGGAATTTACGAAAGCAACAACAGTTTGGTAATCAGACCATGATTGCACCAACTTTGTGCGATGTTAATTAAGTTTAGATATAAAATAGATTTGGCTAGAACGGAAATCATTCAAATAAACAAAATAAGAGCTTTTCTAATTTTCAAAATTTGGTGTATAATCAAGAATATGGACCCAATCCTTAGGATATTGTATAAAATCAACAAGGATCTTTTGAATATCTATCCATGCACAAACCAATTTTAGATTCTATTGTATAAAGTGGTTAGCTAGGATCATTTATCCATCCAACTTAAAACAGGCCCAACCAATATATATCAGTAGAAACATCCAATATTCTTGATGGTATTGAAAGAAGACCACTTCAATGTTACCATTGTAGGCAATTAGAATATTATGCTAGTGAATGTCCCAATCCAAGAGCCAGTAATGAATATGCTTCAATATGTAGAAATTATAAGGAGTTGGGACATACATATCAGCAGTGCAATGCTCCATTTAAATTTATTAATCAAGATGAGTATATTGAGCTGGAAAGTAAGATAGAGGATAGTAATCGAGCTCGATAAGATTCTGCAATAAATTAAATGGAATACATCCATATAGTACTTACTCGCGCCCAATAAAAAGAAAAAGATCTAATTCAATAATTAAATATACCAATTGTAAAGGAACAATTCAATTCATTGGTTGGAATTCCAAATCCAATACTCGTTGTCATATGACGTGGTCTTCTACTTGAGAATACACTAGGCACTTAGCTGTAGAGAGTTTATTTGAAACTTAATGGCAAAAATCTAACAAGTGATTTCTCCTTAATAAAAAGAACAAATAATATAAAAATCTTATAAAAGAAAAATTATATATATAAATCCTCTTGTATTCAAGTAAGTTTGTATAAAAAGGGTTCAAATTTCTATAAAAACCCTTCAAAACTTTATTCACTTGCAAGGACTTATTTCTTACTAAAGTTTAGAGTCCAATAACTTTTGATTTAATCATTCAATTTCTAAAAAAATTAATTTAAAATTTAAATAATCTTCTTAAATTTCACAATAAAAAAGAATCAACTATAAATTCCTTTCTGATCGTTTGATATCTCAAAACTCTTAACAAGTGCTTAAAACCCTAGCTCAGAGACACTTGAGCACTATTATTCTTATATCTCACAAATCCAAAATTTTTATGCCACAAAATTTTTTTACATAGTCTTGTGACACAAACATATACACTTCTAAAAATTTTGAGCTCAAAATCTTTCAAATTGCCTAAGATATAGCTCAAAATGTAACTACTATGTAAGCAGGTCACTTATTACCCTTAAGTTTGTAAGCACTAACTTCAACTCCCAATATCTCCTTCATTCTAGCTTGAATTTCATCAAGTTGCATATAAAAAGTATAGCTGTGTAAGTGCTCTCTTCAATTCCAATTGCCGATCCTTGATTGCTCTGTGTATGCGCAAGTTATATCTAAAAGAGTAACAATAGGTCCAAAATCGACACCTTAATTTTGAGCACCTATAACTTCTTCATAAAAAGTGCAAATCACACAGAATTTGCACCTAAATCAGATCCAAAAACCTAAACCTTATGATTCTAGCCTTTGATGTTCGACTTTTCTTGAAAAACAAATCCTAACTCCTAATATATCCTCAAGCAGCCTCCTTGAAGTCCATTGGGTATGATTTTTGGCCAATTAGAATAGAGATTTCTATCATCCACCTCTTTTCATCCACATAGATGGCCAAACTATCCTTTTTATATTAAAAACCTTTTTCTAATCCTTCTTCTTATAAGATTTACAAACTTTGTACTTTAAAGACTAAATAAAAGATATAAACTAAGATTTTAAGGGTCACCAATTTCTAACAAAGGTGACTTAAGATATATATATATATATATATATATATATAGATATAAGATATTGTCAATATAAATCAACTCCAAAATCACTACCAAAAAAAAAAAAAAATTATATAAACCTCATTAATAGCCCTATTAAGTAGATTTCTTCTAAACTAATAATCTAATCACATTTTTGTAACCAATGAAATCCACTATTATAGCTTTCACTTAACTACATAGTGAATTGTACATTAAATATATCTATACAATTTTTTCACATGATAGCCAAACTACAACACGACATTGTATCAAAAATATTACCAACGCTAGAATTTAGTTTGTTTGGGCAATCCAAAGATGTCTCTAGTCCCGAGATATTGGATCAACCTAAACTAGTACCAATACCTGCAAAGTTTTAAAAATCATTTCATCGATTAAACAATCCTATCATGGATGAAAATCCTGACAAAGTTCATCCAATAATTCAAATTCTGAACTTTGTAAGGCAAGACAAATTATTTTCAGAGATTAAATGGAAATCAATAAAAAAAAAAGGGGGCACTAAGAATCATTTCCAATATGAAATCTTATGATATTTTGAAAGATTTAGGTGAAATTAAACCTTCAATTATAATAAAATAATTATTAGCAGTTGTACTAGAATGTTGTTCTACATTAAATTCTTTGTTAATACGATGAAGGGCTAAAAATAAAATAATTTTTTCATAGCTATATGTATATTTAATGTACAAATTATTACATAGCTAAATGAAAGTCATATCAGTGGACTTTTATTGATTATAGGATGTGATTAGGTTGGTAGTTTAAAAAGGATCTATTAAAAGGATTATTATTGAGGTTTATACAACCTTATTTTTTTCTTAGTAGTGACTTTTGAGGTTGATTTTATATTGATAGTAACTTGTATATATCTTTAGTCACCTTTATTAGACATTGGTGATCCTTAAAATCTTAATTTACTTCTTTTATTTGGTGCTTAAAGCACCAAGTATGTAAATCTTATAAAAAGAAGGATTATAAAAGGATCTTTAGTGTAAAAAGGGTAGTTTGGCCATCTATGTGGATGAAAAGAGGTGGATGATAGAAATCTCTATTCTAATTGGCTAAAAATCATGCCCAATGGACTTTAAGGAGGCTGCCCGAGGGTTTATTAGGAGTTAGGATTTTTTTTTCAAGAAAAGTCGAACATCAAAGGCTAGGATCATAAGGTTTAGGTTTTTGGATCTGGTTTAGGTGCAAATTTTGTGTGATTTGCACTTTTTATGAAGAAGTTATAGGCACTCAAAGTTAAGGTGTTGATTTTGGACCTACTGTCACTCTTTTGGATATAACTCGCGCATACACAGAGCAATCAAGGATCGGCAATTGGAATTAAAAAAAGCACTTGCACGGCTATATTTTTTATGTGCAGCTTGATGAAATTCAAGCTAGAGTGAAGGAGATATTGAGAGTTGAAGTTAGTGCTTATAGACTTAAGGGCAATAAGTGACCCGCTTACATAGTAGTTACATTTTGAGAGATATATTAAGCAATTTGATAGATTTTTGGCTCAAAATCTTGAGAAGTGTATATGTTTATGTCACAAGACTATGTAAAAAAATTTTGTGGCATTAAAATTTTGGATTTTTGAGATATAAGGAAAATAATGCTCGGGTGTCTTTGAGCTAGGGTTTTAAGTACCTACTAGGGGTTTTGAGATATCAAACAATTAGAAATGAATTTATGGTTGATTCTTTCTTGTGGTGAAATTTAAGAAGATTATCTACACTCTAAATTAAATTTTATAGAAATTGAATGATTAAATCAAGAGTTATTAGACTCTAAACTTCAGCAAGAAATAAGTCCTTGCAGGTGAATAAAGTTTTGAAGGATTTTTGAGGAAATTTGAACCTTTTTTGTACAAACCTACTTGAATACAAAAGGGATTATATACATAACTTCTCTTTTGTGAGATTGTTGTATTATTTGTCCTTTTTATTAAGGACAAATCACGTATTGGATTTTTGCCATCAAATTTCAAATAAACTCTCTATAGTCAGGTGCCCAGTGTATTTCTAGATAGAAGACCATGTCATACGACAACGTTCTACATTATCATATCTAATTTTATTAGGACTGCCATGGTTATACCAAGCCATAGCTAGGAATGATTGGAGTCATGGAACGTTGACTATTAGAAAGGATAGAGACAAGATTGTTTTGTAAATATATCCTATTCAATATCATAGAAAATTTCAAATTCCAAGTTCCAAGGCAATATCCAAGGATGAAGATCAACCTGATATGAAATATGATAAAGTTATCAATTTAATGAAAATTGGTGATAACTCAATTCACCTACAGAAGCAAGGCATATTATATCAATATGGAAGATCCAAAGAATATTTAATATACCCGGAAGATATAATAAATTCCAATCATGCTATCGTCAATTGGATGAATAATCCTATGATTAATGAAATTGGTATATTAGAACCAGAAATGGATAGTTCTAATTTGTTGGATTATATAAAAAATTCAGAGTAGGAGAGGAAAATCAAATCAGAGGTTGTTGTGGAACCTGTATGCCAATCCGTTAATCTTGGCACCAATAAAACATCCCAGATTATCAAAGTATACACTAGTATTATGGATATAGAGTTGAAAAATTGGAAAGAATTCTTTCCAAGTCATAAATCTGCTTTTGATTGATTGTATGCGGATTTAAAAGGTATTCTTGCCAAAGTTTGTGAGCATCGAATTACCTTAGAGGAGGATGCTACACTAATTCGTCAAAGACAATATCGTCTTAATTCAAAATATTTCCTCATGGTAAAAGAAGAAATAGATAAACTTTTAGACGTGGACTTTATATATCCAATACCATATAGTGAATGGATTTCACGAATTGTGATAATATCAAAGACGAATGGAAAAATCCAAATCTGTCAAGACTTCTATAAATTAAATGTGGCGATCAAGAAAGATTATTTTTTTTACCTTTCGCGGATAGTATACTAGACGCAATAGCCAAACATGAATGTTATTCTTTTTTGGATAGATTTTTGGATTACAATCAAATTAAAATTGTAGCAAATAATCAATCAAAGACTACTTTTATCACGGATTGGGGCATATTTGCTTATAAAGTGATGCGATTTGGGTTATATAATGCCTTAGCCACATTTCAAAGGATAATGATGCAAGCATTTCAAGATTATTTACGATTGTCAATGGAGATATTTTTGGATAATTTTTATATATTTAATATGACTGATGATTATTTGGAATGTTTTAGTAAATATTTGGATCAATGTGATAAATATGGGATATCTTTGAATTCTGAGAAGTGTCAATTTGGAGTACTCTCAAGAAAGCTTTTGTGACACATTGTTTTCGTGGCTAGTATTGCTATTAATCTAGATAAAATTACTTGTATATTGGTCTTATTAAAGCTAAAAATATATTATGCTAGTCGATAATTTGTTGCTGCAGAACAAAATTATACTTTGACTGAACAAGAAGCCTTGGACATGATCTACTCTATACTTAAATTTTAGAATTATTTACTTGGTTATCTATTCGCGTTTCATGTCGATTACAATTTTTTTAAGTATATGATCAATAAACCTCAATTGAGTGGACTTATTGCTCGATGGATGTTACTCCTTGAAGAATTTAATTTTACTATTAATGTTCAATCAGGAAAGAAACATGCCAATGTAGACCATTTATCCCATGTGACCAATATGTTGAGAAATGAACCTATCAACAATGCACTTCTGGATACAAAATTATTTGTTGTAGATATAATTTCATCAAAATATAATAAATTGATTCAAAATTTGACATTCCAGACATTCTCACTTACTTATAGTGAAAAATTTAAGCGGTGCCTAATTTTGAAAAGTGCTCCATATACCATGATTGATGATGTTTTGTATAAACAAGAGAAGGATGGAATATTATGCCATTGTATATTTCAAAGTGAAGTACATGCCATATTTGAAGACTATCACCTCGATAGTTACGGTGGACACTTTGCCAATGATAATACTACTCAAAAAGCTTTAATGGCTGGTTATTGGTGGCCAACAATGTTTTCTAATGTACACCAATATGTACGACGCTGTAATCCTTGTTGACATTGTCATACTCTATTTATATGCAATATGTAAAAATATTATAATTTTTCTTTATTTTTGTTGTCTGTGTATGAATATTAGAAGCTATTTTGGAAGATATTATAAAGAAAGAATTTATTTTAGCCACTTAATTAATAAATCAGGATGGCTATTTATTTGGTTCTTATCTTATTCTTATCTTAGAATAGATTCTTTTATTCTAAGAAGAAAGATAAAGGTTGTTTTATCTTTTTTGTTGACTTTGATATAGCATTGACCTTGTAAGGGATAAAAAGAAGAATATAGGGATAAATAGGGCCTATCTAATAGGATTTTGGGTGCCCATGTGGATGTGGCATGGATTGATGTGGAGGAAAAGGGCAAAATATTCCTCTTGCTAGACCTAAGATTTGGCAATTTTGAAGATGCTAGTTTTGGAGAGATAGAGCTTTGAGGATATAAAAGCTTTTGTAGTGAAAATTAGAAGGTGTATTTTTCAAGTTGTAAGGATTCCAAAGCCTATTCATTTGCTTATTTTGAAGTTGTGAGCAAAAAAAATGCTTATTTTAGTGGAGTGAGGTCTGCTACTATCAAGAAGTAAAAGCAGAAACTTTGAGCTGCCATTGCAAGTTTTATTTTAGTTCTTTTTTAGCAAAATTTGTGGAAATTTTAGGAAATTGTGCTAGCTTTCTATCAAGATATTTCTTGTAGTATTTAAAATTGAAAAGAAAGAGTTGTAAGCTTGAAAGTAGGAAAGGAACTGCTGCCACCTGACAAAGAGGGGCAGAGATTTTATTCAATTACCTAAGTCGGACAATCTCTTCAATCTTTTTGATATTTTGAATGCTTATAGGAGCTTGTTTAAGCTTTCTATGAAAACAAAAATCAATACATTTAGAGCTTTTATGAAAATTTTATGAGTTGTAAAGTAACAAGAGTGCAAAAATATTGCTAGGGTTTAAAGGGTAGATTCAACTAGCTATAAAATCTGAAGTTTGAGAGGCATACATGTGAAATTTTAAGACAAGTTAGATGATAGAATGAGATTTCTAAAAAGCCTTTGCATGTCCAATTTAAAGAAGGGAAGCAACCACAACAAGGGCTGAAGTGAATTGGAGTTTTGCTGCCTTTGCATTTGCTGGGAATTTTTAGTGCCTTTTTCATTTAGCCATAACTTTTAAATGGTAAGATATTTGTTTGTGAAATTTTTATATGTTTTACAATGTGTTATTAATTTTCTATAAAATATAAGCATACTTGATTTGACATATAGATAAATTTTTAGTGATTTATATAGCTTCAGCTACTTGTATAACTTGTATTCCTCATATGTAGTTATATTTTTAGATATACTTGAGTATATACATACTTTACTTATATGTATTATATAAGTATATATATTTATATTTATATTAAGTATTTATATAAGTATTATATAAAGTATTTATTTAATTATTTATATAAGTATTATATAAGGATTTATACTTTATATTTCTGTAAGTATTGTACAAAGGATTATACTTTATATCTCTACAAATATTATACAAGGGACTATATTTTATATTTCTACATTTATTATATGAGGGATTATACTTTATATTTCTACAAGTATTATATAAGGAGCTATATTTTATATTTCTACAAATATTAAACAAAGAATTATGTTTTATATGTGAACAAGTATAACACAAGTATAATGAGGAAGCTTGAATAAATATTGTGTAAGTATATAAGACACTTGCATGGCTTCCTTTCATGTTCCCTGCAAATTCTAATAGCAGCAAAGAACCTGGTGTTTTCTCAAGGTGGATTCTCTCTATCCAACAACGTATTGGAAGACCTATTGGAATTTTTGCGATACTATTCGTACCAATTTTGGCACAAGTACTGTTTGAAAAATGGAATATTGATTTTGTAGGACGAATCGCATCAACCTCACAAAATGGACATAAAAGATATATTTTGGTAGCGATCAATTATGTAATAAAATGGGTTGAAGTAGTAGCAACAAAAAATGATAATGCTAATACAGTAGTCACATTTTTATATGAGAACACTATTACTTGCTTGAGGTGTTCCAAAGAATTGGTTAGTGATTGCAATGGGCAGACTGAAAAGACCAATGATATTTTGTACAAAGTTTTAACTAAGATGGTGTTTGGTATAAGAATGGACTGAGATACAAAATTGTTTGCAATTTTGTAGACATATTGTATTGCGTTGTCGTATTATGTGTTGTCTTGTTCGGAAATGCACCGGGCACCTGGCTGTAGAAGATAAAGTAATGTTTGCAAATAATCAAGAAATCCTAATAGGTTTTACCCATATATGAGGAATATAATTCAAACTTCAATTCAAAAGTGTTTAAAAACACTCCTCTTAGTAACATCAACCATACATATATCCCAATTACCTCGTTTTTTTTATAATTAAGCAATTTTTATTTTTGTTTGTTAGCCCTAATCCTAATTAGTGAGCTTTGACAAGCTATAATTTTTAATCTAATTGTCTACTTAGTGTGAAATTTTACACATAAATGTTGGTATAAGCCTTTTACATGCTCAAAAAAATTCAGCTCAATCTAACTTACAGATTGTAAAAAAATGCCCAAAAAGTGCACTGATGACACTTGGCCGCCAACTTGAAGATTGATGCAAAAACTCCAGTGGTGATTTCTCCTTCTTTCACCATTAACTTCAGCTCAAACTTGGTGTATAGCTCAACCTATAAGTCTTCTATCAGCATACCAAAATTTACACTGATCCAATTGGTGGATCTTTAGTTATCACAGAAATCCTATCAAATCCGAATCGCCGATCTACGAATGTCCCACTCCCTTGCCTTTGGCGGTCTGATTTTGACCCTGTCTCATACGCGGTCTTTCCTCGGGTATCAATTTAATTAATTCTAAAGATTTTTAAATTAAATCCTATCCTCAACTTAATCCTAGTATCAACCATAATAACTATTTTTCTTTTCTATCCTATTTTAATTAACTTATGGCTTTTCAAAATCAATAATAGAGTTTGTATAGCCTAGAAGAAAACTTTAACAACTAACTTTTATGTGTTAGCTATTAAAACAAGAAAATAATTTGAGAGGCTTCCATAACTCTTTCTTTAAATATCCTAAGTTCTTATTGAACTAAGATAATCAAGTATTAAATATAAATTATTCTTATTCATACCTTTCATTATATAATCATGCTGCAACATAACATCCACCTCCTCTGAATCTGTCCATCCTCCGATATGCACCAAATGAAGTATATGTCATAGTTGGCATCATACCATCTCTTCATTTTCTGTACCAAGTTCTTCTTCATCATCCATTTCAATATAATTGTCTTCTTCAAAGTCATTGATATCTTCAACATGATCTTCCATGTTTACTTCTCCATCTCGTCTTTTGAAAATCTTTACTTGCTTTTCAGCAATAGGTATCTTTAACCTTGTACCATCCAATTCCTTCGATAAATATGTGGCATTGTCTTGAACTGTTACCACTACATACGATCCAAACCAATATTTTGAAAACTTCCGTAAGGTATTATGCTGGTTATTCAAACTATTGTCATAAACAAGTATTCAATCACCTTCTTCAATTGCTTTAGGCCTCAATCAATGTCGTCTATCAAATCGAGCCTTGTTCTTTAGCCTTGACTTTTGTAATCGTTTTAATGCTAATTCCACATCTTCTGATCTTTATTCGAGTTGTCAAATTCTAATAGTGAGTAACTCTTGTCTTGTTAATCCATCTTTCTAAGGTAGTCACTCCAAGTTGGCACATGTTCTTTAATTGGCATAATAGATTTTTGACCTATGATGAGTTCTGCTGGTATATATCCTGTGACCAAACTATATGTTGTTCGATCAGCCCATAATGCATAAGGTAGAAGTCAAGGCCATTCTCTCACTCTTCCATTACAAGCTTTAACCAAGGCTTTTATAATTGGTGGATATCCACGTTCACTCTTTGGATTATAAGCTGTAATTAATGATAATTTAACTCCATATCTCTTGAAGAATTCACAAGCTTCATGTGCATTTAATTCTCCATGATCTGCAGTGATCTTTTCCACACATCCGTAGCGGCAAATAATATCCTCAAGTAAAAACCTACAAATTCCTTCTATAAACTTTGTCCTTAAAGCCCTGCCTTCTACTTAATTTGATAAATCCTCACGAGCCAAAACTAAATATTTCATTTGCCATAGTCTCATTGGCATAATAACCAAATCTACAATCCATTTAAAATGAATGGCCAAAGGATATGTTCAATGCAAACCATCTTGATGTCATATATTTGAATACATTTGACAAGCTACACAAGATTCTACAAATGAAGTTACATCTCGATACATATTCTTTTACCAATATCGTTCCTTCAATTTAGCAAAAGTAGCCCAAATTCCTCTATGTCCTACTTATAAACTATCATGAAATTCCTTGAATAATTTTTGTTGATCTTCTTTGGTACCTACTACTCGTTGTGGCATACCAATGTTTGATTCCGGCCTCTTCTATAGAAATCTCGCTTATAATATGAACTTGTATGCTTTTCTCGTGATCTGTTTAAATTTTTCAACTGACCAATTAGCATGCTTGGTTAACGTGCTTAAATAATATCCAATATCTAATAAATCTCTTTCATAATTTTCTTCATGAAATGGCTTATTTTTCTTATTCAATTGTGAAATTGAATAAAATTTAGTATCCACATCATCAATATCCTCTATCATTTCATCTTCTCCATTATATCTTGCTCGAGATAGCATATCTGCTATGGAATTGTCTTTTCTCGCAACATGCTTAAGCTCCGGATTTAATGACTTGATATAAGCAATCCATCTTAATATTGTAATGTCTAGAGTTGTGCAATTAGTAATCAGTCCAAGCAAAGGCAAAAAAATCTGTTTCCACCACCACTGTTGCCTCAATTAAACAATCTCTATCAGCTTTCATAGCTGAAACAACTCCCCATAATTCCCTTTTCACTTAAAAATATGCACGTTGGCGGGCACTTAAAACCTTAGTTCCAAATCGAATTGCAAATCTATGTCTATTTGAACATCTTGATCCTCTGTCCACCCAATGACAATTGGACTAGTATCCACTGTAAGAATCACTGTTCTATCGCACTTATAATCAATTTTTCTAAATATTGGAGGTGATGTCAATAATTCCTTCAATATTTGCATTGCTTTGATATGCTTTTCTTTCCATTTATAATGATAATCTTTGCGTAATAATTCATACAATGGATCTGCTATATGAGCATAGTGAGGAATCCAAATACAATAAAACACACATGCACCCAAAAACCTACGCACCTATGTTAAAGAACTACAATCTTCTTTTATTCTTCTAATTGCATCAACCTTGGCTGAATCTGATTTTCTTCTATGAAATCCAAATAAATATCTAACAATTATAACTTTTCATATTCCAAATATAGACTTTATATCCGATAATATAAGATGAACTTCTTCAAGCCGAGTCAATATCTTTTCACAATCTTGTATATGATTGACAACATACTTGCGACACCTCCTTTTATCTAAAGTTTCATCCTTGTCTTCTTCTTTGCACCCTTTAATAGGAATATCATTTAGAAAAGGCATAGTCTTCTCAAGAATAAAATCCCTCAATACCTTATTCATCCCGCTCATCATATGTGCAACTGAATTAGTAGCACCTTGAGGAAGAGTACACATTTTAACCAATCTAAGTGGAGTTCTCATTGTTGTCATGTCTCTACTTTCTACATAAATACCAATAATCTTTTCATCATCTTCTAATATTTTTAATCCATATAATTCTCTTTCAACAGCACATAATCTTTTTCTCTCATTTCTTTTTTGATCCTCAATCCTCTTATACATAATACTCTCATTTTCAAAAATACCAATAAATCCTGCATCAAAGGTACATATATCTTGCAAGAGTACCTCCCCTTTTGTACCTCCATAATTCCGCTTTATAGTGGTACTCCTCAAAAATCCGTAAATTCTTCAACAATTCTTAGCAATGGTTTCTCTCTCAATCTGTCTCGATTATGTTCATGATTTGGAGGAACAGTCAAAAATTGTACTACCCTTTTTCCATCTTTACTACAAATCCATGCGTAAGCTGATCCATCATCAAGTACTTTTGTTTCCATTCGAGTCGCAATAATGTATGATTGTCCCAATATAAGAGGATAAGTTGTTGCATCTTGAACAAAGAAATTTTGTTCCATTGCAACATCACCAATCCAAACCTTCACATCCGGGCAAGCACCATACAATTCACCTTGTGTATTATTAGCTGCTCATATTATCCATCTATGTTCTATATCAATTGACCACTTTTGTTTCATGTAAAGATCCTCAGGTATAAGGTTTATTTCTGAATCATGGTCAATCAAGGCAACAATTGGCTCATCCATATCTTTAATCTTTATTAATGCCTTTGTAGTTGCTCTAGCCCAATGCTTTCGAGTATAATGACTTAAAATTTCTTTCTCTTTATCACTTGGATCATCAAAACGTGCTTTTTGATTATAACTCTTTTCTCCATTTGTTGATTGTTTATAACAGTTGTCAATTTCATCTTCTTCATCTTCACATTTATGTGAATCAATAGCATGATTTGATCCAAATTCACCCATTAATTGCCTCTTTTGCTTAATATTGTCAATAATGACATCATGAAATTCTTTCTTTGCAATATCCAATATTTTCTTCAATGTAAATTCAACTTTAGCATTGAATATACGTTCTTCAAGCACCCTCTTTAAATCTATTGCTACTTCAATATCAGAGAGAAATTTGTAAGCCGTTGACTTACCTTTTTCTCCTAAGTCTTTTGATTTTTTTTGAAGATATTCAAGCATCCTTTGTTGATAACTCCTGTGATGCCATCTCACGAGCCTTATTTCCTTGAGTTTGTCTTTTTGAAGAATTCCCATTTCTTGTATCATTAGAATCTTGTCTTTTCTTTTCTTCTATCAAGGCTTTATATTGATTTTTAGTAATATAGGCATGTACTGATAAAGCTTCTATAGGATCCTTCCAATCCGTAGTTCCACGAATTATTGCAGCAGTCCTTAATAAAGCTTCTCGTGGCATCTTCTTCTTATGCATTGTAAAAATGATAGAAGATCAAACCTCACTTGATTCAATATTTCCAGAGAATTCTTGCTTAGCATTGTCATCCATCCTAGTACCATAACTTGCAATTTTTATTATTACAATCCCATTCGCTGCCAAATAATCCTTAACCAATGCTTTCATACCTCCCTTACCAAAGTTGATTTAGAGAATATCACTAGTATCCTTCAATACCACCTTTCCATCTTTCCAAAAAATAATGCCTTGTTGGACCATTTCATTAAATTCACCACAATTCTTTTGACAATGGGAATCATCATCACACCAGATGCATCTTTGCATATATCCTTGCTTAAAAGTAGATTTTGAATTCATTACAAAAGTTTTCTTCTCAAGCCTTACAAATTTAATTTGAAGATCCCGCATCCCGCATATAAGTTCTTCAATCTCCATATCTTCTTTCTTTGACGTAGTTGTTGAAGGTTGAACAATAGGTGCCGTCAACCGCGAAGTAGGCACTTGAGCTTTAGGTACCTACACCATTCTTTGGATATCCCCCGTATCCTTCCTCCTTTCTTTTTTTGCCAACAATCCTACTGCATCCTCGACTTTCTTCCAATTTGTTATTAATCCTTCATCTTCTTCTTTATCTTCAAGAGAAATTTCCAACCTTTCTTGAAATTCTCCATCTGCTGCTTGAAGAAATAATTCAACCTTGTTTGATTTCAAAGTTACTTTTTCTATTTTTGATAACCGAGAATATTGTCTCTCAAATTCTCTTAATAATTCAGTAGCTTGTAATTTCTTGTTAGGACACTCAATCCATTCCAAAAATGATTTCTTAGTGACTCAATCAGAGTCTTCTAAGAAATACTTATTTCTCAATGCATGAGAGAATTCCTCCCAAGAGCTTCCAAATTGCTCTGTAACTGATTTCACATGTTCTCTTATCTCCGATATTGTAGCAAGTCCAAATAATAAAATCATGTCCCTTTCAGAGACTCAATTCAATTCTAATTCCCGCATATAACACCTCAAATACTTAGATATGTCCTTTCCATCAAACTAGTCAACCTTGTTAACCACTGCTCGCAATGCTTTGATTGCCAAAGACTCCTTTTAATCCTAATAGGTTTCGCCCATGTATGAGGAATATAATTCAAAATTCAATTCAAAAGTGTTTAAAAACACTCTTCTTAGTAACATCAACCATACATATATCCCAATTACCTCGTTTCTTTTATAATTAAGCAATTTTTATTTTTGTTTGTAAGCCCTAATCCTAATCAGTGAGCTTTGACAAGCTATAATTTTTAATCTAACTGTCTACTTAGTGTGAAATTTTTCACACAAATGTTGGTATAAGCTTTTTACATGTTCAAAAAAATTCAACTCAATCTAATTTACACATTGCAAAAAAATATCTAAAAAGTCCACTGATAACACTCGGCCGCCAATTTGAAGATTGATGCAGAAACTCCAGTGATGATTTCTCCTTCTTTCATTATTAACTTTAGCTCAAACTTGATGTATAGCTCAACCTATAAGTCTTCTATCAATATATCAAAATTTACGCTGATCCAATTGGTGGATCTTTAGTTATCACAGAAATCCTATCCAATCTTAATTGCCGATCTTCAAATGTCCCACTACCTTGCCTTCGGCGGTTGTTTTTGTCCCTGGAGGTCTGATTTTGACCTTGTCTCATACGCGGTCTTTCTTTGGGTATCAATTCAACTAATTCTAAGGATTTTTAAGTTAAATCTTATCCTCAATTTAATCCTAGTATCAACCATAATAACTATTTTTATTTTCTATCCTATTTTAATTAACTTATGGCTTTTCAAAATCAGTAATAGAGTTTGTATAGCCTAGAAAAAAACTTTAATAACTAACTTTTATGTGTTAGCTGTTAAAACAAGAAAATAATCTAAGAGGCTTCCATAATCTTTTACTTAAATATCCTAAGTTCTTATTGAATTAAGATAATTAAGTATTAAATATAAATTACTCTTATCTATACCTTTCACTATATAAATGTGCTGCAACACGATAGTGTATAAAGTGACTACCAATTCTACACCATTCCAATTAGTGTACGGTGTTGTGAAGGAGAGAGCCCTCTTCAAGAAATTGTTGGGATCTTAGCTGCCTATTAAGTGAAGAAAAAGAGTATTGCTCTTATCTCAATTTATACCCTTGTGATTCCTTCAAAATATCTTATTTATCTATTTTTTTATTCTCTCACTAATTCTTTGGCCAAACCTTTTTATTGCCTTAAAGATTTCTTCAAAGATTCTTTATAAATTTCCAATTCAGACTCCGTGCAAATTTCTAATTCAGACTATTTGTAAATTCTCAATTCAAACTCTCTATAAAACTTCCAATTCAGATTCCTTGTAATTTCTCAATTCAGACTCCCTATAAATTTTTAATTCAGATTCCTTGTAAATTTTCAATTCAGACTCCCTGTAAATTTTTAATTTAGACTCCTAATAAATTTCCAATTCAGATTCCTTGTAAATTCTCAATTCAGATTCCCTGTAAATTTTTAATTTAGACTTCTTATAAATTTCCAATTCAAATTTCTTGTAAACCTTGAAATTCCTTTGTAGATTCTTAATTCTAATCCTTCTAGTATCCTGAGATTCCCTTGCAGATATTCTAAAAATTTTCAATTCAAAATTCTCTTTTTAACCTTGAAATTCTCTCATAGATTCCTTATAAATTTTCAATTCAGATTCCCTGTAAATTTCCGATTCACACTCCCTATAAATGCACAATTCAGACTCCCTATTTATCTTGAAATTTCCTTATAAATTCTCTGTAAATTTTTAATTCAACACTCCCTTTTTGACCTTGAAATTCTCTCACAGATTTCCTTGGAGATTCTTTTGGAGCAAAATGAATCTTATTCAAGATCCAAATAAAAGATGACAGAGAAAAAGTGTTTATTTTCAATCCTAAAAGGACTTAAATAGGCAATTTTAGCCAATATCCGGATAATATCTAGTGTATATTAATACTCGCCTGATACTCGTCTAATATCCGATTGATATCCAGATCTTAGATATTCCTTAATCTTAAATTTTTTTGATTGATACTTTAGAATCCTGAGATTTTTTATTTGATATCTTAGATTTCTAAGATTCTCTATTTGATATCCTAGAATCTTGAGATTTTCTATTTGATACCTTGGATTTCTGAGATTTCCTATTTGATATCCTAAAATTCTAAGATTCTCAATTTGACATCCTAAAATCTTAAGATTTCTTATTTGATATTCTAAAATCTTGAGATTTCCTATTTGATATCCTAGAACCTTGAGATTCTTTGTTCATATTATAATTTTAGAACTAGTTCTAATTTATCCCTATTCACACTGTAATTTTGGAACATATTTATTTGATTTTGATGCACTTGCCGCAAGTGCATCATAACAACGGGCAAGAGACAATATTACCAATTGAATTGGAAGTTCAGAGTTTAAGAATTACATTAGATGAACGTCTTGGTGACAAGGAAACCCTCTAATATCATTTAGAACAATTGAAAAAATTGGATGAAGTTAGGGCTACGGTTCTTTTAACTATGGAAGGTACACAGTGCCACCATAAGAATTATTATGATAGTAAATTACGTCCCAAATCTTTTATATCCAATGATCTAGTACTTTTTTTATGATAGCCGATTCCACAATTTTCTAGAGAAATTCCAAGTCCATTGGCATGGGCCGTATTGAATAGTGGAAGCCTTTCCTAATGCTTCAGTTCAGTTAGAAGATTTTATGGATACTCAATTTATCACACGAATCAACAAAAATTGGTTACAATTTTGTTGTATGTAAAATTAGTACAAGTTTTAAAATTGAGAGGGAAGAAAGAGTACCTGTTAATGATAGATTGCCTATACTATAGAAGCATGATGGTTAAAAAAGACGGTTGATGGTCTGTTGGAATACTATTGTTGCCTAGTCAAAAAAATCACATATGAGATTTTGGTATACTAGATTAGGGATTGTGGATTCAGACCCGAGTAAAAGGTTAACAGCGGGGTACTTAGCAGAATTTGCGAACATTGTTGTATGAAGCATATATATTGAGTTTACTCTAGTGAGCCAAAATAGTGTTAGTGTGAACAAGGAGTACAGAATGTGCTCACACCAGAGCTTATGAAGTGAATGCGATTTATTTAGAAGCGGCTAGGCTTGAACCAACATACTACCTACATGTCCAAATGGCTCTTGTTTGTGGCGATAGGAATGCTGGAAGGAATGGTGTTTAATTGGGTAGTGTTCCTTGCAACCAGAATCCATACGGAGATGGTAGCCAAACGGAAGACAAGGAATTTCACATCCTTGATCTATTCTAATTATGTGCACTTTATAAATATGCATATGTTAAGTCAAGCATTGTTGGTGGTGGAGAAAAATATATCCTCTTCAATGCCTTCACGTTGTATTTGAAGTTTGACAACACCGATAGCTAGCTCAATAGTAGTGGTGCATGAAGTCGGAGAATCAAGTCAATTAGTAGTATAAGAGACCATTCCAATGACTACACTAGTGCGGACTCCAATTGTCTTGATAACGGAGGTGGCAACTGAGGTTCCAATTATGAGCATCAGAATAATGGAAGGAGGGAGTCTCACGAAAGTAATATTAGGTCAAATTTCCCAATTGAAGCTTATAGTGAGTAAGTTGGAAGGAAACTTAAGGCAACAATTGGACACAAGTAGAAAAGAAATAATAGAGAAAAGCCATCGAATTGTAAAACAAGGTGATATTATCAAAAAAAGACAAAATCCAAGTTGTTGTTAGAACAAAAATTAAGGGAGGAATAGGAAGCTTGGACAAAAGATAAAGAACGTACTCAATGAATCTTGAACGGCTAAAAGCATAAATTATTGGAGAATGGCAGAATGTGGGATTTAGAAAGGAAGGCATTAAAGAGTCACATGTAAGCAAAACATTATCGTATTACGTGTTGTCTTGTTCGGGAATGTATCAGGCACCTGGTTGTAGAAGGTAAACTAATGTTTATAATAATCAAGAAATCCTAATAGGTTTCACCCATGTATGAGGAATATAACTCAAACTTCAATTCAAAAGTATTTAAAAACTCTCCTCTTAATAACATCAACCATACATATATCCCAATAGCCTTATTTCTTTTATAATTAAGCAATTTTTATTTTTCTTTGTAAGCCCTAATCCTAATCAGTGAGCTTTGACAAGCTATAACTTTTAATTTGACTGTCCACTTAGTGTGAAATTTTGCATACAAATGCTGGCATAAGCCTTCTACATTTTCAAAAAAATTTAGCTCAACCCAACTTATAATTGCAAAAAAATGCCCAAAAACCGCACTAATGATACCTGGCCGCCAACTTGAAAATTGATGCAGAAACTCTAGTGGTGATTTCTCCTTCTTCAATTATTAACTTCAGCCCAAACTTGGTATATAGCTTGATCTCTAAGTCTTCTATGACTATACTAAAATTTACATTGATCTAATTTGTAGATCTTTAGTTATCATAGAAATCCTATCCAATCCTAAGCTGCCAACTTCCGACAACCCTTTGTATCAAAATCCAAATATCTCCTGATTGCATTGTTATATTAATACAAAATTTTTTATACATTTAGCAAACCCAAAGATCCAAATAATATTAAATTTTGAACCATAGATGCTATTCAAATTGCACGAATCACTTAAGAATGCAAACTATCATTGTCTTATATAAAATCCAAAACACCAATATAAACCTTGACTTTGAATAATGATTGCAAAGTCATCCAAAACCCTATGGCAACAAGCTTAATGCCCCTAGAATAAGCTTCAAGCTAGCTATCTAACCTAAAAATCCAATCTGAAAAATCCCCCGTACTTTGTCCTAGGTGGCCGTTTTTGTGGCTAGAGGTCTGATTTCGACCCTGTCCTAAAAACGGCCAACCCTCGGGTATTAATCCAACCTATCCTAGGGATTTTATAGCCTGACCCTACCCTCAATTTAACCCTTGTATCAATCATGCTAGTAATTTATCCTTTTTACTATATTTTTACTATTTTATGGCCTTTCTAAAGTAGTAAAAGAATTAATATAACCTAGAAGATAAAATTACTAACTAATTCTTATCTATTAGCTATTAAGTGAAGAAAATAAAGTAAGAGGCTTTCATAAAAACCTTGTTAAAATATGTGGAATTCTTGTTAAACTAAGATAATAGAATATTAATTGAAAAATCATTTTTAATCATATTTTCACCATATAATCGTGTCACAACACGACAACGTGAGAAGGCAATGAAATTCAGCCAGGAAAAGATGAAATTGGGGGACCAATATAAAATTGAAATAGACAAGCTACAAACAGAAATTGATACCTTGAAGGTTGAAGTGGCAAAATTGGAAGGCGATGTAGCCAATATTGGTTGACTGTAGGTATATGTCCTATTAGTTTTGAATATTGGTGAGCTAGAAGAGAAGATGAATCAACAAGAGCGCCAATTAGAAGCAAAAGATACCAGAATTCTGCTATTGGAGGCTCAAGTTTAGGAATTGGGAGTGGATAACGAGGATTTATCAATCCAATTGAAAAATTACCATATAGATTTATTGAAGGAGGAAGAGGACTTAGAATCAGAACTAGACATAGAAGAACCTCCTATAGGTAATCGATGAGTGTTTCAATTTAAAAAGCCGGCTTCATAGTCCAAAGTTTTTATTTTTTATTGTTTATTTTTTTTTCTATCAATTTTATGTTTGTAAGGGCGCTGCACAATTAAAAATGGGGCTATGTAAAATAGATAGATAATTTTGAGAAGGTAGAGTAAGGATTAAAAATAATTGATAGATTGAATGATTAATCTAATTATAGATAGTAGCATAGGATAGTTAATTGGAAAAGTAGTTAAGATAGAAGAGATGACAATTGAAGTCTCAATTTTTAATATAAAGAGAATAAAGAAGAAGGAATCGGGGCGCGACTATGAGAGTCGAGAGTAGAGAGCCGGGATAAGCTTGGTGCTACTTCTCTCTTTTGTTTTCTTTTGTGTTAGACTATAGTAGAAAATTTGGATTATATTTTGATTGATTGTACGATGTCAACTATAAAATACAATAATAAAGCAAAAATTCAATATATTTGGATGAATAAGAAATTATAATTGATTGATGCTTGAGTTTGGTATCACAAATTGGTAGCCAAAGATGAAATATATCAATGTAGTTTGATTGTGAGTGAAAATATTATGTTGTATTAATTGTAAGAATTGAACAATGAAAGAAAATATTAGAGAGATGATTTGTTTTAGAAGACGTTCTTGGTAAGAAGTTATTTCCAATGATTGGCGTATTAAGCGGATATATGCAGTCTATTGAGACAGTGCAACATTGCCAATTGTTATTATGAGATTGGAAGAAGACAATAGATTATAATATAAGAATTTATAGAAGATTATATTATAAAATTTATTGTTAGTTGCGGAGTAGCAAAACCAATAAAATGGACAGCATTGCTTTAAAGCGTTTACGTATACATTGGACTTTGATGTTCAAAAGTAATTAATTGTATGATCCTAG
This sequence comes from Physcomitrellopsis africana, assembly GCA_036785485.1. Lineage (NCBI taxonomy): Eukaryota > Viridiplantae > Streptophyta > Bryopsida > Funariales > Funariaceae > Physcomitrellopsis > Physcomitrellopsis africana. The sequence continues at coordinate 78,744 of JAWRVF010000707.1, read as the reverse complement.
GAGTGTATCTTATGCGTTTAGTCTTTCTCTGCGTTCAAATTTCCCTTTATAAGTTTATTCTAGGTAGTATTAGTAGAGTAAGTAAAATGATAAATCACAAAAGTCTTATCTTCAAAGGTGTAGAAGAGCTAGAATTACTTTAAACCTTGATAAAATATTCTTAGCAATTAAAAGAGGAGTCTTACTTAGATATGTAGTCTCAAAAAATAATAAGAAACCAGACCTAGAAAAGATCAAGGTAATTATGGAATTAAAACCTCTTTCAACAATCAAAGAGGTACAAAGAACCTTGGGGCTTATTTGATGGTATCGGAAAGTGATACATGACTATGCTACCATCTCCATGCCTATTATTAGACTTCAACAGAAAGATGTGAAGTTTGAGTGGAGTGAAAAATGGCAAGAAGCATTTGACATTCTTAAAACAAATCTTAATACATATTCTATTTTAAGACCATTGAATTGGTCATTACCTTTCCATGTACATTGTGATATTTCATCCATGGCACTGTCGTATTATATAATATTTATATAGTAAAAAATATGAATAATAGTGATTTCTATTTAATATTCAAATATCTTAGTTCAATAGAAATTTAAGATACTTAAGAAAGATTTTATGAAAGCTTCTTAGATTATTTTTTTATTTTAATAGCTAATAGATAAAAATTAGTCATTGAATTTTCCTTCTAAGTTGTAGAAACTCTTTGACGGCTTTTGAAAAGCCATAAGTTAATAAAATAGGATAGAAGAGATAAATAATTCTATGGTTGATATTAGGATTAAGTTGAGGGCAAGATTAAGCTTAAAAATCCTTAGAATAAATTAGATTGATACTTAGAGGTCGATTGTGTATGGGATAAGGTCAAAATCAGACCTTTAGCTATAAAAACGGCCACCAAAGGTAGGAGGTTAAGTTATTTGGAGATCAACAATTAGGATTGAAAAGTTAGCTTTAAGTTTATTCTAGAGACATAAGGCTTGTTTCTGTAGGAATTGAGAGGACTTAGCAATCGCTATCTAAAATCAAGGTTTGTATTAGAGATTAAGTTTTTATACAATAAAGTTAGGACTAGCACTTTTAACTATTGTGTACAATTGAAGTGATATCTACAGTTGAAAATTTAACAATGTATAGATGATTGAGTATACTGAGATTATGTAAAAATTTGTTACAATCTAATAGTGCAATTAGGACTTAATTGATCTTTAATACAAAGAAGTACTTAAAATTGGTAATTTAGGATAGTTTAGGGTTTCTGTAATATCTAAAGATTTATTAGTTGAATCAAGGTGAAATTTGGTACAATATTAGAAGACTTAAAGAATAAGTTATATACCAAATTTTAGTTGAAGTTGACAATTAGAGAAGGAGAATTTGCCAATGGGATATCTATATCAACCTTCAAGCCAACAACCAAGTGATATTAGTGCAAATTTTGGTTAATTTTCTACAATTTGTAAATTGGGTTGGATTGAAACTTTTTGAGTATATAGAAGACTTATATTTACATTTTTTTGCAAAATTTTACATCAAGTTGATAATTAGATTAAAAGTTATAGCTTATTAAAGTTTACTAAATGAGATTAGGACTTTTAAAAAAAAATCTTAGTTGTTTGATTGTGACAAGCAATAAAACAATTGAGATTTATATGTGGATAAAGTTATCAAGATGAAGTATTTTTAAGTACTTTGTATTGATTTAAGTACTCTTCTATTGACTTAAATATTCTTGTATTGACTTAAGTACTCTTGTATTGATATTCAAATCATATTCTTCTTATATGGACAAAACCTGTTAAAGATTCTTAGATATATATAAACTACAACTTCACCCTCTACAACTAAGTGCCCGGCGCATTCTCAAATAAGACAACACATAATATGATATAAGTGGTGAACTCAACATGAAAGTTTGGGATAGAAGGTGTTGGATTTTATTTTGATTATTTGAAATTGATGGCACAAGAAGGCAAGAAGGTGGAATTTGGAGTTTTTGATGGACTTTTGGATGGCGCTTCAAGTGGATCTTCAAGTGGAGCTTCAAGTAGATTTTCTTTTGGTGGACAAGATATGTATCTAGATCCAAATATTGCAAATATATTTCAAGCATTTATATTGTTTATGCAATAGCAACAAGGCAATAATCGCAAGGAGGCTTTGGCAATCAAAGCTTTGCAAGTAGTGGTTAATAAGATCAACCAGTTTGATGGAAGAGATATTTCTAAATATTTAAGATATTATATGCAGAAAATAGAATTGAATTGAGTTTCTAAAAAGGATATGATTTTATTATTTGAACTTGCTATGATGCCGGAGATAAGAAAACATGTGAAATCAATTATGGGACAATTTGAAAATTCTTGGAAAACATTCTTTCACGCATTGAGAGATGAATATTTCTTGAAAGACTTTGATTGTGTCACTAAGAAATCATTTTTGGAATGGATTGAGCATCCTAATAAGAAAATTCAAGCTACTAAATTATTAAGAAAGTTTGAAAGGCAATATTGTTGGTTATTAAAAATAAAAAAGGTAAACTTGGGACCAAACAAGGTTGATTTAGTTCTTTAAGAAACTCGTGGGAAATTGCAAGAAAGGTTAAAAATTCTTCTTGAAGATTAAAAAAGAGGATAAAGGATTGATAACAAAATAGAAAGAAGTTGAAGATGTGGTGGAATTGCTTGCAAAAAAGAAAAAAAGAAAGGATAGGGTTGATACTTAAAGAATTGCACAAGTACCTAAAATTCAAATGCCTACTTTACAATCAACAATATCTATTATCCAACCTTCAATGACTACATCAAAGAAAGAAGATGTAAAAATTGTAGAATTTATATATGGAATGTGAGATCTTCAAATTAAACTTGCAAGGCTTAAGGAGAAGACTTCTATAATGAATTCAAAAGCTACTCTTAAGCAAGGATATATGCAAAGATGTATTTGGTGTGATAATGATTCTCATTCTTGAAAGGATTGTGGTGAATTCAATAAAATGGTGCAAGAAGGCATTTTTTTTTCGAAAGATGGAAAAGCGGCATTAAAACATACAGGTGATTTTTTCTAAATTAACTTTGATAAAAGAGATATGAAAGCACTAATGAAGAATTATTTGGTAGCAAATAGGATTGCAATGATGGAAGTCACAAGTTATAGTAGTAGGGTGGATGAGATAAGAAAAGGAAATTCTTCAAAGAGGCAGACTTGAAGAGATAAGGCTTGTGAGATGTCTTCACAAGAGTTACCAACAAAAGATGCCTGAATATCATTAAAAAAAAATCAAAGGACTTAGGAAAAAAAATAAATCAATGACTTACAAACTTCTCTCTGATATTGAAGCAGCAATATATGTAAAGGAGGTGCTTGAAGAACAAGTGCTCAATGTTAAAGTTAAATTTATATTGACAGAGATTTTGAGAATTGCAAAGAAAAAATTTCATAATATTATTATTAACAGTATTAAACAGAAGAGGCAATTAATGAGTGAAGCTATGCAAATCATGCTATTGATGCATATATATGTGACGACAAAGAAGATGAAATTGATAATTATTACAAACAATCAACATGTGGAAGAAGGAATTATAATCAAAGAACACGTTTTGATGATCCAAGTGACAAGAAAAAAAAAATTTCAAGTCATTATATTCAAAGCATTGGGCTAGAGTGATTATAGAGGCATTAGTGAAGATTGGAGATATAGATGAGCTGATTGTTATTTTGATTGACCACGGTTCAGAAATAAATCTTATGTCTATGGATCTTTATATGAAGCAAAAATAGCCAATTGATATGGAATATAGATGGATAATATAGACAGCTAATAATATATGAGGTGAATTATATGGTGCTTGCCCAAATGTAAAAATTTGGATTGGTGATGTTGTAAGGGAGCAAAATTTCTTTGTCTAAAATGTAATATCTTATCCTCTTATTTTGGAACAATCATATATTATTGTGATTAGAATAGAAATAAAAATGCTCGATGATGGTTTAGCTTATGTATGGATTTGTAGTGAGGATGGAAGAAGGATAATATAGTTTTTGACTCTGCCTCCAAATCATGAACGCAATTGAAACAAATTGAGAGAGAATCTGTTGCCAAGGATTATTGAAGAATTTATAGATTTTTGAGGAGTACCACTATAAAGCAGGATTATGAAGGTATAAAAGAGGAGGTATTTTTACAAGATATAACTGCCTTTAATACATGCTTTATTAATATTTTTGAAAATAAAAGTATTATATATAAGAAAGTTTCAGATTTAAAAAATAAAAGAAAAAAAAAAAGACTATGTGATATTGAAAAAGAATTATTTGAATTGAAGACATTAGAGGATGATGAAAGGATTTTTGGTGTTTATGAAGAAAATGGATTGAAAGATTCTTTGGAATTAATTGTATCAATTGGATTAGTAGGTGATGATAAGGTTTTGCAAATTCATTCAAGAGAAATTTATTCTGTACTTGAATGTTTTCAAGCACCAAAGGTTATAGTTGAAATAAAATATAAAATAATAGATAAGAAGCTGAAATCTGTTGCCGGTGTCATATAATACATTGTCCTATTTGAGAATACACCGGGTACATGGCTGTAGAGGATGAAGTTGCAGTTCAAATATCCCAATGACCCTTAACAAGCATTGTTTGTATCTAAAAGGTATCATTAAATATCATATCAAGAGTGCCTAAATCAATACAAAGTGCTTAAAAATACTCTTTTTCATAACTTCTTCCACAAATAAATTCCAATTGCTTATTACTTCTTACAACCAAGCAATCAAGAGTGTCTTTATAAGTCTTAATCTCAATCAATGAATTTTAATAAGCCGTGACTTTTAATCTAACTATCAATTTAGTATAAAACTTTGCACATAAATGTAAACACAAGCCTTCTATATCTTCAAAAAGTTTCAATGCAATTTTCTATAATTTATAAATTGATCAAAATCCACACTGATGTCACTTTGCTGCTGGCTTGAAAGTTAATGTAGAAGCTCCAACAATAATTTTTTCTTTTGTAATTATTAACTTCAATTAAAATTTGATATGTAGTTTTGCCTTCAAGTTTTCTAATACTGAGCTAACTTTCTCCTTGATCCAATTAATAGATCTTAAGATATTGCACAAATCCCAATCAACCCTAAACTGTCAATTTTCAATACCTCTTTATACTAAAGATTGAATAAATCTTGAATGTACTATTACATTGCTATAATTTTTTATTTAATCTTAGAACACTTATTTAATCATACATTGTTAAAATTTCAACTATAGATGTTGCACCAATTGCACAGAATAGCCATAAGTGCTAGCTCTAATTTTATTGCATAAAAATATAATCTCCTATACAAACCTCAATTTTGAACAGCAATTGCTAAGTCCTTCAAAATCCTATGGCAACAAGCTTAATGTTGTTGAAACAAGCTTCAAACTAGCTCTCTAATTCTAATTTTTGATCCCTAAATGTCTTAACTCTTTGCCCTTAGTGGCCGTTTTTGAGGCTAGAGGTCTGATTTCAACCATGTCTTATACACGGTGTCATGAAGTAAATACATCCATATATAGAAGCCTAACTTAACTATCTTTTCTTCAAAATTTTATTAAGTTCTTTCTTTCTTCTTATCAATCTAAGTTTTTATATAGTTTAGGAAAAATTTCTCACTTTCTTTTTTTTTTTTTAGCTAAAATTTTACTTTATCTTTAATCTTAACTTTAACTTTGATTTAGCCTTGAAAACTTCTTTTATTTCTTTTATCTTTTTTCCAATCTTAGGTTTTAGTAGATTCGGGATTGAGACTTTGATTAGGGAGTAATGGCAAATTTGTTCTCAGGTGTCTAGGGTTTTGACTTTTAAAAGTATATGCCAAGGATTTGGTGATATCTAACGATCAGCAATGAATTCATAGCTCAAAATTTATGTAATGAAGATCAAAGGTATGAATTATGTTTTCTTAAATTTTGAGCTTATTTGAATGAATGGATCTTAAATTTATGAATTTTTAAGTTTTGGGTTGAGATTTGACTTCTAAAAGTATCTGCCAAGGATTTGGTGATATCTAATGATCGGCAATGAATTCATAGCTCAAAAATTATGTGCCAATGGTCAAAGGTATGAGATATGTTTTCCCAAATTTTGAGCTTATTTGAAGGGCTAGATCTTAAATTATGAATTTTCAAGTTTCGAATTGAGATTTGACTTCTAAAATTATTTGCCAAGGATTTGGTGATATCTAATGATCAGCAATGAATTCACGGCTCAAAAATTATGTCACAATAGTCAAAGGTATGATATATGTTTTCCCAAATTTTGAGCTTATTTGAACAGCTAGATCTTAAATTATGAATTTTCAAGTTTTGGGTTGAGATTTGACTTCTAAAAGTATCTGCCAAGGATATGGTGATATCTAATGATCAGCAATGAATTCATGGCTCAAAATTTATGTAACAAAGATCAAAGGTATGAGATATGTTTTCCCAAATTTTGAGCTTATTTGAATAGTTGGATCTTAAATTATGAATTTTCAAGTTTCTGATTTGGTTTTTACTTATATAATTAATTGCTAATATTTTGATGATATCTGGTGATCGGTAATGAATTCACGGTTGAGAATTTTTGTGAAGATGACTAAAGAAGTGAACGCTATGCTTCCAAAATTTGAACTTATATAAATGTCAATTTTCAAGCTTCTAGTTTGTTGATTTATTATACGCATGGTTTTGTAACTATAAAAGAAAAATTTAAGAAAGTTTGTGCATATTGGATCCACTTGATTGTAAAGAGGGACCTTACGTCTACCTGAAGCGGACTTTTGCCATGACAACGGTTGATCCCCGAATATCAATCCAACTAATTCTAAGGATTTTTAAGCTTAATCCTATCCTCAACTTAATCCTAATATCAACCATATTAACTATTTATCTTCTCTATCCTATTTTTATTAACTTATGATTTTTCAGAAGCAATAATAGAGTTTGTACAACCTAAAAAAAAAATTTAATAACTAACTTTTATCTATTAGCTATTAAAACAAGAAAGTAATCTAAGAGGCTTTTATAAATCCTTTTTTAAGTATCCTAAGTTCCTATTGAATCAAGATAATCAAGTATTAAATATAAATATAATTTTATCTAAACTTTTCACTATATAAATGTATTGCAACACGACATCGGACTTTATTAGAAGATTTTAAAGAACAGATGGAAAAAGGATAAAAAAAAAAAAATTAAGAGATCCAAAGAATATTAGATACAAATTTATTAAAAAAACTTTTGAGAAATTAAAGATTAATTCTAATGGTTCTTTGTTATAAAAAAGAATTGAATACTTTAAAGAAATGTTAACAAAACAAGATAAATCATTTGCCTTTGAATCTTATGAAATTGGATGTGTAGATCCAAATATTGTAATTCCAATCGTTATTTTCACTATACTATATGTGCCTTGGAACTTGAGGCCAATTCCAATACCAAGAATACATTTGCCAAGTTTGGTGGAATTATTGAAAAAAAAGATGAAGATGAAGATTCTAGAGCCCTCTTTTGTATCATATTCTAGTCGATGGTTTACAATGCCTAGGAAAAATGGATCATTACAATTTATTCATGATATACAACCAATAAATATAGTGACTATCAGGAATGTAGAAATTGAACCAATAGTGGATGAATTTGTTGAAGCATTTGTAAGAAGGACAATCTATTCAATAAATGATTTGTATTTAGGCTATGACCAATTTCAACTTGCAATAGAGAATAAAGACATGATGATGATGAAAACACCACTTAGACTAGTTAGAATGTGTACTCTTTTTCAAGGTGCTACCAATTCAGTAGCACATATGATAAACAGGATGAATACGATATTGAAAGATTTTATTTCTGAGAACACTATGCCTTTTCTAGATGATGTTCTTACAAAGGAGTGCAAGGAAGAAGACAAGGATGAAACTTTAGATAAGAGAGAATGTTGCAAGTATATTATTGATCATATATAAGATTGAGAAAAAATATTGACTCGGCTTGAAGAAGTTCATCTTATCTTATCGGATATAAAATCTATATTTGGAGTATAAAAAATTGTAATTCTTGGATATTTATATAGATTTTATAGAAGGAAACCAGATCCAACCAAGGTTGATGCAATTAGAAGACTGAAAGAAGATTGCAATTCTTTAATAGAGATGTGAAGGTTTTTGGGTGCATGTGTATTTTATCATATTTGAATTCTTTACTATGCTCACATAGCAGATCCGTTGTATAAATTATTACGCAAAGATTATCAATTTAAATGGAAAGAAAAGCATATCAAAGCAATGCAAAGATTGAAGTATTTATTGACATCACCTCCAGTATTAAAAAAAATTGATTATAAGTGCAATAGACCAATTATTCTTACAATAGATACTAGTCCAATTGCTATTGGATGGACTATAGGTCAAGATGATTCAAATAGACATAGATTTGTGGTTTGATTTGGGAGTAAGATTTTAAGTACTTGCTAGCGTGCATATTCACAAATGACAAGGAAATTATGGGAAGTTGTTTCAGCTATAAAAGTTGAAAAAGATTATTTCATTGGAGCAATGGTGGTGATTGAAATAGATTATTTACCTTTACTTGGGATGATTATTAATTGCACAACATCGGATATTGTAATATTGAGGTAGATTGCGTATATTAAGTCATTAAATCCGAAATTTAGACATGTTGTGGAAAAAGATAATCCAATAGCAGATATGCTATCTTGAGCAAAATATGATAGAGAAGATGAGATAATTGAGGATATTGATGATGTGGGTACAAAGCTTTATTTAATTTCACAATTAAATAAAGAAAATAAGTCATTCTATGAAGAAAATTATATGGGAGAGTTATTAGATATTATTTGAGCTCATTAACCAAGCATACTGATTAGTCGATTGAAAAATTTAAATAAATTAGGAAAAAGACATATAAGTTCTTATTACAAGGTGAATTTCTATAGAAGAGGTCAAAATCAAATATTGGAAATCCGTAATGAATAATAGGTACCAAAGAAGATAAAAAAAAATTACTCAAGAAATTTCATGATAGTCTATAGGTGAGGCAAAGAGGAATTTGGACTACTTTTGTAAAATTGAAGGAATGATATTGGTAGAAAAATATGTATCAAGATGTGGCTTCATTTGTGGAATCTTGAATAACTTGTCAAATATATTCGAATATACGTCATCAAGATGATTTATATTTGATATATCCCTTAGTTATTCATTTTAAATCGGTTGTAGATTTAATTATTATGCCAATGGAATTATGGCAAATGTACTATTTAATTTTGGCTTATGAAGATTTATCAAATCAAGTAGAAGGCAAGGCATTAAGAACAAAGTCTACACAAGGAATCTACAGATTTTTATATGAAGAGATTATTTGTCACTATACATGTATGATAAAGATTACTATAGATCGTGGAGAATTGGATGCACATAAAGCTCATGAATTCTTTAAGAGATGTTGTATCATATGGCGTGAATTTCTATCTGGGAATACACTGGGTAATTAGTTGTGAAGAGTTTACTTGAAACTTGATGGCAAAAATCTAGCAAGTGATTTGTTCATAATAAAAGGATAAATAATACAACAATCTTATAAAAGAGAAGTTATATATATAAACCCTCTTGTATTCAAGTAGGTTTGTACAAAAAAGATTCAAATTTTTACAAAAATCCTTCAAAACTTTATTTACCTGCAAGGACTTATTTCTTCTTGATCTTTAGAGTTCAATAACTCTTGATCTAACTATTAAATTTCAATAAAAATTTCTTCAAAGTGTAGATAATCTTCTTGAATTTCATCACAAGGAAGAACCAACCATAAATTCACTTCTAATCGTCTGATATCTTAAAAGTCCTAGCAGGTGCTTAAAACCCTAGCTCAGAGACATCTGAGCACTATTTTTTTTAAATCTCACAAACCCAAAATCTTAATGCCACAAAATTCTTTTACATAGTCTTGTGACATAAATATATACACTTCTAAAAACTTTAAGCCGAAAATCTATCAAATTTCCTAAGATATAGGTGAAAATGTAACCACTAATTAACATGGATTACTTACTACCCTTAGCTTACAAGCACTAATTTTAACTCCCAATATCTCTTTCAACCTAGCTTGGATTTTATTGAACCATATATAAAAAGTATAGTCAAAAAAGTGTTCTTTCCAATCCTAGTTGTTGATTGTCTATTGCGCTTTGCATGCATGCGTTAATTTTAAAAGAATGACAGTAGGTAGAATTTTGACACCCTAACTTTGAGCGCCTATATCTCTTTCATAAAAAGTCTAAATCATGCAAGATTTTCACCAAAACCATATTCAAAAATCCAAACTTGCTGATCCTAGCCTTTGATGTTCGATTCCCTTCCAAAAACAAATCCTAATCCCTAATAAATCCTTGAATAGCCTCCTTGAAGTCCATTGGATATGATTTTTGGCCAATAGGAATAGAGACTTCTATCATCCATCTCCATTCATTCACATAGATGGCCTAACTATTCCCTTTCACACTAAAAACCCCTTTTTAATCCTTTTTTTTTAATAAGATTCACATAATATGTATTCTAAACACCAAATAAAAGAAATAAATAAGATCTTAAGAATCACCAATGTCTAACAAAAGTGACTTAAGATATACAAAAGTTATCAACTTAAAATCAACTTCAAAATCACTATCAAAAAAAAGAAATATGATTGTATGAACCTCAATAAGAGTCTTTTTAATAGATCCTTTCTAAACTAATAATCTAATCATATCTTGTAACTAATGAAAATCATTATTATAGCTTTCACTTAATTATATAGTAAATTATACATTAAATATATATGTACAATTTTTTCACATGGTAGCTGAACCACAACACGACAGTGGAATTAAATTATTATTGACTATTGCTTATACTCTAGACGAGAATGCAAAGTATGAACGTGGACATCCACCAATTATAAAAGCCTTGATTAAAGCTTGTAATGGAAGAGTAAAGGAATGGCCTCGACTTCTATCTTATATATTATGAACTAATTAAACAATATATAGTTCAGTGACGGGATATATGCCACTGGAACTCATGATAAGTCAAAAACCTATTATGCCAATTGAAGAACATGTGCCAACTTAGAATATGCTACCTTAGAAAGATGGATTAATAAGAGAAGAGTTGTTGACTAACAAAATTTGGCAACTTAAACAAAAATCAAAAGATGTGGAATTAGCATTAAAATAATTACAAGAGGCAATTGAAGAAGGTGATTGGATACTTGTTTATGATAGCAGTTTGAATAACCAGTATAATACTTTATAGAAATTTTCAAAACATTGGTTTGGACCGTTGTTGTACTATAATTGCTTACAGTATATAAAATCTATTCAAAATATATAATATATTTATCAGTTTAAATATGTATTAGAATGATTAGTTAAGTTAATTAAAGGAGGTTGGTATAAGAAAATTTATTTTAGATTTTTACTTAGTTTAATTATGGCTTTTAAATTATATAGAACTTAAATATTTAGTATAAAGCCTTGAGAGGCAATTGGAATCCAAAGAAGAAGAATTAAACTACTAAGAGGCCTATTTGGAAGGATGAAGACAAAGTGAAGATGAATGAAGACAAGGAATAAAGTTCTTCATTCCTATTGGTCAATGGTCATACCCAATAGGCTTTGAGGAGGCTGCCCGTTACAAGAATAAGGGTTTTGGCAACTTCAAGGAGGCCATTCAAAAACAAAGACAAAAATTAGAAAGCTTGTTTTTTGGGCTACAATTTTGGTATAAAAATTGACAAATGTTGAATTTTTATGAGGAAAAAGTAGGTGCTTGAAATTAAGGTGTATAAATTGTATCTATTATTATTCTTTTCAGGATTGGAGGAGTTGTATGAGAGCTTTTGGAGATCACAAGGTGCAACTAGAGAATTGATTTCAAGCTTTATATCTGATGTGGAAGAATTTCTATAATACAAGTTCTGAAGAAGGAATTATTGGGAGTTAAAGATAGCAGTTTGAATTTCAAGGCAGTATATAGGCCGTTTTATTCATGGTGATGGATTTTACCATATCTTGAGTTTTTGGACGAATTTTTGTCTAAAAATTTCCAAGAAGGTGAGTCTTTGTGCTAAAAAGCTATACATCAAAATTTCACAGCATTTGAACATTGAGTTTAAGAGATATGAAGAATTGAGTATACGGGTATTTGTAAACAAGGGTTTAAAGCTACTGTTAGGGTTTTTACGATATCTAAAGATTGATAAACAATCAACAGTTGAAACTTGTTATACTAGTTGTTAAAAGCACATCAGTACTTTATGTGAAATTTTAGCAGATTTGAATAATTAGATTAAGAATTATAGGTTGATGAAGTTTGGAAAAAATTCCCTTCCTAAGGATGAATGAGGATTTAGAGTATTTTGTTACAATTTGAGTGTTTTTGTGAAATAAAACATATGCATTGGATGTAATAGGCCAAAAATAAAGACTTTTATATAAATTTGAGGGTTTTATTATTTTGGATCTTAGTTGAGTATTTAGTTGCAGCCAGAAGCCCAATGCTTTCTTGAGGCAAAATCTCTCTACCACGACATTATTGGTGCTTCCACTGAGAGAGCCTTGAGGCATTAATTACTCAACAAGCCAAAATGGGAGATCAAAATATTGGGTTTGGATTACCAAGGGAAGTAGGTGTCCAAGATTTATTTAGGACATTTGCTCAATTTATGGATGAGAAGCAATGGACTCAAGGGGATGATAGGAGCACTACCAATGCCTTATAGGTAGTGATAGATAAGATTGGGAGGTTTGAAGGGAGAAACATTCCCAAATTCTTGAGGGTTTATACATGTGAAATGTAGGTACATCAAATTTTAGAGGTGAGAATAATTACCACCTTTGATTTAGCAGTGATACTTGAGATCAGGGAGAGGGTGCAAGAGTTGTGTGAATAGATTTGAATAACTTTTGAAGGATGAATTTTTTGAAGAAGACTCAAAGAGGATGACCAAAAGATCATTTTTGGAATAGATTGAATAAAGGCCATAGAATCAGATGGCTCCAAATGAATTGATTAGAGAATTTGAAAGGAAGTTTGGCCAATTACCAGGGCAAGAGAGGCAACTATTGGACACTAGGAAGACTGAGTTATTTTTACAAGAAACTGATAAAGATTTGGAAGACAAGTTGCTTTTTCATCTTGCAAACAAGACATCTGAAAGTGGATTTATAAATAACTGGAGGTTGGTGAAAGAGACAGTAGGGCTTATGGCCAAGCAGCAAAACATTAAGACTTGGGGATTATTATCACTATTGGAGCCAATATTTGCAATCCCAAGTGTAGTACTACTGCAAAAGATAAACAAGACTGCTCAAGATGATGCCATTGAAGAGCTGGTTAAGAATATACGGGATCTTAGGGTAGAAATGAGTGAACTTAAGAAATCTCAGAAAGGCCAACTCATTGAAGACAATTGAAGGTTTGAAGGGATTTGTAGAAAAATGCATGTGGTGTGACAGTCTAAACCACAAGCGTGGCAAATGCGAAAGCTATAGAGTTGCAATTAGAGAAAATATTATGCATTTCAAAGATGGGAGGATAAGACGAGCAAGTTCTGATGAGCCTTTGAGGACCAACTTTGAAAAAGTAGATATGAAAAAGTTGGTAGATGAACAAACAAGCAAAGGTGGTACCATGTACGAAAAGAGAGCACAATCTTATTCTATTACAGTTGAACAAAGTACAATTAAGATTGTTTCTCCACCAGCTATGGAGGCCATGATCAGGGAAGCTGAACTTATCAAGAAGATGACTGGTTGGAATAATCCAGTTGATGCTATTAGTATCAAAGTATTTTTAAATAAAAATCAACAAAGTGATGATTTGAATGATGCTATGGTTGAAGAGAAGAGAGACAGAGCTGCTCATGAAGAAGATGTTGTTGAACCTCTAAGCAAAAGGAGGTCTCCAAGGAACAAGGAAGCTTCTCAGGGGCAAAAACCAGAGAAGATACCTTCTTCTGTCCATCTTGGTGATGCACCATTGCCAAAAGAATGGTGGAAGAAGGACAAAGAGAAGGAGAAAGATGGGACAGGCAAGTCCAAAGATAAAGGTCATGTCTATAAACTTCAATCTAATATTGAAACATCAATAGATATGAAGAATATCTTAGAGGAGAAGATTTAGGATGCCAAAATTGAATTCACTCTAAGAGAGGCTCTTGGTATTGCAAAGAGAGATTTTCACAAGCTAATTATTGATGTAATAAAGAGGAAGAGGCAAATGACAGCTAAAGCTATTATGGTGGAAGTATTAGATACTCATGTGATTAATAATGAGGAAGAAAAAATAGGGCAGGTATTTGTACAATTTGCATCGTTAGGATTTGAAAACATGGTTGATATGGAGGGCACGGCTCAAATCAATCATACCAAGGATATAGAAGGATATCAAACAAAGTGTATGCGAGTAGAATCTGGTAAAAAAAAGAAGATTATATAGAAAGCACGAGTTATCTGTTCTTCAAAAGGAGATGGTGATGAGATGGAAAGTGATAGCTACTCAATTTCATATTAGGCTAGGGCTACTACAGAAACACAAGTGAGGTTGGGAGATTCTAAAGATTCAATTTTAGCCTTGGTTGATCATGGATCAGAAATTAATATCATGCCCAAGCGGGTGTATGAGAAAAATAAGTGGCCAATTGATATCAACTATGGCTGGGTGATTAGAGCTGCAAACAATAAGCAAGGCAATCTATATGGAGCTTGTCAAGCTGTGAAGGCCAAGATTAGAGATGTGGAGGTGGAGCAAAACTTCTTTGTGGAAAATTCTACTACATATCCGGTAATACTTGGTGAACCTTATATTACAATTGCTAGGATGATAACCAGAGTCTTGGATATTGGTTCACATTATGCCAGGATTCGTAGCTATGATGGAATAAAGGCTGTATAATTCCTTACTGTAAAGCCTATTCATGAAAGGCACAGAGAGCAGCTGAGAGAAATATCCTCGGAGCCAAGAAAAAAATTCTTGGATTTCTAAAGAGCACCTTTGTAGGATGGGGGCATAAGGGTGCAAATAGATTATCTACAAACTCTAATGTAGATAATTTGAGTTTTGGTATTTTAGATTTGAGTGATGATGGATTTGTGAGCTTTCAAAGGATTAAAGATTTAAATCCTGTAAATAGGAGAAAAATAAAGAAGCAAGAGAATAACTTAAAAAAAGTGGGATTAGTTTCAAATAATTAAGCTATAGTTGGAATACTAAAAGAAGCTGGGTTAGAAGATGGATTGATGCAAGTTATAGAAAACTTAGTTACAAGGATGGATAAAGATGTTATTGTGGAGATATAATAAAAAGAGGCTTATGAGAAATTGAAAAAGATGGTAACATATATTGGATCTGCTACAAGCTATGGATTAAAACTTGAGGCTATTGTACAAACCTAATATAAAATTGTGGCCAAAAAGGTGAAACTAGTGGCCACTCAATTACCACCTGATACTACGGAACACATCAAGTAAGCAGTGAAGGAACTAGGATTGAGAGAAAAGTATAAAATTGGACATCAATTTACTCAAGAGTCATTGGCTAAGCTGAAGATTGGAGGGCGTGATTTCTTGACAATACCAGAAAGAATGATGTTTTAAGAAATGCTTATTAGTCATGGTAAGGCATTTGCCTTAACTTCTGATGAAATTAGGTGTGTGAATCTTAGTGTTGTAGCACCTATAGTAATTTTTATTGTATCACATGTTCCATGGGATTTAAAGCCTATACCTATACTTAGACTTTTGCTTCCTAAGTTGATAGAATTATTAAAAGAAAAAGTGGAGATGGGTATCTTTGAACCTTCAATTGCTCCCTATTCAAACAGATGGTTCACTGTATCTAAGAAATCAAAGGCATTGAGATTCATTCAAGATATGCAACCAGCAAATAGGGTGATTATTCGAAATATGGGATCAAGTCCTATAGTGGATGAAGTAGCTGAACAATTTGTCAGTCATGCCATCTATTCTATTGGACATTTATATTCTGTATATGATCAGTTTCAGTTGGCTGAAGAAAATAGAGATTTGACCACTATAAAGACTCCTTTGGATTTAATGAGGATGTGTATCTTACCTCAAGGTGCAACCAACTCATTGGCTCATATACACAATGCTATGAACCAAATATTGAACAAATTTGTACTTGAGAAGACCATTTCATTTTTGGATGATATACTTATGAAAGGTTACAAAGAAAAAGATAAGGATAAAACTTTGGATGCTAAAGACTAGAAGCAGTTTGTCAAGCAATACATTGAAGATGTAACTTGGATATTAGAGAAGATTGAGTCAGTTAATTTGACATTATCTATAAAAAAATCAAGCTTTGGAGTTTGTAAAATTTTGGTGGTGGGACACATGTGTAATAGGTATGATAGAAAATCAAATCCAGAAAAGATTGATGCTATATCTAGAATAAAGGCATGTGAAAGTGTTATAGAAGTTAGAAGATTTTTGGGTGGATGTATATTCTATCACATTTGGGTGCCTCACTTTGCACATATCTCAGAGCCACTATACAAATTATTAAAGAATGGTAAGAAGTTTATCTGGAAAGATGAACAAGAAGTAGCTATGAAAAATTTGAACAAGATTTTGAGTTCACCGCTTGTCTCTAGACAAATAAATTATCAGCGTGAAAGACCAGTGGTTGTAACAATGGACACAAGTCCAATAGCAATTGGATGGGCTATCAGACAAGATGATGGAGAGGAAAGGAGGTTTGTTATAAGATTTGGAGCGAGGATTCTTATAGAAAGACAAAGGACTTATCCACAAGTTAAAAGAGAATTTTGGAGAGCATTCATTGCTCTAAAGATTGAGAGGAATTATTTGATCGGAGCTAGAGTGGTTTTGGAGACAGATTGTTTACCTTTACTTGGAATGGTAATCAACTGCACTACTCCAGACATTGCTATGTTGAGATGGATAGCCTATATAAAAACATTGAATCCTATTTTAATACACATTACTGATAAAAAGAACTCAGTGGCAGATATGCTGTCTAGAGCTAGATATACCTTTGAAGAGGAGATGATGGCATATGAAGGTGGTGAACATGAAGAAGAGAAGAACTACGGGTATTCATTTGCTACTAATGGAATGGATTTTGGAGATGAGATTCAAATCTTCCATGAAGATTTATATGAAGACAAATTGAGAGATATTGGAATTTATTTAAGTACAATGAGGAGGCAAGAAAGTTGGATGGATAAGACTTTCAAGGATATCAAGCACCAATCCTATACTTATTTGCTTAAAGATGGATTTTTATGGAAGAGGCCTAAAAGAGGTGATAAAATTCCATTGAGGGTGGTAAGAGACCTTGAGACCAAGAATAAAGTTTTGAAAGAATTTCATGATACACTTTAGGCAGGACATAGAGGAATTTGGACCACTTAGACCAAGATCAAAGAGAGATATTAGTGGAAGGGCTTGTACAAGGATGTTGAAGATTTTGTGAGTTCATGCACAGAGTGTCAGCTACAATCTAAGGTTAGGCATAGAGACGGGCTACATCCTACTTATCCACTTGCTATACATTTTCAATGGGTGATTGATTTGGTAGCTATGCCATCAAGACTTAGGAGCATAAAATATTTGATTCTTACAAGAAAAGAACTATCAAATCACGTTGAAGGAAGAGCATTGAGAACCAAGACTACAGAAGCAATATGTAGGTTTATATTGGAAGATATTTTTAGTAGATATGGAAGCATTGAAAGGATGATAGCTGATAGAGGAGAATTGGATGTTGTTGAAGCAAGAAAATTCTTTAGTAGGTATGGAAAAAAGAGTGAGAGGGGTCACCCTCCTATCATTTATGCATTGGTCAAGGCATGTAAAGATAAGCCAATTTAATGGCCTAAGCTACTTCCATTTGCTTTATAGGCTAATAAGACTACTCACAGTACTGTCACTGATTATATGCCCATAGAGTTGATATTAGGACAAAAGCCTATGATGCTCGCTAAAAAAATATATCCTATATGGATGTTTTTATCTTGGAAAAACAACATTGATAGAAAAAAATTATTAGAGCTCCGGATTGAGTAATTGGGAAGGTTACTTGAGGACCTACAGATTGCATCTAAAAGGTTAAAAGAGACAAGGTTGAAAAATAAAGAAAGATTTGATAAGACTCATAGATTAAGGCCTAAGCCTATAGAAGTTGGAGATTGGATTCTAGTTTATGATAGTAGTTTAGAACATCATCATAGTACTGAAAGAAAATTTACAAAAAAATGATTTGGTCCATATGTGGTAGTCATAGTCTATGATAATGCCATATATTCTTTACGCGAGCTAGATGGAGCTATCATTAAAATCCGAGTAGCCGGAAAGAGGATCAAGACTTTCAAGAAAAGAAATGGAAAATTCACAATAGAAGGCCTTGAAGACATTTCACCTCAACACTTGGAGGAAGGACATGAAGTAGAAAAATCTATAAGTGCTTCAGACCACTTTCAAGAAGATGAATAGAGAAAATATGTGGCACATACCAGAGGATGTGCAGGTTTGGAAGGGGTGGATGTCGTATTATAATTGCTTACAGTATGTAAAATCCACTCAAAATATATAATATGTTTATCGATTTAAATATGTGTTAGAATGATTAGTTAAGTTAATTAAAGGAGGTTGGTATAAGAAAATTTATTTTAGATTTTTACTTAGTTTAATTATGGCTTTTAAATTATATAGAATCTAAATATTTAGTATAAAGCCTTGAGAGGCAATTGGAATCCAAAGAAGAAGAATTAAACTACTAAGAGGCCTATTTGGAAGGATGAAGACAAAGTGAGGATGAATGAAGATAAGGGGTAAAGTTCTTCATTCCTATTGGTCAATGGTCATACCCAATAGGCTTTGAGGAGGCTGCCCGTTACAAGAATAAGGGTTTTGGCAACTTCAAGGAGGCCATTCAAAAAACAAAGATAAGAATTAAAAAGCTTATTTTTTGGGCTACAATTTTGGTATAAAAATTGACAAATGTTGAGTTTTTATGAGGAAAAAGTAGGTGCTTGAAATTAAGGTGTACAAATTGTATCTATTATCATTCTTTTGAAGATTGGAGGAGTTGTATGAGAGCTTTTGGAGATCACAAGGTGCAACTAGAGAATTGATTTCAAGCTTTATACCTGATGTGGAAGAATTTTTATAATACAAGTTCTGAAGAAGGAGTTATTGGGAGTCAAAGACAGCAATTTGAATTTCAAGGCAATATATAGGCCGTTTTATTCATAGTGATGGGTTTTGCCATATCTTGAGTTTTTGGACGAATTTTTGTCTAAAAATTTCCAAGAAGGTGAGTCTTTGTACTGAAAAGCTATATATCAAAGTTTCATAGCATTTAAACATTGGGTTTGTGAGATATAAAGAATTTAGTGCATGGGTGTTTGTAAACAAGGGTTTAAAGCTACTGTTAGGGTTTTTACGATATCTAAAGATTGATAAACAATCAATAGTTGAAATTTGTTGTGCTAGTTGTTAAAAGCACATCAGTACTTTAAGTGAAATTTTAGCAGATTTGAACAGTTAGATTAAGAGTTATAGGTTGATGAAGTTCAAGATAAATTTCCCTCCTAAGGGTGAATGAGGGTTTAGAGTATTTTGTTACAATTTGAGTGTTTTTGTGAAATAAAACATATGCATTGGATGTAATAGCCCAAAAATAAAGACTTTTATATAAATTTTAGGATTTTATTATTTTAGTTCTTGGTTGAGTATTTAGTTGCAGCCAGAAGCCCAGTGCTTTCTTGAGGCAGATTCTCTCTACCACGACACCGTTATCAAACTGTAATTACTGATAGTATGTAAAATCCACTCAAAAGGCATAATATGTTTATAGATTTAGATATGTGTTAGAATGGTTACTAAAGTAAATTAAAGAGAGTTAGTATAAGAAACTTTATTTTAGATTTTTACTTAGTTGAATTTAAATTATATAGATCTAAATGTTCAGTATGAAACCTTGAGAGAAGGTAGGAACCTAAGGATGAAAATTTGAACTAATAGGAGGCTAATTGAGAGGGATGAAATCAAGGCATGATCGGATGAAGGCAAGGAATGGAGAACTTCATCCCTATTGGTTGAATACCATGTCCAATGGGTTGTGAGGAGGCTGCCTGCGACCTTAACAAGGTTTCGGCAACTTCAAGAAGGGCATTTAAAAATCAGGGACTAGAATTAGAAAGCTTGTTTTTTGAGCTACAATTTTGGTATAAGTATCAAGGGATTTGGAGTTTTAATGAAGGAGGAGTAGGCACTTAAAATTAGGGTGTACAAATCGTACCTACTATCACTCTTTTGAAGATTGAAGGAGTTATATGAGAGCTTTTGGAAATCAAAAGATGCAATTAGAGAGGTGATTTCAAGTTCTATATCTAATGAGGAAGAATTACTACAATTGGAATTCTAAAGAAGGAGATATTGGGAGTCAAAGATAGTAGATCGAATTCCAAGGTAGTAAGTAGATCGTTTTGTTGATAGTGATGGGGTTTGTCATATCTTGAGTTTTTGGACGAATTTTTGTCTCAAACTTTCTAAAAAGGTGTATTTCTATGCTAAAAAGCTATACATCAAAGTTTCATAGCATTTGGACTTTTAGATTGTGAGATATGAAGAATTTAGTACACATGTGTTTGTAAACAAGGGTTTGAAGCTGCCGCTAGGATTTTGGCAATATCTAAAGATCGGTAATGAATCAACGGTCGAAATTTGCAATGGTAGTTATAAAGAATGCATCAGACTTCTTGTAAATTTGGAGTAATTTTAGACGATTTGATTAAAAGTTATGGATTATTGAAGTTTGGAAAAAATTTCCTTCCTACGGAGGAATGAAGGTTTTAGAATATTTGTTATATTTTGAATGATTTGATGAAATAAGACTTGTGTATTAGGTGTAATAGCCCTATAAAGATCTCTTTTATATAAACTTGGGGGTTTTTATTATACTTGGATCTTGCTTGAGTAATTAGTAGCAGCCAGAAGTCCAGCGCTTTTTTGAGGCAAATTCTCTCTACCACAACACCGTATGTAGTGGTAACAATCCATAACAATATCACATATTCATTGAAAGAGTTGGATGGTATAAGGTTAAAAATACCTATTACTGGGAAGCGAGTGAAGATTTTTAAAAGACGAGATGAAGAAATCAATATAGAGGATCATGATGAAGATATCTATGATTTTGAAGAAAATAATTGTATTAAAATGGATGAAGAATATGATAATGAAGAACTTCATGCAGAAAATAAAGAGATGGTATAATGCCAATTATGACATATGATTTTTTTGGTGCATACCAAAGGATGCACACGTTTAAAAGAGATAGATGTTATGTTGTAAAATATTTATGTGGTAAAAAATATGAATAATAGTGATTTCTACTTAATATTCAAATATCTTAGTTCAATAGGAACTTAAGATTCTTAAAAAAGATTCTATAAAAAAAATTTAGATTATTTTCTTGTTTTAATAATTAATAGATAAAAGTTAGTTCTTAAATTTTCTTTCTAGGTTGTAGAAACTCCTTCACTACTTTTAAAAAGCCATAAGTTAAAAAAAATAGCATAGAAGAGATAAATAATCAATATGGTTGATACTAGTGTTAAATTGAAGATAGGATTAAGCTTAAAAATCCTTAGAATAAATTAGATTGATACTTGGGGGTCGACCATATATGGGACAAGGTCGAAATCAAACATCCTGTCATAAAAACGGCCACCAAGAGTAGAAAATCAAGTCATTTGGAGATTGGCAACTAGGATTAGAAAGTTAGCTTGAATCTCATTCTGGAGACATTAGGCTTGTTTTTGTAGGATTTAGGAGGACTTAGCAATTGCTATCTAAAGCCAAGGTTCGTGTTAGAGGTTAAGTTTTTATGCAATAAAGTTAGGACCAGCACTTTTAGCTATTGTATGTAATTGAAGTAACATCTATAGTTGTAACTTTGATAGTGTGTAGATGATTGAGTGTGCTAAGATTGAATAAAAATTTGTAACAATCTAATAGTATAATAAAGACTTATTTGATCTTTAATACAAAGAATTACCAAAAATTGGTAGTTTAAGATTATTTAAGATTTATGCGATATCTGAAGATCTATTAGTTGAATCAAGGTGAAATTTGGCTTAATATTAGAAGGCTTGAAGAACAAGGTATATACCAAATTTTAACTAAAGTTAACAATTAAAGAAAGATAATTTTCCACTGGGATATCTCTATCAATTTTCAAGCTAGTAGCCAAGTGACATCAGTGCGGGTTTTTATTGATTTTCCACAATTTATGAATTGAAACTTTTTATGTATATAGAAGACTTATATTTGCATTTGTATGCAAGATTTTATATCAAATTGATAGTTAGATTAAAAAATATAGCTTATTAAAGTTTACTAAATAAGATTAGGATTTGTAAAGAGAAATCTTAGTTGTTTGATTGTGACAAGCAACAAAGCAATTGGGATTACATATAGATAAAATTATTAAGAAGAAATATTTTTAAGCACTTTGTATTAACTTAAGTACTCTTGTATTGATAATCAATTATATTTGTCTTATATGGATGACACTTATTAAGGATTTTTAGGTATATGTGAATTACAACTTCACCCTCTATAATCAAATACTCGACGCATTCTCAAACAGGATAATACGTTATATAATAATATGGTAGAAAGTACCTTGTATCAAATAAGTAGAGAAGGAGACAAGGACTATCCTATAGCCTTTGCAAGAAGATAATTAAATTGTGTGGAGAGGAATTACACTACCACGAAACGGAAATATCTTGCCATGGTTTTTTTTGTCAAAAAATTTAGACACTACTTCCTTTTGAATCCAATAGTATTTTTTGTAGACCACATGGCAACTAAGTACCTTGTCAATAAGGCAGAATTGAGCAGTAGATTGACAAGGCGGCTGCTTCTATTAGAAGAATTTGATTATACAATAGAATACAAGCTAGGAAGGATACACATGCAAGTCAATCACTTATCTAAGTTGTCAAGACACATGGGCAAAGATCCAATCAATAATATTTTAATAGATGAAAGTCTATTTGTTATTTCAATCACCTCTACTTGGTATAAATTGATCATCAAATTTTTAACCATCCAAACCTTGTCTTTTCATTTATCTAAAATAGAACATTGGAAGGTCCAAATTAATAGTAGATATTTTGTTATAGTTGAGGGCAAATTATATTGACAAAGAATAGATGGGATGTTAAAAAGATGTGTGATAGAAAAAGAAATTTTTGTAATTTTATTGGCATGCCATGATAGTACATGTGGAGGTCATTTTTTGGAGGCATTGATAAGACAAAAGATCTTTAGAGCTGACTACTATTAGCCTATTTTATTCCAAGATATCTATAATTATACTAAAATATGTGATGCATGTCAAAAATATGCTAGAAATGGCCTCCGAATGACCCTATCTCTCTATGTGTCCTTACCTTTAGTTTCATTTGAAAAATAGGGAATAGATTATATTAGAGGAGTTTATCCTAATTCTACTAGTAGAATAAAGCACATAGTTGTAACAACCAAGTATCTTACCAAGTAGGCTGAGGCAAAGGCAGTGAAGACCAATAATGTTAAGCAAGCAGCCAAATTTCTTTATGAGTAGATTATTATTATATTTAGATGTTCAAAAATCCTAATTAGTGATTGAGGAAAGTATTTCTTAAATAGAGTGATAGAAGACTTGATCTCACAATTTAAAATTAATCATAGGAAGATTATCTCTTATTACCCTCAAACTAATGGACATATAGATTGGGTGAATCAAATTTTAATTAATATCCTTACAAAAATCATAACAACTTCTAAACGGGATTAGGACACCAAGCTTCTTACAACTTTATACACTTATAGGACCACATTTAAGGTGACCACTCAAGCCACTCTATTTTCCTTAATTTATGGCATAGAAGCCATTTTACCAATTGAATTTGAAATCCCTTCTTTTTGAATTGTCTTCACAATAAGATTGTTAATTAAACAATCTTTGATGGATAAGTTGGAACGTATAGAAGGTCTAGATGAGGCCAAAAGATAGAGTGCTCAACATATAGAGGCTATACAAAGAAGAAGAAAAATTGCTTTTGAAAAACTACATAAGATCAGAATTCTTAGGGCTGTCATGTTGGTCCTTTTACAAAATGCTAGGAGATTAGATTTTCTAAAAAAAATTGATGCCTTATAGTTAGATCCTTATGTAGTTAAAGAAGTCTTTCTAAATAATTCATATTAGTTACAAATACTGAACAAAGAAGATTTTTTTATTAGAACTTTTAAAAATAGATATAAAAAATATAGAGTGTGATTTGTGGCATACATCAAAAAAAAAAAAAAAAAAAAAAAAAAATTTAGAATGTTAAAACTTGTGATTTTGTATTTGATAAATATCTAAGAAAAATTGGATTGTTGGTCATAAGAGAGGTTGTTACTGAAGCATCCCATGTTCAAATCCAATTGGAAAAATGAGCTATCTCAATGAGTTTGTATTAGTGCAAGAACCGACCAACCTCGACATCCAATGGATATATAGGCCTTAGAAGGCTGATACCAAAATCTTTTTATGTTGAAGAGGAATCTGAAACTATTGTCTGTTATTTTTTATTTTTTATTTTTGGCTTTGACATCTTTTTTCTATAATTATTAGTTTTGTATTCAATTTAATTTTTTTCTCTTCCTTCTTTGCTTTGTGGCCCCTCTAAAATATCCATATACACTATTTGAGAGCCTTGGTGAGATTTGAACTCATGATCTCTTAAGCAAGTTATTCTTGAGGTAAAAATTTCTATTTAATTTTTTTATTATTTATCTTCTATCTTTGGATTATCATAACTTATTCATAATAATTCAAATTCATATATTTTTTATACCATTGAAAAGATAAAAAAAATATCTATTTATAAATATTACTTTTATTTTATACTTTTATTTTTTATTAGATGAAAACTTAGTGAATAGACTATGACATAATTTTGAATTGAGTACTTGCTTGATATCCTTTATTTCCCTTGTTTTGTGGTTGTTATTCTTGTTGTACTTGCTATTTGCTATTTTCGCTTCACACTACCAATTACAAGTAACTTTTAAATGAGGCCATCTTATAACTTGAGTTGAGAGGTAAAAATTTATCCTCATATACTTCATGTAACTTTTTATGTATTCTTCAAATTTTACATTATAACAAAAGATTTAAGGCCTTTGTGTATAATTTTATATATTATATTTTTTTAAAATAAAAATTTCTTACTAAATCTTTAAATGATTATAATAATTTTATTCTTTTTTATTATTGATTATTAATTTTTTTAGATTTTTTTGCACATCACTATAATAATTGATTTTGTTAATTTATTTTTTCTTGATATATTGTCAAATTCTATACTATTATACTTTCGTATCTCATATAAAGCTCTCATACATCTTATACATTATTCTTTGCTATATTAATAAGCATCTACAAATATCACTTTTTATTAACATAATGCTTACCTTTCTTTGTCATAATAAACAAATCAATCAAGTTTTTGGCTCTATAGTATTATGTACATAAGTTTGCTAGCCAAATTTATTTATAAAATTTTGAAATCCTCATGTTCTAATGGATTGCTTACACCATGCATAAACATTATTGATATAATTGTTGTTTTCAACAATGTTGAGTTACATGTTTAGCAAACTTATATTAAATATAATGCTACTTGATATATAAGGCATCATGAAGGTTGTTATATAATTACTTTGTTTTACTTGTAGATATATCAATTCTTAAAATAATATGAAGAAAAATTCACCTTTTAATCTAAATTAGAAGTCAGTTTCAAATACAAGTTGTTTGTAATTGGTGGCATAAAGTAAGAAGCACAATTAATAATAAAAAAAAAAGAAGAAGAAAAAAATAAGTGAAAAAAAGACAATCAAAGAAATATACACTTTAAATCTAATCATGGTCTATTCATTAGAATTTGACTTTGTAAATGTTATATCATAAAAATAAAAAATAATTTTTTATGTAGATAATTCTATTATCTTTTTAATAATATAATAAATAAGTAAATTTAAATTATTATGAATAAGTTATGACAATTTGAAAATAAATGATAAATAATAAAAAAATTAAGTAATTAGATTTGATAATTTGATTATAAGCTTAAGGATAATTTGATTATAAGCTTAAGATTTTAAGCCTCATTAAGGCTCATAAGTAGGTATCTTAGAAGAGTCACAAGGCCTTAGTCTTATCTTCATAACTACCTCCAAGGTGCTACAACCTAGATGGGACATGTACTTTCTTTCCTACTACTACTACGACTATAGTTACTAATCACTCTAATTTCTACTAGTAGAATTACTTCTTTTGCAATTATGACTTCACTATGGTGTTTAAAAACATTCAATTAGCCTATGAACATCAAGGGGCCTTCAAATCTTACTCCAATTTTTCATAATGGCCTCAAAAAGTGATAAATTAATTTTTACTAGAATCTTTAAAATATATTTTAAAAATTCCTAAAAAATTCTAAATAAAATCTAAAAAATATTCTAATAATTTAAAAATATTAGTACCAAATGAAGATAACTTTATTGTATCTTGGTGATTTTTTATAGTAATAAAATCAATTTAAATCAACTAAAAATTCTATTTTTTATATAAATCACTTAAAAAGTCATAATTTTTTTTTTTACCAAAGATATTTTGGTGCATTTGTCAAGAGGTGGTGCTTCTAATTGTATTTGTGGATGTGAAGTATATTTTGTTGCTGACCTTCTTTCTTTGATCTTATTAAATGAACAATTCAAATTCTTACTTATTAATTATAAGTCTTCTATTTTTTTATTTTATTTTAAAACTTTTTTTGTCTTGATATTATTTGATTGATGTTTGATTATTTTGTATGATGTAATTAATTTTATCTTATATTTTTTTGATTTTATTATATTTTATATATTTTTTGAATGTATATTAATAAAGTATTATCTTTTTTATTAAGTTTATATCATTCAAATTTCAAAAATATTTTAATTATAAATAATTATTTTAAGGATAGAGATATTTTTTTAAAATAATCTATTGCTTTATTTTTTATCAATGTTATTATTATTATCATTGCTATTATTTTTTAATAGTTAGACTATTATTATTGTTATTATTATTTATTTTATGTTGATATTTTTTTTAAATCTCAAAGAATAACAAGGAGTAGAGATTGAAATACATCTTCAAATATAAATAATAATAAACTTAATAAATATCAAACTTTGGCTTGTGAATTTTAATTTTAAAATTTCAGGATTAAAAAATAAATAAAAAATAAATAAGCATAGCTTTAAAAACCAAGTGAGTTATAAATCTTAGTTCTTTGCTTTTCTTTGAAGTTTTAGATAAAAACAAAGAAAGAACACAACTTGAAGAAGCTAGGTGGATTCCAAATTTTAGCTTTTTAATTTCATTTAAAATTTTGGTTTAAATATTCTCTTCTAACTATGATAATTAGTATTTAATTATTGAGACCAATATCTAAATTGGTCTTTTATTCATATGTATTATTCATTAGAAATTTATAAATATTATTTAATAGGTAGAAGAAGCATAAAAAAAAGACTTTATAACTTTTTAGTAATTTATGTAGAAAATAGGATTTTTTAGTCGATTTAAAATAATTTATTACTATACAAAATCACCAAGGTAGGATAAAATAGTCTTAAATTTATATTAGAATTTTAAAAATATTATAAGACTTTTTAAAATTTATTTATAGTTTATTTAGAATGTTTTTTGGAATTTTTAAAATATATTTTTAAGACTTTGATAAAAGTGATTTTACCACTTTGGATGGTCATTATAACAAGTTTTTAAATGTATATTTGTTTGATTGTCTTTCTTTTACTTATTTTGTCCTTCTTTCCTTGTTTATTATTGACTATGCTTTTTATTTTATACTACTAATTATAAAAAATTCATAATTAAGACCATCTTATAATTTTAATTTAAAATTGAATTTTATCTATACAAAGACATAATTGATTATTGTTGATTATCTTACGTATTTATCCAATTCATTTCTATTTTGAAGTTATCCATATATTATAAAATTTAAATTAATTATATTTCTCTTGGTATTATTCTTTAATCTCTAATTATAAATCTAATTCTAATTAATTAGTAATTTTTCCATATTAAGATAGGTATAAAATTTTAATTTAGTATTTAATCAAAATACATCTATCACTATTATGAAAAAAATTTTAACTATCAAATAAATCTATTATTTTGAGATTGACACAAAATCTAATTTTAATATATAATTAATATTACATATTATATAATAATATAAGAAAAAAAAGGATATTTAAGTTTTTTTTATAAAAATAAAATAAAAATATTTATAAATTTATATATTTTTTAATTTGAACCATCATTTTTATTTTTTAAAATCTTGAGTGACTAATTTAGAGATTCCTATACTTAAACTGATAATAGAGTTAAGTACATATTACCAAGACTTAAGCCTAAGATAGCTCTACCTATTATAGACCATTTTCGTGGTAGAGAGAATTTGCCTCAAGAAAGCACCGGGCTTTTGGCTGCTACTAATTACTCAAGCAAGATCCAAGTATAATAAAAATTCTCAAATTTATATAAAGTCTCTTTCATAGGGCTATTACATCTAATATACAAGTCTTATTTTATCAAACCATTCAAAACATAACAAAATACTCTAAACCCTCTTTCCCCCGTTGGAAGGGAATTTTTCCCAAACTTCAATAATCTATAACTTTTAATCCAATTGTCCAAATCTACTCCAAATTTACATA
Organism: Physcomitrellopsis africana; assembly: GCA_036785485.1. Taxonomy (NCBI): domain Eukaryota; kingdom Viridiplantae; phylum Streptophyta; class Bryopsida; order Funariales; family Funariaceae; genus Physcomitrellopsis; species Physcomitrellopsis africana. Next base: position 49,822 of record JAWRVF010000707.1, on the reverse strand, counting down.
AAATATTGATGTAGTCTTTATAACTACCATCACAAATTTCAACTGTTGATTCATTACCAATCTGTAGATATTACCAAAATCCTAGCAGTAGCTTCAAACCCTTATTTACAATCACTCATATAATAAATTCTTCATATCTCACAATCTAAAAGTCCAAACGCTATGAAACTTTGATATATAGCTTTATAGTATAATAATATACCTTCTTAAAAAGTTTGAGACAAAAATTCGCCCAAAAACTCAAGATATGGCAAATCCCATGATTATCAATGAAACGGCCTACTTATTGCCTTAGAAGTTGATTTGCTATCTTTGACTCCCAATATCTCCTTTTTTAGAACTCCAATTGTAGTAATTCTTCCATATCAGGTATAGAGCTTAAAATCACTTCTCTAGCAGCACATCTTGATCTCCAAAAGCTCTCATTCAACTCCTCCAATCCTCAAAAGATTGATAGTAGGTACAATTTGTACACCTTAACTTCAAGCGCCTACTCCTCCTTCATTAAAATTCTAAATCCCTCAATTTTTACACCAAAATTGTAGTCCAAAAAACAAGCTTTCTAACCTTAGTCTTTGATTTTCTAATGGCCTCTTTGAAGTTGCTGAAAGCATTGTTCTTGTTGCGGGCAGCCTCCTCAAAGCCCATTAGGCATGGTATTCGACCAATAGGGATGAAGTTCCCCGTTCCTTACGTTCATCCGACCATGCCTTGATTTCATCCCTCCCAATTAGCCTCCTACTAGCTTAAATTTTCATCCTTATGCTCCCACCTTCTTTCAAGGCTTCATACTAAATATTTAGGTTCTATATAATGTAATAGCTATAACCAAACTAAGTAAAAATCTAAAATAAATTTTCTTACACCAATTCACTTTAATTTATTTTAATGACCATTGTAACACATATCTAAACCTATAAACATATTATATATTTTGAATGGATTTTACATATTGTAAGCAATTATAGTATGATTTAGTGTTTTATAATTTAAATATATTTTATAAATCTAAGTAGAATTAAAAGATCTAATTTTAGAAATAAACTTAAAAGAAGTTGGTGACAACCTGTTTTAAGCTTCTATTGAAATGAAATATGATAGAAGCCATCTTTCAAAACCTCAAGAAGAACCTATACTTCCTTCAACTCCAATAGCTAATACAACCAATAGAATTAGTAAAAGTTGTCTTATAGACATCCAAATTGATTCCATGATATTGTTAAAAAAATTATATATTGTTGTATCTTTGGGATTGTAAAGATCATGAATTCTTCTAAATATTTTAAGATTTAATACATCTATAAATGAAAATATAGTAGCTCATCTAAAAAACTTTTATAAAGGTATTAATCATTAATTTAGTGACTAATCACAAATATTATTTAAACTAATTTCCAACTACTTTAATAAAATCTACTTATGGATAATATAAATCTTATATTGTTGTGTAATGATTTGATTATGAATATATTTTATATATATATATATATATATATATATATATATATATAAATATTTAATATATAATTTATTATACAACTACATGAGAGCCATATCAGAGGATTTTTTATTACTTACAAAATATTACTAATTAGATTATTACTTTAGAAGGAATCTATTTAAAAAAACTATTATTAAGATTTATATAATATTTTTTCAATAGTAATTTTGACATTATTTTTATATTGATAATTACTTCTATATATTTTGAATTACCTTTATTAGACATTCGTGACTCTTGTGAATCATCAAATTGACTTGTTAGTTGTTTTAGGACAATAGAATGTATTTAAAGTGTCAAAATTATAATTATAAAGTAAAGATGTATTTAGGAGGTATTAAATAAAAGAAAATAGTATTAATAGAGAAGAATTGGAGTCTTAATAAGTTTTGAAGGTATTTATCTTAGTTAATTTAGTATTTTATTTTAATTAAAAAAAATTAATATTTGATTATTGAGACCATTGTCTAAATTTGATATACTTATTTGCTAAATTTATAGAGTAATATTAGTGGAAAAATATATATTAAGATATGATTTTATTTATAGAGTTATGTACAACTTAGCACACATATTCTAATATATGACATTGAAATAGTTTACATCCAACATATCTTTTGATTATTCATTTTAAATGAATTTTTGATTTGATTATTATGCCAATTAGATTATGAAAAATAAAATATTTAGCATTGGCTTGCAAGCATTTATCAAACCAAGTTGAAGGAAGAGTACTAAAAACAAAGTTTATTGAGGAAATTTGTAAATTTTTGCTTGAAGATGTTATTTGCTGCTATGGATGTGTGAAAAAGGTCATTGCAGGTTGTAGAGAATTAGATGCAAGAAAAGCTTATAAAATCCTTCAAAGGCATGGAAATAAATAATCATTGATTACTGCTTATAATCTAGAAAGAAATGCAAAAAGTAAACATGGTCATCCATCGATTATAAAAGCATTAGTTAAAGCTTGTAATAGAAGAATAAAAGAATGGCCTTGACTCTTGCCATTTGCATTGTAGGCTGATCAAACAACTCATAATTTAGTAACGGGATACATGACTATTGAGTTCATGATAGGTGAAAAATCTATTATGTTAATTGAAGAAAAAATACCAATTTACAATATGCTACCATAGAAAGATGGATTGACAAGAAAAAAACTTTTAGCTATTAGGATTTGGCAACTTGAACAAAGACCAAAAGATGTGCAAATAGCATTAGAAAGATTGAAAAGGAAAAGGTTACATATCAAGGCTCAATTTGATAAACAACATCAATTAAGACCTAAAGCAATTGAAGAAGGTGATTGGATTTTGGTCTATGATAGTAGTTTGGATATTCAATATAATACTTTATAAAAGATTTTTAAACATTAATTTGGACCATATATAATAACAATGGTTCATGATAATGCAACCTATTTGCTAAAAGAGTTAGATGGAACAAAGTTAAAAATATCAATTATTGGAAAGAAAGTAAAGATATTTAAAAAATAATATTCAGAAGCCAATATAGAAGATCTTGTTGAAGACTTTAACTTTTCAAGATAAGAAGATGGCTTTGATTTGGATAAAAAAAATAATAAAGAAGAAATTGATAAAGACATTAAAAGCATGGTATAAAGCCAACAACAACATATGATTTATTTGGCGCATATCAAAAGATGTGCAAGTTCAAAAGAAGTGGATATCATATTATAATACGGCTAGAGAATGAAAGAGCAAAATAAGATGTATATTACAAAGAAGCTTAATTAAAGACTAAGTTATAAAATTATTTTAAAAAATATAGGTAAAAATATAAAAAAATAAAAAAATAAAAAAATAATAAAAAAATTTAATATTAATATTATTTTTCTATAAAAAGAACTTTTATTTATTTTATAGGACCATAAATAAAATAAGACTAGGTAGATTAATAAAAATATTACTGTAGACATCTTAAGATTAAAGCAAAAGGTAGTTTCTAATAAAAATTATCTAAGAAATCCTTGGATTGATATCCAAGGAGGGCCGGTTATGAACTAGGGTTGAAATCAGGCTCCAAGATACAAAACCACTTGCCTATGGCACACGGGATCTTTTTTTATTGATTGAAAAAAGAGATTTAAGAGAAAATTCAATAGGACTTTTTTGAGCATTGGTTTTAAGGTTTTTGGATTTGTAATGACTTTGTGAGAGCTACACAAAGTCAAGGTTCTATTTGGATGACTTTGGATATTGAGAAATAAAGTAGATTTGCATTTTAAAGCATATTGAAAGTTCTATAGCAGATCTATAGGTGAAAATTTGTAGGTTTGTACACATAGTTGTATTTGATGTTTGTTATAAATTTGAGCTTAATTAAATAGTTAGATCAAAGATTATTGAAGTTTAAGTTAGTTAGAATCTTGGAAATTAGATTTTGAAGGTTAGTGAGAGTTTTTGTGATGTTGAGTAATTTGCTTATTAGATTAGAAAGATTCTTTTTTAAATTGATAGTTAGCTTAATTTTTAGCATTTTTAAAAAAATTTAAAATATATAAATGGTACAAAAAGGAGATATGGATACTAAAAGATCAATATTAAGTTTGAAAAAGGAGGGCGGCCAACACCCAAGAGGATTAGGAGCTTCTTCTCCCAATCAATAAGTTTGATTCTCTTCAAAATTTGTATACTAGTTTTCAATTAGAAGATTAAGAAGTGTACAAATTTTAAATGAAGATCAATAGTTAATTTGATAATTATTGAGGTTTTAAATCTACTATTGAATTTAATTATAGCTTCAATAGGATTTATTAGGATATTAAGATTTTATTAGGATTTCATTGAAATATTAGGATTTCATTAGGATTTCATTAAAATTTAATTAAGATTTGATTTAGGATTTGATTGAAGATTTAATTAAGATTTGACTTAAGACTTACCTAAGGTTTGATTTAGGATTTGATTAAGATTTGATTAAGATTTGACTTAGGATTTGACTTAGAATTTGATTAAGGTTTAATTTAGGATTTGATTTAAGATTTGACTAAAATTTGATTTAGGATTTGACTAAAATTTGATTTAGGATTTGATTAAGATTTGACTTAGGATTTGATTTAGAGTTTGACTAAGGTTAGATTTAAGATTTGACTTAGAATTTGATTTAAGATTTGAATAAGGTTTGACTTAAGGTTTGATTGAAAATTTGACTAAGGTTTGACATATAGTTGTATTAAAATTTTATTAGAATTTGATTAAGATTTGATTAAAATTTGATTAGGATTTCATTAAGATATGATTAAGATTTGATTAAAATTTTATTAGGATTTATTTAAAATTTGGTTAAAATTCAATTGGAATTTATTTAAGATTTTATTAGGGTTATTAGATTTTTGATTAGTTGCAATATATAAGTATACCTTCTACAGCCAAGTGTCCAATATATTTTCAAAGAAGATGATATGTAATATGATATTACAAAAGATTGATTTCTTTTTGAATTTTAGTGTTTAATAACTCTTGATCCGGCTATTCAATTTTTATCAAATTTCTCCAAAGTGTAGATTATATCCTTAAGCTTCACCACAAGAAAATTCAATTGTAGATTTGCTTTCAATTGTTTGATGTCTTAAAAATCCTAATAAGTGCTTAAAATCCTAATTTATAAATACTTGAGTATTATTTCCTTTATATTTCAAAAATCCAAAATTTCAATGCCACAAAATTTTTGTATATAGTTTTGCAACATGAAAATATACATCTTTAAAAATTTTGAGCCAAAACCATATCAAATTACTTAAGATATAATTCAAAACACAACCACTAATTAAGTGGAGTTACTTATTGCCCTTAGAATATAAGTACTGATTACAACTCCTAATATCTCCTTTATTCCAACTTGGATTTTATCAAGCCATATATAAAAAATGTAGCCAAGAAAGTGTTCTTTCTAATTTCAATCACCAATCCTTTGATGCTTTTTGTGTGTACAAGTTATATCCAAAAGAGTAACAATAGATACAATTTCAATATCTTAACTTTGAATATTTATATCTTTGTTATAAAAACTCCAAATTACTTGATTTTTATACCAAAATCATAGTAAAAAATCTAAACTTACTAATTTTAATCTCAAATATTCAAATATTATAAAAAAATCCTAATTCCTAATAAGGCTTCAAGCAACCTCTTTGAAGTCCATTGGACATGACTTTTGGCTAATAGGGATAGAGATTTTATTAGAGATATATAATTCAAAAATTCATAGAATCTTCTAGAATATTCTAAAAACTTTCAAGTTAATAGAAGTTACTTAGAAAACTTTTTAGTTGGTGGAAGTAACTTGAAAAGCTTCTTAGTTAGTAGAAGTAGCTCGAGAAGCTTTGTAGTTGGTAGAAGAAGCTTGAAAAGCTTCCAAGTTGGTAGAAGCTACTCAAAAAGCTTCTTAGACAACCATATATATTAGAGTCAAGGCTAACAAATTCTTTAGTCTTGGCAATGCATCTTTTGGAATTCTAACTCATTTTTCTTGGTATAGTTTGTATGCTCATCTAATTTATTCAAGTCTTTGTTAGTTTCTTCTTAAAACCTCTTTTTGGTTCAAGTTTCTTATTTCGTATTCTTGGATCCTTAACAAATTGTCCAAACTGCTCTCATCCTAAATATCAAAATTGGATCCTTCTTATTAGAGAGTGAATTACTTCTCTTCTTGAAGATATATCGGTATTTTAAAGGTTACAGATTATCTTCTTCTAAATTGATATTTTTTTCATTATAATATTGGAACTTTATCCCTCTTGTGAAAAAGTGGATCACCCCTCTCTTTGAAGGTCTTGAAGCATTTTAGAGGTTGTAGATTATCCTCTTCTAAATTGATATTGTCTTTTTATAGATTCATTTTTTTTTCTTTAGAGTGGCTAGAGGTCAAGACATTAGTATGATTGAATCTTTTGAGTCCAAGTTAGATGCCATCATAAGCGCTCTTACTACTTTATTTGTTAGGATTGTAGAAATTGAAGGAATTATTGTAAAATTTTATAAGAATATAATATTTAAAATATTATAATCTAGACTATATCTACCTCCAACTTCTATGCTTGAGGATATAGTACTACATATGTTGCACCAAGGAAATCCATCTGTTCAACAATGTAAGGAGCTTTAAATTAGTCTTTTAAAGAAATATGATGGTACACATTCAAAATTTCAAGGATTTGTCAACCAAATTTGATTGATAATAGTGTCTTACTCTAATTGCTTACAATATGTAAAATCTAGTCAAAATGTATAATATGTTTATAGATTCTAATATGTGTTAAAATAATTAGAAAAATAAATTAAAGAGAGTTGATATAAAAAACTTTATTTTAGATTTTTACTTAGTTTGATTATGGTGTTTAAATTATACAAAATCTAAATATTTAGTATAAAGCCTTGAAAGGCAATTGGAGTCCAAAGAAGAAGAATTAAACTACTAAGAGGCTTATTTGGAAGGATGAAGGCAAAGAATGGATGAATGAAGGCAAGAGGTGAAGCTCTTCATTTATATTGGTTAATGGTCATGTCCAATAGGCTTTGAGGAGGCTACCTATAATAAGAATAAAGATTTCAGCAACTTCAAAGAGAGTATTTGAAAATCAAAGATTAGGATAAGAAAGCTTGTTTTTTGTACTATAATTTTGGTATAAAAATTGAGAGATTTGGAGTTTTTATGAGAGAGGAGTAAGCACTTGAAGTTAAGATATACAAATCATATTTATTGTCACTCTTTTGAAGATACAAGGAATTGTATGAAAGCTTTTGGAGATCAAGAGATGTGGCTAGAGAGGAGATTTCAAGATCTACACTTGATATAGAAGAATTGCTATATGTAGAATTTTAAAAAAGAGATATTAGGAATCAAAGACAATAGATTGAATTCCAAGGTAGTAAGTAGGCCGTTTTGTTGAGAGTGATGGTTTTTGCCATATCTTAAGCTTTCAAACAAATTTTATCTAAAATTTTTTAAAAAAATGTATTATTATGTTAAAAAGCTATACATTAAAGTTTCATAGCATTTGGACTTTTAGTTTGTGAGATATGAAGAATTTAGTACACAGGTGTTTGTAAACAAGGGTTTAAAGCTACTGTTAGGATTTTGGCAATATCTAAAGATTGGTAACAAATCAACAGTTCAAATTTGTGGTGATAGTTGTTAAGACTGCATCACTACTTGATGTAAATTTTGAATAGATTTCGATAGTTGGATTAAATGTTATAGATTATTGAAATTTGAAAAAAATTCCCTCCTTACAGGGGAATGAAGGTTTTAGAGTATTTGCTATATTTTGAGTGTTTTGAAGAAATAAGACTTATGTATTAGGTGTAATAGTCCTATGAAGAAATCTTTTATATAAATTTTGAGGTTTTTTTTTACTTAGATCTTGGTTGAGTAATTAGTGGTAGTTAGAAGCTTTGCACTTTTTTGAGGCAAATTCTCTTTATTACGACAACGGTGTCGGATAGAGAGAATTCGCCTTGAGAAAACGCTGGGTTCCTAGCTGCTACTAGAACTAGCAGGGAACATGAGAGGAAGCCGTGCAAGTATCTTCTATACTTGTACAATATTTGTTCAAGCTTTTAAATTATACTTGTATTATACTTCTATAAGTCTTGTACAAATATAAAGTATAAACACTTGAATAATACTTGTATAGTACTTATATAATCCTTGGTATAATATTTGTACAAATACTTATACAAATATTATGTATAATACTTATAAAATACTTATATAAATACTTGATATAAATACTTATATAAATACTTGATATAAATACAAGTATATATACTTGTATAAAAGGTATAAGCAAAGTATGTATGTATTCAAGTATACCTCAAAATACAACCGCATATGAGGAATACAAGTTATACAACAAGCTGAAACTAAATAAATCACTAAAAATTCATCCAAATGTCAAATCAAGCGTGCTTATAGTCTATGGAAAGCCAATAATCCATTGTAAAACATATCAAAATTTCACAAATAGATGACTTACCGTTTAAAAGTCATGACTAAAAGAAGTAGGTACTAAAATTTCCAAGCAAATGCAAAGGCAGCAAAGCTCCTCTTCACTTCAGCCTTTGTTGTGATCACTTCCCTTCTCCAAATTGGACATGCAACAGCTTTTTAGAAAGCTCGCTCCATCATCTAATTTGTTCTAAAATTTTGCATGCATGCCTCTCAAACTCTAGATTTTGTAGCTAGTTGATTCTACTCTTCAAACCCTAGCAACAATTTGCCCTCTTTGACACTTCACGGCTCATAAAACTTTCACCAAAGCTCCAAATGTATTGATTCTTGTTTTTGTGGAAAGCTTACACAAGATAATATAAGCACCTAAAATATCAAAAAGATTGAAGAGACTGTCCGACTTGGGTAGTTGAACAAAGTCTCTACCCCTCTTCATCGGATGGCAGCAAATCCTTTCCTACTCTCAAGCTCACAACTTTTGTTCTCCAACTTCAAATACTACAAGAAATGTCTTGATAGAAATCTAGCACAATTTTCCACACTCTCTATAAATTTCACTAAGAAAGAGTTGAAATCAAACTTGCAGTAGTAGCTCGAAGTTTCTGCCTCTCTTCGTCAGGTGGCAGCAAATCCTACTCTACTAAAACAAGCATAATTTTTTGCTCACAACTTCAAAACAAGTAAGTGAATAGGTTCTAAAATCCTCACAACTTGAAGAACACACACACCAATTTTCATTATAATTGCTTTTATCTCTTTGGAGCTATCTCTCTCCAAAGTTCACCATTCAAAATTGCCCCTAACCCTCGGGTTAGTGAGAGGAGTATATCTCCCTTTCTTTCCATATTAGACTATGAGATGCTCACATGGGCAGCCAAATCCTATTGGATGGGCCTTATTCACCCCATGCTCTTCTTTCTTATCCCTCACAAGGTCCATTCTACCTCAAAAGTCAACAAGAAAGATAAAACAACCTTTACTTTTCTTCTAATTACAAAAGAGTCTATTCTAGGATATAAATAAGGTAGGAACAAAACAAATAGCCATCTTAATTCACTAACTAAGTGGCTATAATAAATCCTCTCCTTAAAATATCTTCAAAAATAATCTCTAGCACTCACACATATATTAACAATAGATACAAGATATTTAATATTTTTATACACTACACATAAATGCAATATGACAACGGTTCTACAACTTGATACTTATCTGATAGAAGAATCATATATTGGATTAGTTGGCACCTTGCTTATAAAGAAATCATTATCGTAATTTTCTCCCTTGTTTGAAAAAAAATCACCAAATTTAAGTAATTTTAAAGTTTTTATAAAAGTATTTATAGAAGCATTTGGAAAATATGACAAGACTCATTGGACAATAGCTAAGATTTGAGCATTGCGTTGTCATATTGTTATTGCTTATAGTGTGTAAAATCCACTTAAAATGCATAATATGTTTATAGATTTAGATATATGTTAGAATGATTAATAAAATAAATTAAAGGGGGTTGGTGTAAGAAACTTTATTTTAGATTTTTACTTAGTTTGGTTATGGCTTTAAATTATATAGAACCTAAATATTTAGTATAAAGCCTTGAAAGGCAATTGGGATCCATAAAAGAAGAATTAAACTACTAAGAGGCCTATTTGGAAGGATGAAGACAAAGTGAGGATGAATGAAGACAAGGGGTGAAGTTCTTCATTCCTATTGGTCAATGGTCATACCCAATAGGCTTTGAGGAGGCTGCCCGCAACAAGAAAAAAGGTTTCGGCAACTTCAAGGAGGCCATTTGAAAAACAAAGACTAGGATTAGAAAGCTTGTTTTTTGGGCTACAATTTTGGTATAAAAATTGAGAGCTTTGGAGTATTTATGAAGGAGAAGTAGGCGCTTGAAGTTAAGGTGTGCAAATTGTATCTATTGTCACACTTTTAAGGATTGGAGGAATTATAAGGAGTTCTAAACAAAGAGATATTGGGAGTCAAAGACATCAGATTGAATTCCAAGGTAGTAAGTAGGCCATTTTGTTCATAGTGATGGATTTTGCCATATCTAGAGTTTCTGGATGAATTTTTATCTAAATATTTTTAAAAAGATAAATCTTTGTGTTAAAAAGCTATATATCAAAGTTTCATAGCATTTGCACATTTGGTTTGTGAGATATAAAGAATTTAGTACACAAGTATTTGTAAACAAGGATTTGAAGCTACTATTAGGATTTTTATGATATCTGACGATTTATAAAGAATCAATAGTTGAAATTTGTTGTGTTGATTGTTAAAAGCACATCAGTACTTCATGTAAAATTTTAGTGGATTTGAATGGTTAGATTAAGAGTTATAGGTTAATGAAGTTTGAGAAAAATTCCTCTCTTACAAATGAATCAGGATTTAGAGTATTTTGTTATAGTTTGAGAATTTTTGTGAAATAAGACTTATGTATTAGGTGTGATAGTCCTAAAAGAAAGATTTTTATAAAAATTTGCGGGTTTTATTATTTTGGATCTTGGTTGAGTATTTAGTTGCAGCCAAAAATCCAGCGCTTTCTTGGGATAGATTCTCTCTACCATGACAGCGTTAAGGGCCATGTTCTACATTAGTCTATACATCTTGTTTTAGATAATTAGTATGCAACATCAATTCAAATAAAGAAGCCTTAATGAATCAATTCTATTAAAAATTAAGAGACAATATGAAGGATTTGTTATTATTGCTTTCGGATCTATAATTGCTCAATGAAGCCATAAACAAGCTGTGAAATGTGATAATTAATTATTCCATTGTCATCAAGATCAATGTTCATGGACTTCAGCAAAACAATATGTAATCTGATACACTCTTGCTATACTAGTAAATATTCTAAATTTATATTCAAAAGTAAAAGATATGTAACTTGATGCAATACATTTTAAATTTCTTAGTCTATAAGAAAAGAAGTGTTGGATGGAAGAAGATCTACGCTTCTATTGTGGCAAAGAAGGCCACAAGGTGTCAAGGACATAAACCAAAATGGATACATAAGTTGATAAAAAACTATATCAAAGAAAAATAACAAGATAGAAAAGAAGTATGTATATTCAAGAAGAAATTAGAATGGTTTTTTGCCAAAAACTAGAAAGTACATGAGATTCTTAAACTAGACTAGAAGCAAGAAAGGAATTGATAAGAGTGAAGAAGGCTTTACTCTTGTCTCTATATATACCATCTATCTAAGAGCTACGTGGTGGTACTCTATAGGACTTCCTACACGTGTCTTATTTGCAAGACATATTGCCATGTTGTGGTTCGACTTCCATGTGAAAAAATTATATAAATATATTTAATGTATAATTTATTGCATAGCTAAATGAAAGCCATATCAATAGACTTTTATAGGTTACAAAATGTGATTAGGTTGTTAGTACAAAAAAAATCTATCTAAAAAGATTATTATTGAGGTTTATACAACCTTATTTTCTTTTTGGTAGTGATTTTTGAGATTGATTTTATATTGATAATAACTTTTGTATATATTAAGTCACCTTTGTTAGACTTTGGTGATCCTTAAGATCTTATTTATTTCTTTTATTTGGTGTTTAGAACACATATTATATAAATCTTGTAAAAAAAAGGATTAAAAAGGGATTTTTAGTGTGAAAAGGAGTAGTTAGTGAATGAATGGAGATGGATGATAGAAGTCTCTATTCCTATTGGCCAAAAATCATATCCAATGGACTTCAAGGAAGTTGCTCGAGGGTTTATTAGAAATTAGGATTTGGTTTTTGATAGGAGTCAAACATCAGAGGCTAAGATCAGTAAGTTCGGTTTTTTGGATATGGTTTTGGTACAAATCTTGCATGATTTGGACTTTTAATGAAGGAGATATAGGCGCTCAAAGTTAAGGTGTCAAAATTGTACCTATTGTCACTCTTTTGAGCACAACGCGCGCATACAAAAAGCAATAGAAGATCAACAATTGGAATTAGAAAAAACACTTTTTTGGCTAAACTTTTCAAGTATGGCTCAATAAAATCTAAATTGAAATAAAGGAAATATTTAGAGTTGAAGTCAGTGCTTGTAAGCTAAGGGCAATAAATAACCCCGCTTGACTAGTAGATATGTTTTGAGCTATATCTTAGGCAATTTGATATATTTTTAATTCAAATTTTTTAAGAATAAATATATTTATGTTATAAGACTATATATTAAAATTTTGTGATAGTAAGATTATGGATTTGTGAGATATGAGGAAAATAGTGCTCAAATGTCTTTGAGCTAGGGTTTTAAGTACTTGCTAAGGTTTTTAAGATATTAGACGATTGATAATAAATTTATGGCCAATTCTTTTTTGTGATAAAATTTAAGAGTATTATCTACACTCAAGAGGAAATTTCATAGAAATTGAATAACTGGATCAAGAGATATTGAATTCCAAAATTTGGAAAGAAATAAGTCCTTGTGGGTGAATAAGGTTTTCAAAGGTTTTGTGGCAATTTGAACCTTTTTGTATAAACCTACTTAAATATAAAATTTTTTACTAATAAAATTATCTTTTATAATATATTTGTATTATTTTTTCCTTTTAATATGAACAAATCACTTATTGGACTCTTGCAAATAAGCTTCGAGTAAATTCTACACAGCCAAGTATCCAGTATATTCTCAGATTGAAGATCATGCTGTCATATAATATGTTCTCCTATTAAGAAATGCACCGGGCACCTAGCTGTGGAAGGTGAAGTTACAGTTCACATATATCCAATGATTCTTAACAATTTTTATCCATATACAAAAAGTATGATTTGAATATCATATCAAGAGTATTTGAATCAATGTAAAGTGCTTAAAAACACTCTTCTTGATAACTTCTTCTACATATAAACTCCAATTGCTTATTACTTGTTACAATCAAGCAACTAAGAGTCTCTTTACAAGTCTTAACCTCAATCAGTGAATTTCAATAAGTTGTGATTTTTAATCTAACTATCAACTTAATATGAAACTTTGCACACAAATGCAAACACAAGCCTTCTATATGCTCAAAAAGTTTCAATGAAATCCAACTTACAAATTGTGGAAAATTGATGAAAACCCGCACTGATGTCACTTGGCCGCCGGCTTGAAAGTTAATGCAGAAGCCCAGCAGCAATTTTTTCTTTTGTAATTATTAATTTTAGCTAAAATTTGGTGTGTAGTTCCACCTTCAAGTCTTCCAACATTGTGCTAATTTTCTCCTTGATCCAATTGATAGATCTCAAGATATTGCATAAATCCCAACCAACCCTAAGTTGTCAATTTCCGGTACCTCTTTGTATTAAAGACTAAATAAATCCTGAAGATAGTTATAATTTTTTATTCAATCTTAGAACACTCAATCAATCACACACTATCAAATTTTCAACTATAGAAGTTGCACCAATTGCATGGAATATCCACAAGTGCTAGCTCTAATTTTATTACATAAAAAACATAATCTCCTATACAAATATTGACTTTGAACAGCAATTGCTAAGTCTTCCAAGATCCTATGGCCATAACCTTAACTTCTCAACAATGAGCTTCAAGCTAACTTTTAAACCTTAGTTGCCGATCTCCAAATGTCTTGACTCCCTATCCTTGGTGGCCGTTTTTGAGGCTAGAGGTCCAATTTCAATCCTGTCTCATACACGGTTGACCCCCGAGTATCAATCCAACTGATTCTAAGGATTTTTAAGCTTAATCCTATCCTCAACTTATTCTTAGTATCAACCATATTAACTATTTATCTTCTCTATCATATTTTTATTGACTTATGGTTTTTCAAAAGCAATAATAAAATTTGTACAACCTAGAAGAAAAATTTAATAACTAACTTTTATCTATTAGCTATTAAAACAAGAAAGTAATCTAAGAGGCTTTCATAAATCATTTTTTAAGTATCCTAAGTTCCTATTGAATCAAGATAATCAAGTATTAAGTATAAATTATTCTTATCCATATTTTTCACTATATCAATGTGTTACAACATGACAACACCATACAACAACATGTCAAACTTAGAAGATAAGTTTCCTACATGTGCACCACGTACTTGGCTTATTCTATAAGCTACCAACATGTGTGACACATGGCTAGCTTGTTCCACAAGCTACCAACATGTGCGGCACGTGGCTAGCTTGTTGGCCAAGTTTTTAACCTATCAATCACCTATAGACATGTATAAAGGTAATTCCGCATCTATGAAGCTTCTATGAAGCTTTTCTATAAGATATTATCAAATTAATTTATTTTACCTACTTCTTATTAATCTATATTAATTAGATAATTATTAGAGTAAATCTTATGTCCGTGACATTATCCCCCCTTCTAGAGACGAGTTCCACAAGGAATAGTGATTATATGTTGAGGAAGTCTAGGATACATCAAATTATATTTGCCACATACTATGATCTTTGTTCCCTTTGAAGGTAGTTGATAGGTCTTTTCAGCCATCAATAATATCCCATACCAAGACAAGAGGACCACCCTATTATTTGATCATTGTTGAGGCCTTCATAACTTCCTTCAAAGAAAATATTTGAAATACCATTAAGAGTAGTTTCTACCTCTAAAAGTATCATCAAACATCGAGAGTCTCTTCCAAGGTCGTGATACCAAACATGTTGTATTTCGCCATTAATTTGAGAAAGAGCATGTTGTTCTTGAGGGTCTTTATCTCTATTTCATCATCTTGAAGGTTGTGATAGTCGTAATGTCTCATCTAATAAGTTAACAAATAATGGTTCTTGAGTTGAATTCGTTGGTTTTAATCCTCCATCTTTTTAATACAAACAAATTCAAGGAAATAACAAAAAATAATAAAAGATAAAGTGAAACCTCTATAAAACTTGTTTTGCTTTATAGCAAAGATTTTTTTGATTCTTTATCTTGATTTTGATGGATGTCGTCGATGAAACGCATTGACTTTTGCTGATGCATTTGCTAGATTTTTGGATGGCTCCCATGTGCATTCACTAATATCATATCCGTGCCAATATATAAGATATTCTAGTCGATTTTGATATTGCCTTGAATCTAAAATCCCTTCTACCTTGAATTTTTCATTGTTGTTTACTTCTATAGGAGGCGGTAGTATTTATCTTCTTCCTTATATATCCACTATCTTATATGGCTCGAGTAGTGACACATGGAATAGAAGATGGATCTTCATAGATTTTGATAGGCATAATTGATAAGCAATTGGATTGATTTATCCACAAATCAAAAAAGGTCTAAGCCTACAATAATATAGCTTATCGTAAAGGCAAATAGTCTTAATATTACAACAAAGTAACCATACCGTATTGCCTATGTGGAATCAAGGTTGTTCCTTGTAATATACATTTGTATTGATTTTTTGTCATTCTTGAGCTTTCTTTAATTCTGCCTTCATTGTTGCATGTAGCTCTGACAACCAATTCGCCAAACCTTCTGCCATAGGATTATCAGTTTTTGAAAAGTCAAAAATATCAAGTTATAGATGATAATTATAATTTGTAAAGAATGGAGTTTGTTGAATAGACAAATGTATTGAATTATTATAAGCAAACTTTGCCAATAACAAAAGAGTTGTTTAGTTATCTTGATGATAATTGATAGTACATCTTAAATATTGCTCCAAAATTTGATTTACTTATTATATTTGTCCATCAATTTGAGGGTGGAAAGCTGAAGATAGTTTTATATCCACCTTCAATATTTTGAAAAGAGTCCTCCAAAATCTTGATACAAATTGTGTTCCTCTATTTGATATAATATCCCTTGGTAATCCATGATAGCGATAGATAATGTCAAAGAAGAATTTAATTATTTCTTCACTTGTAATAGATTTTGTACATAATACAAAATGTGCCATCTTGGTAAAACGATCTACAATCACAAATATAGAGTCATATGAACTTAACTTTGGAAGATCCATGATAAAATCCATAGAAACACAAGACCAAGGTTGTTCTAGTATAGGTAATGGTTAGAGAAGTCCGTAAGGTTGGTGACGAGGAATTTTTGATCATGAACAAATGTCACACGATTGTACAAACTCTTTAATAGCCTTCCATATTTGAGGCCACTAAAAATCTCTTGATATTAGCTCCAAAGTCTTATTATATCCAAAATGTCCTGTTATAGGGAGGTTGTCATAAGCTTCCAAAGCTCGTAGTTGTGTTGCACCTTCTAGAATATATAGACGTATTTCAAAATAGAGTAGATCGTTCTTGAACTCAAACTTGGAAATATCATGAGACTTAGATGAATTATTCTTAATTTCATGGATAAGAGGGTTTGAAGACATATTTGATTGGATTTGCTTGACAAAAGTTGAATCAACAATCAATGTTGATTTCATTGTTCAAAGATTTAATTACTTCAACTTCAAGAAGATTGTTCTTTGTTGATCAAAAGTCGAATCTCTTTCTTTTGGTATAAGATAAAAACGTCTAGAAAGAGCATTAGATAGACCTTGTTGTTTTTTTGGCTGATAGGTGATAATAAACTCGAATCTTGACAAAGACATGCTCCAACGAGCCTGATGACAATTCAACACACGTGTTGATATGAAATACTTGAGATTCTTGTGATTTGTATTCATAATGATTGGACTAGAAGCATCTTCAAGATAATGATGCCATTCTTGAAAAGAATCTACAATTGCAAAAAATTCTCTATCATGGATTTCATAGTTGATTTTTGTTGTTGAAAATTTTATAGAATAAAAAACTATTAGGTGGAGTTTGTCATCTGCTTTCATTTGTGACAATATTGCCTCCAAAGCAAAGTTTGATGCATCTGTTTCTATAAAAAATACCTTAGAAAAGTGGACACAATATAAGATTGGTGTAGAAGTAAAAGTTGTCTTCAAAGCCTCAAATGATGCTTTTTCTTCTTTGCTCCACTCGAGTTTGTCCTTACAAGTTAAGCATGTTAGTAGAATTACAACTTGAAAAAAGTTCTTGATGAAGATTCGATAGTAATTGGTAAATTCTAAAAAGCATTGCACATCTTATACTGTTTTTGGAATCTTCCAATCCATGATTGTCTAGACTTTCTTAGGATCTATTTTGAGACTATCATTTGAAATGATGTATTCTAAGAAGTCAACTTGAGTAGTGTGAAATACACATTTTTTCATCTTGGCATATAACCCTATATCTCTAAGTTTTTGTAATACATGACAAATATGAAGTTCATGTTCTTCTATATTCTTAGAATAGATCAAAATGTTGTCTAAATAATAGATAATAAAATCATTAAGAAACTCACAAAATACGTCATTTATAAGATGTTGAAAAGCAGTTGGTGCATTTGTAAGTCTAAAAGGTATGACATTATATTCAAAATGTCCATACCTTGTTCAAAATACAATCTTCCATTCATCACCTTCTTTGATGCACACTAAGTTGCATGTTCTTCTTAGATCTATTTTTGTATAGATCTTAGCTTGATTCAGTTGATCAAAAAGTCTAGATATCAAAGGTAGAAGATATCTATTCTTGATGGTAATCTTGTTGAGCCCTTGATAATCTACACATATTGATAGTGATCCATCATTCTTCTTTACAAACAAAATAGGATCTCCTATTGGAGATTTTGAATGGCATATAAAATTCTTGGCCAAATTTTTATCAATGTATTTTTTGAATTCAACCAATTCATTTTGGGATAGACTATAGATCGGTCCAAATAGAGGTTGAGTTTCCTCTTTGAGATCAATTGAACAATCATATGGACAATGCTCTGAAAGAATATCTGCATTCTTTTTTTCAAAAACGTCTTGATAATCTTGATATTGGCTTGGAATGCCACTTGAAGTCCTTCCACCATCAGAAATGGATGTAGCATAAATAGCAAAAGATGATCTTTCTTTTGTTTCATTCATAAAAGCTTTTGCACCTATAAATACGGATTTTACTATACTAGACTTATGGCTTGTTGCTTGATTTATGGGACTCTTATTAATGCTTTGAGAAAAATCAAGTCTACAAGAAATCCAATCTATTTAAGAATTATATTTTTTAATCATGATAAATCTAAAATAATTGGATTAGAGAGAGATTTAATTATATTAAAGATTACACAACTATTATGACCATCTATTGTTATATTTATATGAAGGATTTTATGAATAATATCTCCAAAAGATAACAAGCGACCATCTATGACTTTTATATGTACAGGTTTAGTTTTTTGTATTGAAGATATTCTATGACTTTTAACAAATTCTTTATCTAAAAAACATGTTGAAGCTCCTGAATCTAGTAAGGCAGAGGCTTTATGATTTTTAGATCTCAAACAGACATCTATTACAAAACAAGGAGAGGTTAGAACCTTTATTAGAAGTTATACAAGATTCTAGCTACACGATGCCTGTTGTAGCTGGACAAATTCATTTTCTGACATATTATCTTTTTTGATAGCCATACTTCTCATTTTGTGATTTTGTCGTTTCTTTGGACAATGCTGGATAATATGCATAAATTCTCCACAATATAAATATAATCCTCCTTGATGACAACAAGTCTTTTCTTATTTAATAAGAGGTTTAAAAAATATTGCATCAATTTGCATGTCTTTTACTTCTCAATGTATATATTAAGAAGACATTAATGTTGCAATTGTATTATAGTGACGTTGGAGCTTCTTTGTGCGACTCTTAGATTAAAATTTAAAAAGCTGATTGTCATACTTCACAACAAAATCAATTGCTTGACTCAATATCAAAGGATCGGATAAGTTAAGTATCAATTTTTTTATCTCATGTTGTAATCCATAGAAAAATTAGCTAATAAGTGTAGCATTATTCCACTTGATGTTAATTGCTAGTTGTTAGAATTGTGAAGCATATGATGTCATTGATTAATTATCTTGTTGGTTGCGACACAAATTGCATCATGTTCTCTATACATAGATTGAAATTCCGCTAAAAATGCCTCCAAATTTCCAATATTGGATCACGTCGTTCAAGAAAGGATGAAAATCATGATAAAACAGAGCATGAAAGTAATGTTCTAATAAACTTGACTTATGATCCTTGGATTGGATAACTTTGGGATTGAAGTTCAATCACCAGTTGTACTTAATTGATGAATCCTCGTAACTTAAATGTGGTACCATCAAACTTCTCCAGTAAATTAATTTTTAATTCTTTGATGTTTGAATGGTGTTCAATTGTAGGTGAAGTGGTATGGCTTGAAGCAACTCAAATCATCTCTATATCTTCACTTCCTGCTAATCTTATTTCTCCTTGTGGTGGTGCATTGAGTTGATGCATTGCAAGCATTAATTCTCTCATTTGCTCTTGCATTTGTGTCATTGCATTCTTCATTTTAGCAAGCTCTGCCATGATAGAAAAAGAAGAAAGTATCTACTTTTATTACAAAATAAAATAATCAAGAACAAAGAAAAAATTCTAAGAATAATATCAATTTAGAAGTGGATAATCCACAATTTCTAATATGCTTATATCTTATTAAGAAAAAGAGGTAATCCACTATTAATTAAGAAAAGACAAAGCTCTGATATTGTAACTTCACTCTTGTCAGTTTGTCAAGGACACAAATTAAAATGGATGCGTAAGTTAGTAAAAAACTATATCAAAGGAAAATAACAAGATAGAAAAAAAATATGTATATTCAAGAAGAAATTGGAATGGTTTTTTGTTAAAGACTAGAAAATACATGAGACTCTTAAATTAGAATAGAAGCAAGAAAGGAACTGACAAGAATGAAGAAGACTTCACTCTTGTTTCTATATATACTATCTATCTAAGAGCTACATGGCGGTATTCTATAGGATCTCTCACATGTATCTAATTTGCAAGACACGTATCAAACTTGCAAGACAAGTTTGCTACATGTGCGCCACATACTTGGCTTGTTCTATAAGCTATCAACATGTGCAGCACATAGCTAGCTTGTTCCACAAGCTACCAATATGTGCAACATGTGGCTAGCTTGTTGGCCAAATTTCTAACCTACCAATCACCTATAGACATGTATAAAGGTGATTCCACATCTATGAAGCTTTTTGGAAGCTTATCTATAAGATATTATAAAATTAATTTATTTTATCCACTTATATCAATCTATATTAACTAGATAATTATTGGAATAAATCTTATATCCATGACACAAGGTTGAAAATTATTCAAAGAAACAAAATTGACACATCATTAAAACTAGAAATATAATTGTTTAAAAAAACAAAGATATTGAGCTATAGTAGGAACTATGCAACTGGACAATTCAACATTGCAAAACTATTTAGATTCCTCTCTTTCTACTCAGCCTACTTGTTGCTTTATAATTTCTTTGTGTTTTAGTCTTCAGAAGCTTCAAACAATCACCTTGTGGGATTTGAGGGCGTTTGCTTATTTCTTAGATGAGACATTTGCTAAGCTTCATAAAATTCTTCTAGTATAAAAATACAAACATGTTTATGTAGAGATAATAGATAAACTATCCTTATCCTCTAGTAGTGTCATCCATAAAACAATGCCTATAGAAGTGTTGTTTAAAGACCATAGCAGTCAAATTATATTTAATGTTATTAGAACTCTTTCAAATCTTGTTATTTTCAGACTTTCTTAGTTGAAAAAGCATAATCTATCTATAGATTGGAGGTTGCAAAGAATGACATTTCTAATAGAAATTTTTGCAAGAAAACTTAAGGGACATGTAAAATTGATATTACAAAAGCTATAAGATGCAAGTTTGTATGCCAAGCTAAAAAAATATGTATTTTATCAACCAAAGATGGAATTATTGGAATACATTATATTTACTAAGGATTTAATGATGGATCCCAAGAAAATAGAGGCGGTTATATAATAGGCCATCCCAAAGATTGTGAGAGACTTATAATGTTTTCTTTGATTTGCTAACTTCTATTAGATCTTCATCAAAAATTATTCTCAAGTTACCACCTTTCTTACTTGATTGACATGCAAAGACAAGTTGGAATGGAGGCCTCAAGTGGAAAAGGCATTCCAAGACCTCAAGATAGTGTTTGCTACAGCGTCAATCTTGGTGCATCTAGACTTTATAAAAGCATTTTGTATAGAAACCAATGCTTTGGATTTTGTATTAAGCGTCGTACTTTTACAAATGGATATAGATAATAAATTCTATCTTATTGTATTTTATTCTCAAAAATTTTCTATTATCAAAATTAATTATAAAATCCACAATAATGAGGTTCTTGCTATTGTGGATTTTTTTTAAGAATGGTGTCATTTTTTTGAAGGAGCAATGCATCTCGTGACTGTATATACAGATCACAAGAACTTGAAATATTTTATATCAAGTCTGATTTTTAATTGTAGCTAAGCTTGATAGAATATGTCATTAATTTTTATTTAATTCTATAATCACTTATCAATCAAAGAAGCAACAAGGATTGTAGATGCTTTATTAAAAAAATCATATCTCATACCAAAGATAGGAGAAGTAGCATTTAATCACTAATATGCAACTTTGTTGAAATTGGAGCAATTTCAATTTTGTACTACTATTAAATTGATACTTATTGATTTTAATTTCCTTGATGAAGTACATACTACAATCACTAATGATGCTTTGGTCCTTAATATCAAACGTTGCTTTAATAAAAATATTGACAAGTTTAAACTTAGAGAAGACCTTTTATATTTTGAAGAATATTTGTATATTCCAAAAGAACCAATACAATTGCACATTCTTTAATCTTGCTATGACTTTATAACTATGAATCACTTTGAATTTAATAAGACCTTAGAATTAATTTTTAAGATTGTTAATGGCTTCAAATGTGAAAAGCTGTGAAGGACTTTATGCTCTCTTGTGACATCTGTTCAAGGTCCAAGAATCCTTGATATTGCCCTTATAGATTCTTACAACCCTTGCTTGTTGCACCATGGTTATGGTCTTCTATTTCAATGGATTTCATTATAGATCTACCTCCATCCAATTCATTAGATAGCATCCTTGTAGTGGTTGATCGACTCACAAAGATTGTTCATTTTATTCCTTATAAGAAGATTGCTTCTAATAAAGAAATGGCAAGGCTTTTTTTTTAACAATATATATTGATATTATAGCCTACCTATAGAATGGGTAGGAATTTTAGGATTTACAATACATAGTTTGTAGGGTTAAAAGTAGGCAGAAAGCCGATGAATGGCCTGTTTAGAAGGCAGCATGGATGAGGAAGTTAGAAAAAGTGGTCATCGTCGGTTGTGTAGCGGTTAATACTGATTGGGGTAAGTATAAATTGATTCAGACAGTAGGAATAGGGGCCAGACTATGATAGTGCTAAGCCGGGATAAGCTTGGTGCTATCTCTTGTTAATTTTTTAAGAGAAGGATATTAGATAAGTGCTGAATATTTTAAAGTACAGTTCTGTAATGAAGTAATGAAGGAAAGAATTGATTTATAATGAAAGATTGAGGATGTATTGATATGCTAGAATATCAGTGGAGAAATATAAGTGGAAAATTAGAAGTGGAGAAGTGGAGAGGTTTTGTGAAGAATAAGTATGAATGTGAAAAAACTATAATACATTGAGTATTGAATCAAGGGTGATCCATGAGAGGAAGTCCGTGGAGTTTGAATTATTTGAAGTGAATTATTAGGAATGATAGCCAATTTTGGAGTATTCCTGTATTTGGAGTATAGGATAATTATGTTGTGTTTTGAGATATCGTAGTATTACATATTAGAGAAGAGGTAGTGAATACTTGAGTTGGATTATTGCTTATGATATTTTTTTGTTAATAGAGTTATCGGTAGTATGAAGGAGATATTGTAATAAGTTTGGAATGTTTTAGTATAATCAGAAGGCAGTTAATTGCGTGACTCTAATGATTTAACTCAATGCAAATAGTCTTTCCCTATGTTCAAATCCTCCTTTATAGATTTATTCTGGGCAATATTGGTAGATTAAGTGAGACAAACGAGAACAACATTTTGGTGCCGCTCCCAGGGATTGATAATAGTATTGAGTGTTAGGAATTAACTGCTGAATAAGTAGTTACAATAGTGATAGAAATCAATGTCAATAATAGATGATGAAAGATTATGGTTAATAAGAATGAGAACATTGCTCAGAGAAAAATACGTTAGTCAAAAGGAAGACAAGAGAGAGCACAAGTAAGAAATTTGTTGCGGGACGAGCAAGAACAGAAGCTAAAAAAGAAGCATCGACAGAGTTGGATTAAACCGTGGTGCATGCCTATTGGCATATCCAAGCATATCAAGAATACAAAAGATCTTTAATATTTCAGACATATATACCATTAAAGAAGTTGCCAAAAACACTCGTGGATAACTGCGCGAATAGCCCACTACATCTCTTGAGCCTATTAGCGGATAGAGAACAGAGCACAGAGAAATTGAGTACTCCATTGGGTACTTTTTCAATAGCGGATATAGCCGATTCTAGCAAGGCTAGTTCTTCAGTAGGGAATGTATTGCTTGCCAATAAGGGCCAATTCAGCATATTCTAAAATTCATCGTTTTCACCTCAACTTCAATTAATAAAATTATTCGCAGATAATAACATTAAAGGGCGGAGGCCTAGAACTCCGAAAAAGACAATTGAGGGAGGCAGCATTTATTTTAACTAGGAAGCAAGTAGAATATTGTCACCTTCAATGGCGGGGGGAGATCCAGCAGTACCAATTGCGGTACAAATGGATGCAGTGGGTGATTGCACAACTAGCGTAGCCCCATTACCTACCTTTAGGGATCTGCCAGGAGCCAATCCAAAACAACACTTGTCTCAATTCTTGACCGCATCAGTAGCCAATAATAGTAGAATTGAAGATATTTGGTTAAGATGGCTGCTAGCAACCTTGAAAGATACGGCGTTTGAATGGTATAATTGCCAACCCGTGGGACAATTTCCTAATTGGGAGGCATTGAAAAATATATTTTTGACTCATTTTTGACCAATAAGATTTGAAGAATATTTTTGAGAAAGATTAATGAATAACAAAATGGTATCGGGAGAAGCGGTGCAATCATATTATGGCCGAGTAGCAGATATCCTTCAAAAATGGCCAAATAACCAAATGCCAGACTCATTTGTTATGTCCATATTGATTAACGGACTATACCCATCAGAATTGAAGTTGTTTGTAAAAGAGGCCCAATCTGCAACTATGGCTGCCTCATTTGACCGAGCTAAGGTATGGGAAGAATGTCATTATGACCAATTCTTAACCACAAGAGCGACACTGATTCCATCTCAAGGAGGGTATCAAATACCAACCTGGAATGAAACAGTGAACAGTTACCCAAAGACAATTGACTACGGTACAAATCTTAGTGTTAATTCGCAAGGGATAGTGAATGCTGTTCCATTGCAGGCTGTACCACCAACAACTGCAGTTCCATACTCCCCATATCAAAAACCAATATCTATAAAAGAGTTCTCTAAAAAATTAGTATCAAAGGATCCAAATGAGACTTTGTTGTTAACTTTGACAAAGAAGATGGACGAGTTGGCTGTTAATTTGGCAAAGGATAAAAAAAAGAGGCATAAACCGACTAATATTCGCCCCAATATTTGGTGCAATAATTGTAAAGGGCAAGGCCATTTAGTAACAGAGTGTCCTTCGCTACCTCAAATAATGGTGCATTGTACCTTTTGTGGAGGTAAGCATGTAACCACAAATTACTGGAATTTAAGAAGGCAACATCAGTTAGAAAATCAGACCATAATTCAACCAACTTCGTGGGATGTTAATCAAGTTCACATTGGAAATAGGTTTGGTTGGAACGGAAATTGTCCTATTAAACAAAATAGAAATTTCTATAATTTTCAAAATTTTGAGTATAACCAAGAAGGTGATCTCAATTTCCAAGGTTTTGTGTAAAATCAGCAAGGACAATCCCAATATCCACCTATTCAGAATCTAATTTCAAATCCTACAATACCAATTGGTCGGCCGAGATCCTTTATCCATCAAACTTGGAAGAAGCTTAGCCGGTATATACCAGTCGAGACGCCCTATATACCAGATGGAGGAGGAAGAAGATTGCTTTGATACTATCAATACAGGCAGCTAGGACATTATACTAGTGAATGTCCCAATCCTAGAGCCAGTGATGCTTATGCTCCAGTATGTGGAAATTGTAAGCAATCTGGACATACTTACAAGCAGTGCAACGCTCCGTTTAATGTTAATAATCGAGATCAGCATATTCAGCTGCAAAGTAAGATGGACGATAATATTCAAGTATCACAAGATTCTCCGATAAATCAAGTGGAATGCATCCGTGCAGTACTTACTTAGGCCTAGCAAAAGAGGAAAGATCCAATTCAACAATTGGAAGTACCAGTTGCAGCGGACCAATGTCAATCATTGAATGATGCTTCAAATCTAACACCAGTATTGAAGGAATTACCAACGCGGGAATCCAATTCATCTGTGCAACTTGAGAATAATCTTAGCCCCGAGGTAATGGTTCAACCGAAACCAGTATCAATATCTGCAAAGATCCGGAAGCCACCTTATCGATTAAAAGATCCTCTTATGGACAAGAATTACGACAAAGTCCATATAACAGTTCTAGTTCCAAACTCCATAAGAAAATTATCTCAAGGGGTCAAATTAAAACCCATAAAAAAGAAGAGGCCCTTGAGAATCATTGCCAATATGAAACCATATGATATTATGAAAGATTTGGATGAAATTAAACCTTCTATTACAATGAAGCAATTGTTAGCAGTTGCATCAGAATGTCGTTCTACATTGAATTCCTCGTTAATATGACATAGAGTTTGTAATAAAAAAATTCATGAGGTTAGTTTGAATCCCAATTTGGGAGCACCAACTATCAATGTATCAATTGATGGTGTTCTCATTCCTAAAGTTCAAGTAGATGGTGGCTCTAGTGTGAACTTAATGAACGCCGATACAATAGAGGAGTTGGATTTAAAACAATTAGTATTTACGACATTGGTATTGAGAATGGCAGATCATAGTAGGGTGAAATCAATGGGTATCTTACGCAGTATTAATATTATAATCGCGAGAATTACATATAAAATTGATTATATTGTTTTCCAATCACAGAGTTTCACTTTATCATATCCAATATTATTGGATTGGCCGTGATTATATTTAGCCAAAGCTAGGAACGATTAAGGTCGTGGAATGTTAACTATTGGGGAAGGTAATGACAAGATTGTTTTACAGATGTATCCAATTCAATATCATGGGGAGTCACAAATTAGGAGCACAGAAGCAACATCTGAAGATGAAGGCCAATTTGAAGCAGAGTATGACGAAGTTAATAATGCGATGCAAGTTGATAAGGACCCAACTCACATGCGGAAGCCAGGTGTGTTACACCAGTATGGAGGTCTAAAGGAATATTTTTTAGATCAGGAGGATGCAGTGAATTCCGAAGATGTCATCGCGGACTCGATGAATAATTCTGCGGTAAATGAAGTTGGTACATTGGAACCAGAATAGGGTAAGTCCAATTTGCCAGCCTATATGAAGGGATCAAAGCAGGAGGGACAAATCAATCCGGGGGTTAATAAGGAACCTATGTGCCAATCCATTAATTTAGGTTCCAATGAAATATCCTAGATTATCAAAATATACATTGGTATTACAGGTACAATGCTGAGAAATTGGAAAGAATTCTTTCTAAGTCATAAATCTGCTTTTGCTTTGTCATATGCGGATTTAAAAGGTATTCCTGCCAAAATTTGTGAGTATCAAATTACCTTAGAGGAAGATGCTACACCAGTTTGTTAAGGACAATACCGTCTTAATCCAAAATATTCTCTCATGGTCAAGGAGGAAATAGATAAACTATTAGACGTGGGCTTCATATATTGAGTCCCGTATAGTGAATGGGTTTCACCAATTGTAATAATACTGAAGAATAATGGGAAAATCCGTATCTGTCAAGACTTCTGTAAATTAAATGCAGCAACCAAGAAAGATTATTTTCCTTTACCTTTTATGGATAGTATATTCGACGCAATACCTGGGTAGGAATGTTATTCCTTTTTGGACGGATTTTTGGATTATAATCAATAAAAAATTACAGAAGAGCACCTGTTGAAGACTACTTTTACTACAGATTGGAGCACATTTGCTTATAAAGTAATGCCATTTGGATTATATAATGCCTCGGCCATATTTCAAAGAGTAATGATACAAGCATTTCAGGATTATTTACAATTGTTGATGGAGATATTTTTAGATGATTTTTGCACATTCAGTACAACAACAAATCATTTGGAACGTCTTGATAATTGTTTGGACCAATGTGATAAATATGGGATATCTTTGAATTTTGAGAAGTGTCAATTTGGCGTACCATCGGGAAAGCTTTTGGGACATATCATTTTTGTGGCCGGTATCGCTACTGACCCAGATAAAGTTACTTGTATATTGGCTTTACCAAAGCCAGAAACAATGTCTGGTATTCGAGGTTTCGTAGGCCATGTCAGCTATTATAGGTGATTCATTCATTTATTAGCAAAAATATGTCAACCGTTAATAAATCTCTTAAAGAAACCGCCACTGGATGGATCTAGTCCAATTTGGATTGAAGAATGTATAGTTGCGTTTGAAGAATTAAAATGAAAATTGGTGTCAGCACCAGTACTTGTTGCACTTTGTTGGACAAAACCCTTTCATATTTATGTTGATGCCTCGAATGTTGCTATTGGATCCATGTTAAGCCAAAAAAATGAAAAGGCTTTGGATCATCCCATCTATTATGCTAGTCGATAATTTGTTGCTGTGGAACAAAATTATACTACGACTGAACAGGAAGCCTTGAGCATGATCTATTCTGTCTAGAAATTTTGGCATTATTTGCTTGGTTATTCATTTATATTTCATGTGGATCATGATGCTCTTAAAAATATGATTAATAAATCTCAATTGAATGGACGCATTGCTCGATGGGTGTTACTCCTTCAAGAATTTAATTTTACTATTAATGTTCGACCTAGAAAGAAACATGCCAATGCAAATCATTTATCTTGATTGTCCAATATGTTTGGTAACAAACCTATCAATGATGCAATTCCTGATGCGAAATTATTTGCCGTCGACGTGATCACCCCAGAATATAGTGAATTGATCCAGTATCTAACATTTCAGACATTTCCACCTACATATAGTGAGAAACTTAAGAAACGCTTGATTTTGAAAAGTGTTCCATATATGATGATTGGAGATGCCTTGTATAAGCAAGGGAGAGATGGAATTCTACGCCGCTGTATTTTTCAAAGTGAAATACGTACTATATTGGAAGGATGTCATTTGGATAGTTGTGGAGGGCATTTTGCTAGTGACAACATTGCCCGCAAAGCTTTAATGGCTGGATATTGGTGGCCAACAATGTTCATAGATGCACACCAATACATCCGACGTTGTAATCCTTATCAGCGTATTGGTAGACCTACAAGAATTTTTGCCATGCTATTGGTACCAATTTTAGTACAAGCACTGTTTGAGAAATGGGGTATTGATTTTGTAGGACCAATCGCACCAACATCGCATAATAGACAAAAAAGAATTGAATTAATGAGTAGACTTAAGAAGGTGTGTTTGAATAATGATTTTAAGTGATTTGGATAGAAATCGGCTTTGTAAGAGCTTTTGTAGTTTAGAATCAAGATTAGAGAAGGAGTGCAACCTTTACTTGAGTAGAAATTGAAGTTTAACTTTTGTTTGGTAAGTTGGATCTCCTATATTTTTTTTGTATATGTTGTCAATTTAATTATTAAAAAGTATAAAAAAATTTGGACTAAGATCAATGGTTAGATCATCAATTGTTATAGTTTCAATTTGTTATAAGATTTGATTAGGATGAACATAAAAATGTATAAGGATGATATAAAGATTAAAGAAATATTTATTATTGCTACAAGCATAAGCTATTTAAGATGGATAAGAATAATATGTATACTTGTTAACGACAGCATAAAGCTATTCTTTATAAGAATTGAAATAATTTGATAAGATCAAAGGAACTTACTTGAAACTTAACTTCTTATGGGCACTTCTTATATTGTATCTTTTATTCTTCAATCCACAACTTGTATTAGTTTAATGAAATAAAAACTCAACCAAATTGCTTAATTGAAGGCTTACCTTAAAAGTATAGTATCTTGAGTAATTCCTCTTCTCTTCTTCTTCTTCTTCTTCTTCTTCTTATATTGTGAGTAGAATAACTTGTCTATTTTACTATTAGAGAACCTTTTCTATCCTACACTTGTGAAGAGATGGGGTATGGCAGGTGGAGAGGGTGATTAAATCCCTCTACCACTAAAGAAAGGCCGCCCACAAGAAGATTTACAAGAATAAAGTAAGAGATTGCTTATTTGAATAACCAATTCTTTGTCTCTATCAAAAGATGGGATATAAGGGGTGGAGAGGGTGATTAAATCCCTCAACCACTAGAGATAGACCTTCAATAAGAAATTTATAAGGAGGGAAGTGATGAAACCTTTAAAAATGAGCTCTACCTCTCAATTGTATTTTATCTAAGATAGCAAACTTACTTCACTCCAAAAATTGCCACAAATTGAGTGTTATTGAAAATTCAATGAAAATTATATCACTATAAGCTCATCCTTTAATTATTTCTATTCCAAAAAAATTCAATTGAAAATAGTCAATAGGCACTAAGAAATGCCTTTATTAAACAAAGAATACACAAAATTGCCAAGGTAGTGAATCCCCTTCTATTCAAAAACTTACTAAAGATTCAATTTTGGTCCAAATCAAACATGTGATATCTTCTTAAGAAGCTAATATCAAGATGCACAACCTCATATAATTTCAAAGTTAAATAACAAACACATAAAAACTGATTGATGAAAATCCGAGAGCAAATCACTCTCGGGAGCAAAATTCCAAAGCAATAAATCCTCTTCTAATAAAAAATTCACCAAAAATCTAATTTTAATCCAAATTAAATGTATAATAGCTTTTTAAAAAGCTAACAACAAAATACACAATTTCACTAAATTTCAAAGTTAAATATCAAACATATAAAAATTTATTGATGAAAATCCGAGAGCAAATTATTCTCCATTTAATTTAATTTAATTTTTTTTTTTTTTGACTATCAATGATAAAAGTTATGTTTATTGGAAACAATGAAGAGAGGTAGAAGACTTACTAATGATGGAGAATAGAGTTGAAATGCTCACTCAAAAAGTCCACAAAAAAGATCGACTACCATTAACTAACTCCACATTCATCCATACAATTAGAAGCACCACCTCCCAACAAATGCACCAAAATGTGAGGGTAGAATTCACCCCTCAATCCAAGTTACAAGATGGCTTCACTTAAGTAATTGGTGGTGTGAAGTAAAAGAAGCAAATAGCAAGAACAACAAGAATAACAACTACAAAACAAGGGAGGTAAATAATATCAAGCAAGTATACAATTCAAAACTATATCATAGTTTGTTCATTATATTTTTATCTAATAAAAACTAAAATTAAATAATAAAAGTTATATTTTTGAATAGATAATTTTTTTATCTTTCTAATGATATAAAAAATATATAAATCCGAATTATTGTGAATAAGTTATGATAGTACAAAGATAGAAGATAAATAATAAAAAAATTAAGTAAAAAATTTTAATCTCAAGGATAATTTATTTAAGAGATCATGGATTTGAACCTCACCATGGCTCACAAGTAGTGTATGAGGATATCTTAGAGAGGCCACAAGGCCATAGTCTTAACCTCCTACCTACATCTAAAGTACTACAATCCATATGAGACTTGTGCACCTCCCTTCCTATAAGGACTATTCTAGCTGCTGGTCTTCCTATTTTCTACTAGTAAAATTTATTTTTTTATAATTTTGACATCACTATGGTATTTAAAAACACCCAAATAGTCTAGACAAGAATACTCCGAAATTGACTATCATTCCTAATAATTCACTTCACAAAATTCAAACTCCACGGACTTCCTCTCATGGGTCACCCTTGATTCAATACTCAATGTATTATAGTTTTTTCACATTCATACTTATTCTTCACAAAACCTCTCCACTTCTCCACTTCCAATTTTCCACTTATATTTCTCCACTGATATTCTAGCATATCAATACATCCTCAATCTTTCATTATAAATCAATTCTTTCCTTCATTACTTCATTACAGAACTGCACTTTAAAATATTCAGCACTTATCTAATATCCTTCTCTTAAAAAATTAACAAGAGATAGCACCAAGCTTATCCCGGCTTAGCACTATCATAGTCTGGCCCCTATTCCTACTGTCTGAATCAATTTATACTTACCCCAATCAGTATTAACCGCTACACAACCGACGATGACCACTTTTTCTAACTTCCTCATCCATGCTGCCTTCTAAACAGGCCATTCATCGGCTTTCTGCCTACTTTTAACCCTACAAACTATGTATTGTAAATCCTAAAATTCCTACCCATTCTATAGGTAGGCTATAATATCAATATATATTGTTAAAAAAAAAGCCTTGCCATTTCTTTATTAGAAGCAATCTTCTTATAAGGAATAAAATGAACAATCTTTGTGAGTCGATCAACCACTACAAGGATGCTATCTAATGAATTGGATGGAGGTAGATCTATAATGAAATCCATTGAAATAGAAGACCATAACCATGGTGCAACAAGCAAGGGTTGTAAGAATCTATAAGGGCAATATCAAGGATTCTTGGACCTTGAACAGATGTCACAAGAGAGCATAAAGTCCTTCACAGCTTTTCACATTTGAAGCCATTAACAATCTTAAAAATTAATTCTAAGGTCTTATTAAATTCAAAGTGATTCATAGTTATAAAGTCATAGCAAGATTAAAGAATGTGCAATTGTATTGGTTCTTTTGGAATATACAAATATTCTTCAAAATATAAAAGGTCTTCTCTAAGTTTAAACTTGTCAATATTTTTATTAAAGCAACGTTTGATATTAAGGACCAAAGCATCATTAGTGATTGTAGTATGTACTTCATCAAGGAAATTAAAATCAATAAGTATCAATTTAATAGTAGTACAAAATTGAAATTGCTCCAATTTCAACAAAGTTGCATATTATTGATTAAATGCTACTTCTCCTATCTTCGGTATGAGATATGATTTTTTTAATAAAGCATCTACAATCCTTGTTGCTTCTTTGATTGATAAGTGATTATAGAATTAAATAAAAATTAATGACATATTCTATCAAGCTTAGCTACAATTAAAAATCAGACTTGATATAAAATATTTCAAGTTCTTGTGATCTGTATATACAATCACGAGATGCATTGCTCCTTCAAAAAAATGACACCATTCTTAAAAAAAATCCACAATAGCAAGAATCTCATTATTGTGGATTTTATAATTAATTTTGATAATAGAAAATTTTTGAGAATAAAATACAATAAGATAGAATTTATTATCTATATCCATTTGTAAAAGTACGACGCTTAATACAAAATCCAAAGCATTGGTTTCTATACAAAATGCTTTTATAAAGTCTAGATGCACCAAGATTGACGCTGTAGCAAACACTATCTTGAGGTCTTGGAATGCCTTTTCCACTTGAGGCCTCCATTCCAACTTGTCTTTGCATGTCAATCAAGTAAGAAAGGTGGTAACTTGAGAATAATTTTTGATGAAGATCTAATAGAAGTTAGCAAATCAAAGAAAACATTATAAGTCTCTCACAATCTTTGAGATGGCCTATTGTATAACCGCCTCTATTTTCTTGGGATCCATCATTAAATCCTTAGTAAATATAATGTATTCCAATAATTCCATCTTTGGTTGATAAAATACATATTTTTTTAGCTTGGCATACAAACTTGCATCTTATAGCTTTTGTAATATCAATTTTACATGTCCCTTAAGTTTTCTTGCAAAAATTTCTATTAGAAATGTCATTCTTTGCAACCTCCAATCTATAGATAGATTATGCTTTTTCAACTAAGAAAGTCTGAAAATAACAAGATTTGAAAGAGTTCTAATAACATTAAATATAATTTGACTGCTATGGTCTTTAAACAACACTTCTATAGGCATTGTTTTATGGATGACACTACTAGAGGATAAGGATAGTTTATCTATTATCTCTACATAAACATGTTTGTATTTTTATACTAGAAGAATTTTATGAAGCTTAGCAAATGCCT
This sequence comes from Physcomitrellopsis africana, assembly GCA_036785485.1. Lineage (NCBI taxonomy): Eukaryota > Viridiplantae > Streptophyta > Bryopsida > Funariales > Funariaceae > Physcomitrellopsis > Physcomitrellopsis africana. Next base: position 16,209 of record JAWRVF010000707.1, on the reverse strand, counting down.
CATCTAAGAAATAAGCAAACGCCCTCAAATCCCACAAGGTGATTGTTTGAAGCTTCTGAAGACTAAAACACAAAGAAATTATAAAGCAACAAGTAGGCTGAGTAGAAAGAGAGGAATCTAAATAGTTTTGCAATGTTGAATTGTCCAGTTGCATAGTTCCTACTATAGCTCAATATCTTTGTTTTTTTAAACAATTATATTTCTAGTTTTAATGATGTGTCAATTTTGTTTCTTTGAATAATTTTCAACCTTGTGTCATGGATATAAGATTTATTCCAATAATTATCTAGTTAATATAGATTGATATAAGTGGATAAAATAAATTAATTTTATAATATCTTATAGATAAGCTTCCAAAAAGCTTCATAGATGTGGAATCACCTTTATACATGTCTATAGGTGATTGGTAGGTTAGAAATTTGGCCAACAAGCTAGCCACATGTTGCACATATTGGTAGCTTGTGGAACAAGCTAGCTATGTGCTGCACATGTTGGTAGCTTATAGAACAAGCCAAGTATGTGGCGCACATGTAGCAAACTTGTCTTGCAAGTTTGATACGTGTCTTGCAAATTAGATACATGTGAGAGGTCCTATAGAATACCACCATGTAGCTCTTAGATAGATAGTATATATAGAAACAAGAGTGAAGTCTTCTTCATTCTTGTCAGTTCCTTTCTTGCTTCTATTCTAATTTAAGAGTCTCATGTATTTTCTAGTCTTTAACAAAAAACCATTCCAATTTCTTCTTGAATATACATATTTTTTTTCTATCTTGTTATTTTCCTTTGATATAGTTTTTTACTAACTTACGCATCCATTTTAATTTGTGTCCTTGACAAACTGACAAGAGTGAAGTTACAATATCAGAGCTTTGTCTTTTCTTAATTAATAGTGGATTACCTCTTTTTCTTAATAAGATATAAGCATATTAGAAATTGTGGATTATCCACTTCTAAATTGATATTATTCTTAGAATTTTTTCTTTGTTCTTGATTATTTTATTTTGTAATAAAAGTAGATACTTTCTTCTTTTTCTATCATGGCAGAGCTTGCTAAAATGAAGAATGCAATGACACAAATGCAAGAGCAAATGAGAGAATTAATGCTTGCAATGCATCAACTCAATGCACCACCACAAGGAGAAATAAGATTAGCAGGAAGTGAAGATATAGAGATGATTTGAGTTGCTTCAAGCCATACCACTTCACCTACAATTGAACACCATTCAAACATCAAAGAATTAAAAATTAATTTGCTGGAGAAGTTTGATGGTACCACATTTAAGTTACGAGGATTCATCAATTAAGTACAACTGGTGATTGAACTTCAATCCCAAAGTTATCCAATCCAAGGATCATAAGTCAAGTTTATTAGAACATTACTTTCATGCTCTGTTTTATCATGATTTTCATCCTTTCTTGAACGACGTGATCCAATATTGGAAATTTGGAGGCATTTTTAGCGGAATTTCAATCTATGTATAGAGAACATGATGCAATTTGTGTCGCAACCAACAAGATAATTAATCAATGACATCATATGCTTCACAATTCTAACAACTAGCAATTAACATCAAGTGGAATAATGCTACACTTATTAGCTAATTTTTCTATGGATTACAACATGAGATAAAAAAATTGATACTTAACTTATCCGATCCTTTGATATTGAGTCAAGCAATTGATTTTGTTGTGAAGTATGACAATCAGCTTTTTAAATTTTAATCTAAGAGTCGCACAAAGAAGCTCCAACGTCACTATAATACAATTGCAACATTAATGTCTTCTTAATATATACATTGAGAAGTAAAAGACATGCAAATTGATGCAATATTTTTTAAACCTCTTATTAAATAAGAAAAGACTTGTTGTCATCAAGGAGGATTATATTTATATTGTGGAGAATTTATGCATATTATCCAGCATTGTCCAAAGAAACGACAAAATCACAAAATGAGAAGTATGGCTATCAAAAAAGATAATATGTCAGAAAATGAATTTGTCCAGCTACAACAGGCATCGTGTAGCTAGAATCTTGTATAACTTCTAATAAAGGTTCTAACCTCTCCTTGTTTTGTAATAGATGTCTGTTTGAGATCTAAAAATCATAAAGCCTCTGCCTTACTAGATTCAGGAGCTTCAACATGTTTTTTAGATAAAGAATTTGTTAAAAGTCATAGAATATCTTCAATACAAAAAACTAAACCTGTACATATAAAAGTCATAGATGGTCGCTTGTTATCTTTTGGAGATATTATTCATAAAATCCTTCATATAAATATAACAATAGATGGTCATAATAGTTGTGTAATCTTTAATATAATTAAATCTCTCTCTAATCCAATTATTTTAGATTTATCATGATTAAAAAATATAATTCTTAAATAGATTGGATTTCTTGTAGACTTGATTTTTCTCAAAGCATTAATAAGAGTCCCATAAATCAAGCAACAAGCCATAAGTCTAGTATAGTAAAATCCGTATTTATAGGTGCAAAAGCTTTTATGAATGAAACAAAAGAAAGATCATCTTTTGCTATTTATGCTACATCCATTTCTGATGGTGGAAGGACTTCAAGTGGCATTCCAAGCCAATATCAAGATTATCAAGACGTTTTTGAAAAAAAGAATGCAGATATTCTTTCAGAGCATTGTCCATATGATTGTTCAATTGATCTCAAAGAGGAAACTCAACCTCTATTTGGACCGATCTATAGTCTATCCCAAAATGAATTGGTTGAATTCAAAAAATACATTGATAAAAATTTGGCCAAGAATTTTATATGCCATTCAAAATCTCCAATAGGAGATCCTATTTTGTTTGTAAAGAAGAATGATGGATCACTATCAATATGTGTAGATTATCAAGGGCTCAACAAGATTACCATCAAGAATAGATATCTTCTACCTTTGATATCTAGACTTTTTGATCAACTGAATCAAGCTAAGATCTATACAAAAATAGATCTAAGAAGAACATGCAACTTAGTGTGCATCAAAGAAGGTGATGAATGGAAGATTGTATTTTGAACAAGGTATGGACATTTTGAATATAATGTCATACCTTTTAGACTTACAAATGCACCAACTGCTTTTCAACATCTTATAAATGACGTATTTTGTGAGTTTCTTAATGATTTTATTATCTATTATTTAGACAACATTTTGATCTATTCTAAGAATATAGAAGAACATGAACTTCATATTTGTCATGTATTACAAAAACTTAGAGATATAGGGTTATATGCCAAGATGAAAAAATGTGTATTTCACACTACTCAAGTTGACTTCTTAGAATACATCATTTCAAATGATAGTCTCAAAATAGATCCTAAGAAAGTCTAGACAATCATGGATTGGAAGATTCCAAAAACAGTATAAGATGTGCAATGCTTTTTAGAATTTACCAATTACTATCGAATCTTCATCAAGAACTTTTTTCAAGTTGTAATTCTACTAACATGCTTAACTTGTAAGGACAAACTCGAGTGGAGCAAAGAAGAAAAAGCATCATTTGAGGCTTTGAAGACAACTTTTACTTCTACACCAATCTTATATTGTGTCCACTTTTCTAAGGTATTTTTTATAGAAACAGATGCATCAAACTTTGCTTTGGAGGCAATATTGTCACAAATGAAAGCAGATGACAAACTCCACCTAATAGTTTTTTATTCTATAAAATTTTCAACAACAAAAATCAACTATGAAATCCATGATAGAGAATTTTTTGCAATTGTAGATTCTTTTCAAGAATGGCATCATTATCTTGAAGATGCTTCTAGTCCAATCATTATGAATACAAATCACAAGAATCTCAAGTATTTCATATCAACACGTGTGTTGAATTGTCATCAGGCTCGTTGGAGCATGTCTTTGTCAAGATTCGAGTTTATTATCACCTATCAGCCAAAAAAACAACAAGGTCTATCTAATGCTCTTTCTAGACGTTTTTATCTTATACCAAAAGAAAGAGATTCGACTTTTGATCAACAAAGAACAATCTTCTTGAAGTTGAAGTAATTAAATCTTTGAACAATGAAATCAACATTGATTGTTGATTCAACTTTTGTCAAGCAAATCCAATCAAATATGTCTTCAAACCCTCTTATCCATGAAATTAAGAATAATTCATCTAAGTCTCATGATATTTCCAAGTTTGAGTTCAAGAACGATCTACTCTATTTTGAAATACGTCTATATATTCTAGAAGGTGCAACACAACTACGAGCTTTGGAAGCTTATGACAACCTCCCTATAACAGGACATTTTGGATATAATAAGACTTTGGAGCTAATATCAAGAGATTTTTAGTGGCCTCAAATATGGAAGGCTATTAAAGAGTTTGTACAATCGTGTGACATTTGTTCATGATCAAAAATTCCTCGTCACCAACCTTACGGACTTCTCTAACCATTACCTATACTAGAACAACCTTGGTCTTGTGTTTCTATGGATTTTATCATGGATCTTCCAAAGTTAAGTTCATATGACTCTATATTTGTGATTGTAGATCGTTTTACCAAGATGGCACATTTTGTATTATGTACAAAATCTATTACAAGTGAAGAAATAATTAAATTCTTCTTTGACATTATCTATCGCTATCATGGATTACCAAGGGATATTATATCAAATAGAGGAACACAATTTGTATCAAGATTTTGGAGGACTCTTTTTAAAATATTGAAGGTGGATATAAAACTATCTTCAGCTTTCCACCCTCAAATTGATGGACAAATATAATAAGTAAATCAAATTTTGGAGCAATATTTAAGATGTACTATCAATTATCATCAAGATAACTAAACAACTCTTTTGTTATTGGCAAAGTTTGCTTATAATAATTCAATACATTTGTCTATTCAACAAACTCCATTCTTTACAAATTATAATTATCATCTATAACTTGATATTTTTGACTTTTCAAAAACTGATAATCCTATGGCAGAAGGTTTGGCGAATTGGTTGTCAGAGCTACATGCAACAATGAAGGCAGAATTAAAGAAAGCTCAAGAATGACAAAAAATCAATACAAATGTATATTACAAGGAACAACCTTGATTCCACATAGGCAATACGGTATGGTTACTTTGTTGTAATATTAAGACTATTTGCCTTTACGATAAGCTATATTATTGTAGGCTTAGACCTTTTTTGATTTGTGGATAAATCAATCCAATTGCTTATCAATTATGCCTATCAAAATCTATGAAGATCCATCTTCTATTCCATGTGTCACTACTCGAGCCATATAAGATAGTGGATATATAAGGAAGAAGATAAATACTACCGCCTCCTATAGAAGTAAACAACAATGAAAAATTCAAGGTAGAAGGGATTTTAGATTCAAGGCAATATCAAAATCGACTAGAATATCTTATATATTGGCACGGATATGATATTAGTGAATGCACATGGGAGCCATCCAAAAATCTAGCAAATGCATCAGCAAAAGTCAATGCGTTTCATCGACGACATCCATCAAAATCAAGATAAAGAATCAAAAAAATCTTTGCTATAAAGCAAAACAAGTTTTATAGAGGTTTCACTTTATCTTTTATTATTTTTTGTTATTTCCTTGAATTTGTTTGTATTAAAAAGATGGAGGATTAAAACCAACGAATTCAACTCAAGAACCATTATTTGTTAACTTATTAGATGAGACATTACGACTATCACAACCTTCAAGATGATGAAATAGAGATAAAGACCCTCAAGAACAACATGCTCTTTCTCAAATTAATGGCGAAATACAACATGTTTGGTATCACGACCTTGGAAGAGACTCTCGATGTTTGATGATACTTTTAGAGGTAGAAACTACTCTTAATGGTATTTCAAATATTTTCTTTGAAGGAAGTTATGAAGGCCTCAACAATGATCAAATAATAGGGTGGTCCTCTTGTCTTGGTATGGGATATTATTGATGGCTGAAAAGACCTATCAACTACCTTCAAAGGGAACAAAGATCATAGTATGTGGCAAATATAATTTGATGTATCCTAGACTTCCTCAACATATAATCACTATTCCTTGTGGAACTCGTCTCTAGAAGGGGGGATAATGTCACGGACATAAGATTTACTCTAATAATTATCTAATTAATATAGATTAATAAGAAGTAGGTAAAATAAATTAATTTGATAATATCTTATAGAAAAGCTTCATAGAAGCTTCATAGATGCGGAATTACCTTTATACATGTCTATAGGTGATTGATAGGTTAAAAACTTGGCCAACAAGCTAGCCACGTGTCGCACATGTTGGTAGCTTGTGGAACAAGCTAGCCATGTGTCACACATGTTGGTAGCTTATAGAATAAGCCAAGTACGTGGTGCACATGTAGGAAACTTATCTTCTAAATTTGACATGTTGTTGTATGGTGTTGTCATGTTGTAACACATTGATATAGTGAAAAATATGGATAAGAATAATTTATACTTAATACTTGATTATCTTGATTCAATAGGAACTTAGGATATTTAAAAAATGATTTATGAAAGCCTCTTAGATTACTTTCTTGTTTTAATAGCTAATAGATAAAAGTTAGTTATTAAATTTTTCTTCTAGGTTGTACAAATTTTATTATTGCTTTTGAAAAACCATAAGTCAATAAAAATATGATAGAGAAGATAAATAGTTAATATGGTTGATACTAAGAATAAGTTGAGGATAGGATTAAGCTTAAAAATCCTTAGAATCAGTTGGATTGATACTCGGGGGTCAACCGTGTATGAGACAGGATTGAAATTGGACCTCTAGCCTCAAAAACGGCCACCAAGGATAGGGAGTCAAGACATTTGGAGATCGGCAACTAAGGTTTAAAAGTTAGCTTGAAGCTCATTGTTGAGAAGTTAAGGTTATGGCCATAGGATCTTGGAAGACTTAGCAATTGCTGTTCAAAGTCAATATTTGTATAGGAGATTATGTTTTTTATGTAATAAAATTAGAGCTAGCACTTGTGAATATTCCATGCAATTGGTGCAACTTCTATAGTTGAAAATTTGATAGTGTGTGATTGATTGAGTGTTCTAAGATTGAATAAAAAATTATAACAATCTTCAGGATTTATTTAGTCTTTAATACAAAGAGGTACCGGAAATTGACAACTTAGGGTTGGTTGGGATTTATGCAATATCTTGAGATCTATCAATTGGATCAAGGAGAAAATTAGCACAATGTTGGAAGACTTGAAGGTGGAACTACACACCAAATTTTAGCTAAAATTAATAATTACAAAAGAAAAAATTGCTGCTGGGCTTCTGCATTAACTTTCAAGCCGGCGGCCAAGTGACATCAGTGCGGGTTTTCATCAATTTTCCACAATCTGTAAGTTGGATTTCATTGAAACTTTTTGAGCATATAGAAGGCTTGTGTTTGCATTTGTGTGCAAAGTTTTATATTAAGTTGATAGTTAAATTAAAAATCACAACTTATTGAAATTCACTGATTGAGGTTAAGACTTGTAAAGAGACTCTTAGTTGCTTGATTGTAACAAGTAATAAGCAATTGGAGTTTATATGTAGAAGAAGTTATCAAGAAGAGTGTTTTTAAGCACTTTACATTGATTCAAATACTCTTGATATGATATTCAAATCATATTTTTTGTATATGGATAAAAATTGTTAAGAATCATTGGATATATGTGAACTGCAACTTCACCTTCCACTGCTAGGTGCCCAATGCATTCTTAAATAATACAACACATTGTTGTATTACATGTTGTCTTGTTCAAGAATGCGCTGGGCACCTGGCTGTGGAAGATAAAGTTGTGATTGCTAATAATCAAGAAATCCTAATATGTTTCAACCATATATGAAGAATATAATTCAAGTTTTAATTCAAAAGTGTTTAAAAACACTCCTCTTAGTAACATCAATCATACATATATTCCAATTGCCTCGTTTTTTTTATAATTAAGCAATTTTTATTTTTCTTTGCAAGTCTTAATCCTAATCAATGAACTTTGATAAGCTATAACTTTTAATCCAACCATCTACTTAGTGTGAAATTTTGCACACAAATGTCGGTATAAGCCTTCTATATGCTCAAAACAATTCAGTCCAACCCAACTTACAAATTATAAGAAAATACCCAAAAACTGCACTAATAACACTCGGCCGCCAACTTAAAAATTGATGCAGAAATTCTAGTGGTGATTCCTCCTTTTGCAATTATTAACTTAAGCTCAAACTTGGTTTGTAGCTTGATCTCTAAGTCTTCTATCACCATGCCAAAATTAACATTGATCCAATTGGTAGATCTTTAGTTATCACAAAAATCCTATCCAATCCTAAACTGCCAACTTTTGACAACCCTTTGTATCAAAGCCCAAATATCTCTTGATTGCACTGTTAGATTAATACAAAATTTTGTGCACACTTATCAAACCTAAAAATCTAGATAATATCAAATTTTGAATTATAGATGCTATACAAATTGTACAAATTAGTCAAGAATGCAAGCCATCATTATCTTACATAATATCCAAAATACCAATACAAACATTGATTTTGAACAATGATTGCAAAGTCTTTCAAAATCCTATGGCAACAAGTTTAACATCCTTGGAACAAGCTTCAAGCTAGCTATCCAATCCAAAAATTGGATCTGTAAAATCTCCCATAATTTGCCTTAGGCGGCCATTTTAGTGGCTAGAGGTCTGATTTTGACCTTGTCCTACAAATGGCCAACTCCAGGTTATCAATCTAATCTATCCTAGGGATTTTATAGCCCAATCCTACCCTTAACTTAATCCTAGTATCAATCATATTAGTAATTTATCCTTTTTATCATGTTTTTATTATTTTATGGCCTTTCTAAGGCAATAAAAGAATTACTACAGCCTAGAAGGTAAAATCACTAACTAATTCTTATCTACTAGCTATTAAGTGAAGAAAATAAACTAAGAGGCTTTTATAAAAACCTTATTAAAATATGTTGAATTTTTGTTGAACTAAGATAATAGAATATTAATTGGAAAATTATTTTTAATCATAGTTTCACCATATAATCGTGTCACAACACGACAACGTTATACGACATAAGTGGTGAACTTGGCGTGAAAGTTTGAATTGAAAGATTGGAGTTTATTTTGGTTATTTGGAATTAATGGTGCAAGAAAGCAAGAAGGTGGATTTTGGAGTTATTGATGGAGCTTTGGGTGGTACTTCAAATAGATCTTCAAGTGGAACTTTAAATGGATTGTCTTTTGATAGACAAGGTATGTATCTAGATCCGAACATTGCAAATATGTTTCAAGCTTTTACATTATTTATGCAATAGTAATAGGATAAGGATCACAAGGAGGCTTTGGCAATCAAAGCACTGCAAGCAGTGGTTAACAAAGTTGACCAGTTTGATGAAAAAGACATCTCTAAATACTGAAGATGTTATATGTGGGAAATGGAATTGAATTGAATTTCCAAAAAGGACATGATTTTATTATTTGAACTTGCTACAATGCCGGAGATAAGAGAACATGTGAAATCAGTTATAAAGCAATTTGGAAGCTCTTAAGAGAGATTCTCTCATGTGTTGAGAAATGAGTATTTCTTAGAAGACTTTGATCGGGTCACTAAGAAATCTTTTTTGGAATGAAATGAGTGCCCTAACAAGAAATTACAAGCTACTAAATTTTTAAGGGAGTTTGAAAGATAATATTCTCAGTTATCAAAAGTAGAATAGATAACCTTGGAATCAAATAAGATTGAGTTATTTCTTTAAGTAGCTGATGGAGAATTACAAGAAAGATTAGAAATTCTTCTTGAGGATAAAGAAGAGGATGAAGGATTGACAACTAAATGGAAAGAATTTGAAGATGCAGTGGAATTGCTTGCAAAAAATAAAAGGAGAAAGAACAAGATTGATATCTAAAGAATCGTGCAGGTACCTAAAACTCAAGTATCCACTTTATGATCAACAATATCTATTATTCAACCTTCAACAACCACATCAAAGAAAGAAGATGTGGGGATTAAAGAACTTATGCGGAATCTTCAAATTAAACTTGCAAGGCTTGAGGAGAAGATTTTTGCAATGAATCCAAAAGTCACTTTTAAGCAAGAATATATGCAAAGATGTATCTGGTGTGATGATGATTCTCATTCTCAAAAGGATTGTAGTGAATTCAATGAAATGATACAACAAGGCATTATTTTTTGGAAAGATGGAAAGGTGGCATTAAAAAATACTGGTGATTTTTTCCAAACTAATTTAGATAAGGGAGGTATGAAAGCATTGATTAAGGATTATTTGGCAGCAAATGGGATTACAATAATGGAAATTGCAAGTTATGGTACTAAAGTGGATGACAATAGCAAGCAAGAATTTTTTAGAAATATTAAATCAAGTGGGATTTGGTCTTCTGTTATTTCCACAATGTATAAGAAGAAGATGTCACGAGAAGTTTTATTGAAGATTGCTACAATAATTTGTGGAACTACGGATTGGAATGATCTTGTGGAAGCTTTATCAATACATGTCTATATTACTAAGAGTCAATATGAAGCCTTGATAGAAGAAAAGAGAAGACAAGATTCTAATGACACAAGAGAAGGAAACTCTTTCAAAAGATAGACTCGGGGAGATAAGGCTCGTGAGATGGCTTCATAAGAATTACCAATAAAAGATGCTTCAATATCTTCAAAAGAAAAATCAAAAGACTTAAAAAAAAAAAATAAGTCAATGGCTTATAAACTTCTCTCTGATATTGAAGCAGCAACAGATTTAAAGGGGATTCTTGAAAAATGTGTATTCAATGCTAAAGTTGAATTTATATGAAAAGAGATATTGGATATTGTAAAAAAAGAATTCCATGATGTCATTATTGACAATATTAAGCAAAAGAGGCAATTAATGGGAGAAGCTAGATCAAATCATACTATTGATGCACATGTATGTGAGGATGAAGAAGATGAAATTAACAATTTTTGTAAACAATGAACGAGTAGAGGAAGGAGTTATAATCAAAAAGTATGTTTTAATGATCCAGTGATAAAGAGAAAGAAATTTCAAGTCAATATACTCGAAAGCATTGGACTAGAGCAACTACAAAGGTACTAGTGAAGATTAGAGATATGGATGAGCCAATTGTTGCCTTGATTGATCATGGTTTAGAAATAAATCTTATGTCTAAGGATCTTTATATGAAACAAAAGTAGCCAATGGATATGGAATATGGATGGATAATACGGGCAGCTAATAATACACGAGGTGAATTATATGGTGCTTGTCTAGATGTGAAGATTTGGATTGGTGATGTTACAATGGAACAAAATTTTTTAATTCAAGATGCAACATCTTATCCTCTTATATTGGGACAACTGTATATTATTGCAACTTGGATGGAAATAAAAATATTTAATGATGGTTCAGCTTATGCATGAATTTGTAGTGAAGATGGGAGAAGAGTAGTACAGTTTTTGACTATGCCTTTAAATCATGAATGCAATCAAGACAAATTGAGAGAGAATCCATTGCCAAGAGTTATTGAAGAATTTACAGATTTTTGAGGAGTACCACTATAAAGTGGAATTATGGAGGTACAGAAGAAGAGATACTCTCATGAGATGTAGGTACCTTTGATACAGATTTTATTGATATTTTTGAAAATAAAAATATTATATATACAAAGATTACAGATTTTAAAAAGAAAAGAAAAGAAAAGACTATGTGATATTGAAAAGAAATTATGTGAATTGGATATATTAGAAGATAATAAAAAGATTTCTGATATTTATGAGGAAAATGGATTGGATGATTTTTTAAAAATAATTGTATTGATTGGAATAAGAGATGATGATAAGGTTATGTAAATTCATTCTAGGAAAATTTACTCTATACTTGAATCTTTTCAAGTACCAGAGGTTATAGTTGAAACAAAATATAAAACAATAGATAAGAAGATGAAACTTGTTGTTGGACCTTTGCTAGAAGATTCTAAAGAATAGATGGAAAAAGCATCAAGAGAAAAGAGCTTAAGGGATCCAAAGAATATTGGACATAAATTTATAGACCAGACTTTTGAGGAATTGAAGATTGGTTCTAATGGTTCTTTGTTGTCAGAAGAAATTGAGTATTTCAAAGAAATGTTAGCAAAATGAGGTAAATCATTTGCCTTTGAATTTCATGAAATTAGATGTATAGATCCAAATGTTGTAACTCCAATGGTTATTTTCACTATACCACATGTACCTTGGAATTTGAGGCCAATTCCAGTACCAATATCACATTTGCCAAGTTTAGTAGAATTATTGAAAGAAAAAATGAAGATGAAGATTTTGGAGCCTTCTCTTGCATCATATTCTAGTCAATAGTTTACAATGCCTAAGAAAAATGGATCATTATGATTTATTCATGATATGCAACCAATAAATGTAGTAGCTATTAGAAATACAGAAATTAGACCAGTAGTGAATGAATTTGCTAAAGCATTTGCAAGAAGGGCAATCTATTCAATGGATGATTTATATTCAGGCTATGACCAATTTCAACTTGCAATAGAAAATAGAGGCATGACAACAATGAGAATATTATTGGAACTAATTAGAATGTGTACTCTTCCTCAAGGTGCTACTAACTTAGTTGCACATATGATAGGTGGGATGAACAAGGTCTTAAGAGATTTTATTCTTCAAAAGACTATGCCTTTTCTAGATGATGTTTCTATAAAAGGATACAGGGAAGAAGACAAGGATGAAACTTTAGATAAGAGATGGTATTGCAAGTATATTATTGATCATATATAAGATTGTAAAAAGATATTAATTCAGCTTGAAGAAGTTTATCTTATATTATCGAGTGCAAAGTCTATGTTTGGAGTACAAGAAGTTGTAATTGTTGGACATTTATGTGGATTTTATGGAAGGAAACCAAATCCAACCAAAGTTGATGCAATTGAAAGAATAAAAGAAGATTGCAGGTCTTTAACAAAAGTGCGGAGGTTTTTAGATGCATGTATATTTTATCATATTTGGATTCTTCACTATGCTCATATAGTAGATCCATTGTATGAATTATTATGCAAGGATTATTGATTTAAATGGGAAGAAAAGCATATCAAAGCAATGCAAAGATTAAAGGATTTATTGACATCACTTCTAGTATTAAAAAAAATTAATTATAAGTGCAATAGATCAGTGATTCTTATAATGGATATTAGTCCAATTGCTATTGGATGGATTATAGGTCAAGATGATTCAAATGGACACAAATTTGTAATTCAATTTGGCGCTAAGGTTTTAAGTACTTGCCAACGTGCATATTCACAAGTGAAAAGAGAATTATGGAGAATTATTTAAGCTATGAAAGCTAAAAAGGATTACTTAATTGGAACAATGGTGGTGATTGAAATAGATTGTTTGTCTTTACTTGGAATGATTATTAATTGTACAACACTAGATATTGCAATGTTGAGGTAGATTGCTTATATCAAATCATTAAATCCAAAATTTAGACATGTTATGAGAAAAGATAATTCGATTGCAGATATGCTATCTTGAACAAGATATGATAGAGAGGATGAGATGATTGAGGATATTGATGATGTACATACAAAATTTTATTTAATTTTATAATTAAACAAAGAAGATATGTCATTTCATCAAGAAAATTATGAAAGAGAGTTATTGGATATTGGATATTATTTGAGCACATTAACCAAGCATATTAATTGGTCTATTGAAAAATTTAAACAAATTAGGAAAAAGGCATATAAATTCATATTACAAGGTGGATTTCTATGGAAGAGGCCAAAATCAAATGTTGAAATGTCGCAACGAGTAGTAGGTACCAAAGAAGATCAACAAAAACTACTCAAGGAATTTCATGATAGTCTATGGGTAGGACATAAAGGTATTTGGGCTACTTTTGCTAAATTGAAGGAACAATATTGGTGGAAAAATATGTACCAAGATGTGGCTTCATTTGTAGATTCTTGTATAAATTGTCAAATATATTCAAATATACGTCATCAAGATGGTTTACATCCGACATATCCCTTAGCTATTTATTTTAAATGGATTGTGGATTTGGTTATTATGCCAATAGGACTATGGCAAATGAGGTATTTAATTTTGGCTCGTAAAGATTTATTGAACTAAGTGGAAGGCATGGCATTAAAAATAAAGTCTACAGAAGGAATTTGCAGATTTTTACTTGAGGATGTTATTTGCCACTATGGATGTATAGAGAAGATCATTGCAGATCGTGGAGAATTGGATGTACATGAAGCATGCAAATTCTTTAAGAGATGTGGAATTAAATTATCATTGAGTATTGCTTATAATCCAAAGGGGAATGCAAAGAGTGACACCCACCAATTGTAAAAGCCTTGGTTAAAGCTTGTAATAGAAGAGTAAAAGAATGGCCTCGACTTTTATTTTATGTATTATGGACTAATTGAATAACACATAGTTCAGTGACGGGATATATGGCAGTGGAACTTATGACGGGTCATAAACCTATTATGCCAATTAAAGAACATGTGCTAACTTGGAGTATGCTACCTTGGGAAGATGGATTAACAAGAGAAGAGTTGTTGGCTATTAGAATTCAGTAACTTGAACAAAGATCAAAAGATGTGGAATTGGCATTAAAACGATTACAAGATGTAAGGCTAAAGAATAAGGCTCGATTTGATAAACGACATTGCTTGAGGCCTAAAGCAATTGAAGAAGGTGATTGGATACTTGTTTATGACAACAGTTTAGATAACCAACATAATACCTCACGGAAGTTTTCAAAACATTGATTTGAGCCATATGTAGTAGTAACAGTTCATGATAATGTCACATATTCATTGAAAGAATTGGATGGTATAAGGTTAAAGATATCTACTGCTGAGAAGCAAGCAAAGGTTTTCAAAAGACGAGATAGAGAAATAAATGTGAAAGATCATGTTGAAGATATCAATGACTCTAAAAAAGATAATTATATTGAAATGGATGATGAAGAAGAACTTGGTGCAAAAAATGAAGAGATGGTATGATGCCAACTATGACATATGCTTCATTTGGCGCAAATCGAAGGATGTGCAGGTTTAGAGAGGGTGGATGTCATGCTGCAACACGTTGATATAGTAAAAAATATGGATAAGAATAATTTATACTTAATACTTGATTATCTTGATTCAATAGGAACTTAGGATACTTAAAAAATGATTTATGAAAGCCTCTTAGATTACTTTCTTGTTTTAATAGCTAATAGATAAAAGTTAGTTATTAAATTTTTCTTCTAGATTGTACAAATTCTATTACTGCTTTTGAAAAACCATAAGTTAATTAAAAAAAAAATGATAGAAAAGATAAATAGTTAGTATGGTTGATACTAAGATTAAATTGAGGATAGGATTAAGCTTAAAAATCCTTAGAAATAGTTAGATTGATACCCGGGGGTCGACCATGTATATGACACAATCAAAATTAGACCTCTAGCCACAAAATCGGCCACCAAGGGCAATTGGTCAGGACATTTGGAGATCAACAACTAGGATTAGAGAACTAGCTTGTAGCTTCTTCCAAAAGCATTAAATTTGTTGCAATAGGATTTTGATAGACTTAGCAATTACTATTCAAAGTCACGGTTTATATAAGAGATTTTATTCTTATGCAATAAAATTAGAGCTAGCACTTGTTGCTATTTCGTGCAATTGGTACAACATCTACAATTGAAATCTTGAAAATATATGATTAATTCAGTGTTCTTAGATTGAGTAAAAAATTGTGGCAATCTGGTGATGCATTTAGGATTTATTTAGATTTTAGTACAAAGAAGTACTAGAAATTGATAGTTTTAGGTTGGTTGGGGTTTCTGCAATATCTTGAGATCTATCTATTGGATCAAGGAGAAAATTGGCACAATGTTGGAAGACTTGAAGATGGAACTACATACTAAATTTTAGCTAAAGTTAATGGATTTAAAAGGAGAAATTGTTGTTAGGGCTTCTACATTAATATTCAAGCCGGTGGCCAAGTGATATTAGTACGGATTTTGATCAATTTTCCACAATTTGTAAGTTGGGTTGGATTGAAACTTTTTGAGCATATAGAAGGCTTGTGTTTGCATTTGTGTGCAAAGTTTCAAACTAAGATAACAATTAGATTAAAAATCACAGCTTATTGAAATTCATTGATTGAGGCTAACACTTGTAATGAGACTCTTACTTAATTGATTGTAACAAGTATTAAGCAATTGGAGTTTATATGTGGAA